>LR778273.1:48824284-48836784 GCA_902810595.1 Coregonus sp. 'balchen' | reverse complement strand
TTTTTAGAAGCATGTTCAGTATTACAGTTTGACAACATCCTTTGCATAAATATCAGTTATTGTTGTTGTTTTTGAAAAACTGTAAATGGAAATATCTGTTTGGAAAATAAACAACACAATGTGTGTAAAAACATGGGACCCCAAGAGCCATGATATCTCAGTGGTGAAGTTTCCCTGGGTGCAGATCTAGGATCCGCTTTAGCTCCCAAAACTGGCCCAGGATCAGCATCTACCAGCAACTTTCCCCTACTCCATACCACCACCGCGCGGCCCCGACGCCAGACCACCACCGCGGGCCCCGCCGACGCACGACCACCACCGCGGGCCCCGACGCCAGACCACCACCGCGGGCCCAGACGCCAGGCAACCAACCCGCGGGCCCCGACGCCAGACCACCACGCGCGCGGCCCCGACGCCAACACGCGGGCCCACAGACCACACGCGGGCCCCGACGCACACCAACGCGGGCCCCGACGCCAGACCAGACGCGCCAGACCACCGCGGGCCACGCAAGACACCACGCGGGCCCCGACGCCAGACCACCACCGCGGGCCCCGACGCCAGACCACCCCACCACCCGGGCCCGAGCCAGACCACCACCGCGGGCCCCGACGCCAGACCACCACCGCGGGCCCCGACGCCCAGACCACCACGCGGCCCCGACGCCAGACCACCACCGCGGGCCCCGACGCCAGACCACCACCGCGGGCCCCGACGCCAGACCACCACCGCGGGCCCCGACGCCAGACCCACCGCGGGCCCCGACGCCAGACCACCACCGCGGGCCCCGACGCCAGACCACCGCGGGCCCCGACGCCAGACCACCACCGCGGGCCCCGACGCCAGACCACCACCGCGGGCCCCGACGCCAGACCACACGCGGGCCCCGACGCCAGACCACCACCGCGGGCCCGACGCCAGACCACCACCGCGGGCCCCGACGCCAGACCACCACCGCGGGCCCGACGCCAGACACCACCGCGGGCCCCGACGCCAGACCACACCCCGAGCCGACCCGACACGGGCCCGACGCCAGACCAAGGGCGACCAACCGCGGCCCCGAACACCACACGCGGGCCCGACGCCAGACCACCACCGCGGGCCCCGACGCAACACCACCGCGGGCCCAGCCACACACCGGGCCCCGACGCCAGACCACACCCGGCCCCGACGCCAGACCACCACCGCGGGCCCGACGCCGACCAACACCGCGGTCCCGCGACGCCAGACCACCACGAGCCCCGGACGCCAGACCACCACCGCTGGCCCGACGCCAGACCACCACCGCGGGCCCCAAGACCACCAACCGTAACGCCAGACCACCCCGGGGCCCGACGCCAGACACCACCGCTCCCCGACTCCAACCACCACGCGTGACCAGACGCCAGACCACACATCTGGCCCCTGACTCAGACCACCACCACCCACCATACCACCACCCTTTCCCCCCACCACCACTCTTTCCCCTACTCCATACCACCACCTCTTTCCCCTACTCCATACCACCACCTCTTTCCCCTACTCCATACCACCACCTCTTTCCCCTACTCCATACCACCACCTCTTTCCCCTACTCCATACCACCACCTCTTCAGGTTCAATGTGGTGAAGCGTCCAGGGGGGGTTTCCTGAAAGCTTTGTGGTACTTTATGGCTGGATCTGACAACATTACTTGCTGTCTTTTTAAAAACTATAATTGTAATACCTATAAGGGGATCTGTTAGCAGAAAAAGTATTTTATTAACAAAAGGTAAAACATATGTTTGCTTTACAGAATTTCTTTTGTTGCAGTTTTACATCTAATTTCCTGCAATTCTACACATTTTGCCATGACTTGCCATGTCGGGGCGGCAGGTAGCTTAGTGGTTAAGAGCGTTGTGCCAGTAACCGAAAGGTCGCTGGTTCAAGTCCCCGAGCCGACTAGGTGAAAAATCTGTCGACGTGCCCTTGAGCAAGGCACTTAACCCTAATTGCTCCTGCAAGTCGCTCTGGATAAGAGTGTCTGCTAAATGACAAAAAAATGTAAATGTAATGTTTAATATGATATCTGAGTGAGAGTGACTAACAGAATCAATGTGAGCCCTCTGGAGGTGAGGGCTCCTGGGCACGTGCCCAGCATGCCTGGTCAATGTGGGCCCTCTGGGGGTGAGGGCTCCTGGGCACGTGCCCAGCATGCCTGGGCAGTAATTCGGCCATGATCACTACACTAATGGACAAATCTCTAAAATGTTAGCTGACATGGGCTAATTGAGTGACATAACAAGAGGAAAACTGCTGATGCACCACCAAGTTTCAAAATTACACATACTATTCTAATTCAACAGTAAGTTGAGATCCAAAAATGAACATATATATATATATATAGTACCAGTCAAAAGTTTTAGAACACCTACTCATTCAAGGGTTTTTATATTTTTACTGTTTTCTACATTGTAGAATAATAGTGAAGACATCAAAACTATGAAATAACACATATGGAATCATGTAGCAACCAAAAAAAAGTGTTAAACAAATCAAAATATATTTTAGATTTGAGATTCTTCAAAGTAGCCACCCTTTGCCTTGATGACAGCTTTGCACACTCTTGGCATTCTCTCAACCAGCTTCATGAGGTAGTCACCTGGAATGAATTTCAATTAACAGGTGTGCCTTCTTAAAAGTTAATTTGTGGAATTTCTTTCCTTCTTAATGTTTTTGAGCCCATCAGTTGTGTTGTGACAAGGTAGGGGGGGGTATACAGAAGATAGCCCTATTTGGTAAAAGACCAAGTCCATATTATGGCAAGAACAGCTCAAATAAGCAAAGAGAAACGACACCCCTACCTTGTCACAACACAACTGATGGGCTCAAACACATTAAGAAGGAAAGAAATTCCACAAATTAACTTTTAAGAAGGCACATCTGTTAATTGAAATGCATTCCAGGTGACTACCTCATGAAGCTGGTTGAGAGAATGCCAAGAGTATGCAAAGCTGTCATCAAGGCAAAGGGTGGCTACTTTGAAGAATCTCAAATCTAAAATATATTTGATTTGTTTAACACTTTTTGGTTACTACATTTACATTTACATTTTTAGTCATTTAGCAGACGCTCTTATCCAGAGCGACTTACAGTTAGTGAGTGCATACATTTTCATGATTTCATATGTGTTATTTCATAGTTTGATGTCCAGACTTTTGACTGGTAGTGTATATATATATATGTATGTATGTGTATGTATATGTGTGTGTATGTACAGTGCATTTGAAAAGTATTCAGACCACTTCACTTTTCCCACATTTTGTTACGTTACAGCCTTATTCTAAAACTGATTCAATAAAAAATGTTCCTCCTCAATCTACACACAATACCCCATAATGACAAAGCGAAAACAGGTTTTTAGACATTTTGAAAATGTATTACAAATAAAAAAACTGAAATACCTTACTTAAATAAGTATTCAGACCCTTTGCTATGAGACTCGAAATTAAGCTCAGGTGCATCCTGTTTCCATTGATCATCCTTGAGATGTTTCTACAACTTGATTGGAGTCCACCTGTGGTAAATTCAATTGATTGGACATGATTTGGAAAGGACTTATCCATAGAGCTGCAAAAAGTCCGGGTAGCCATTTGATTAGATGTTCAGGAGTCTTATGGCTTGGTGGTAGAAGCTGTTTAGAAGCCTCTTGGACCTAGACTTGGCACTCTGGTACCGCTTGCCATAAGGTAGCAGAGAGAACAGTCTATGACTAGGGTGGCTGGAGTCTTTGACCATTTTTAGGGCATTCCTCTGACATCGCCTGGTATATCTCTCAACCTGCTCCACTACAGCCCCGTCGATGTGGATGGGGGCGTGCTCAGTCCCCTTCTTTTCCTGTAGTCCACAATCATCTCCTTTGTCAATAGAACATATAGTCTGTAGTCTGTAGTCTTATAACAATAGAACATATAGTCTGTAGTCTTATAACAATAGAACATATAGTCTGTAGTCTGTAGTCTTATAACAATAGAACATATAGTCTGTAGTCTTATAACAATAGAACATGTAGTCTGTAGTCTTATAACAATATAACATATAGTCTGTAGTCTGTAGTCTTACAACAATAGAACATACAGTGCCTTGCAAAAGTATTCAGCCCCCTTGGCGTATTTCCTATTTTGTTGCATTACAACCTTTAATTTAAATGGATTTTTATTTGGATTTCATGTGATGGACATACACAAAATAGTCAAAATTGTTGAAGTGAAATGAATAAATTAACTTGTTTCAAAGAATTCTAAAAAATAAATAACGGAAAAGTGGTGCGTGCATATGTATTCACCCCTTTGATATGAAACCCCCTAAATAAGATCTGGTGCAACCAATTACCTTCAGAAGTCACATAATTAGTTAGATTGCACACAGGTGGACTTTATTTAAGTGTCACATGATCTGTCACATGATCTCAGTATATATACACCTGTTCTGAAAGTCCCCAGAGTCTGCAACACCACTAAGCAAGGGGCACCACCAAGCAAGCGACACCATGAAGACCAAGGAGCTCTCCAAACAGGTCAGGGACAAAGTTGTGGAGAAGTACAGATCAGGGTTGGGTTATAAAAAAATATCAGAAACTTTGAACATCCCACGAAGCACCATTAAATCCATTATTAAAAAATTGAAAGAATATGGCACCACAACAAACCTGCCAAGAGAGGGCCGCCCACCAAAACTCACGGACCAGGCAAGGAGGGCATTAATCAGAGATGGCAACAAAGAGACCAAAGATAACCCTGAAGGAGCTGCAAAGCTCCACAGTGGAGATTGGAGTATCTGTCCATAGGACCACTTTAAGCTGTACACTCCACATAGCTGGTTTTTACAGAATAGTGGGCAGAAAAAAAGCCATTGCTTGAAGAAAAAAATAAGCAAACACGTGTTTGGTGTTCACCAAAAGGCATGTGGGAGACTCCCCAAACATATGGAAGAAGGTACTCTGGTCAGATGAGACTAAAATTGGGCTTTTTGGCCATCAAGGAAAACGCTATGTCTGGCGCAAACCCAACACCTCTCATCACCCCGAGAACATGTTTTCCATCGGCAGGGACTGGGAAACTGGTCAGAATTGAAGGAATGATGGATGGAGCTAAATACAGGGAATTTCTTGAGGGAAACCTGTTTCAGTCTTCCAGAGATTTGAGACTGGGACGGAGGTTCAGCTTCCAGCAGGACAATGACCTTAAGCATACTGCTAAAGGAACACTTGAGTGGTTTAAGGGGAACATTTAAATGTCTTGGAATGGCCTAGTCAAAGCCCAGACCTCAATCCAATTGAGAATCTGTGGTATGACTTAAAGATTGCTGTACACCAGCGGAACCCATCCAACTTGAAGGAGCTGGAGCAGTTTTGCCTTGAAGAATGGGCAAAACTCCCAGTGGCTAGATGTGCCAAGCTTATAGAGACATACCCCAAGAGACTTGCAGCTGTAATTGCTGCAAAAGGTGTCTCTACAAAGTATTGACTTTGGGGGGGTGAATAGTTATGCATATAGTCTGTAGTCTTATAACAATAGAACATATAGTCTGTAGTCTGTAGTCTTATAACAATAGAACATATAGTCTGTAGTCTGTAGTCTTATAACAATAGAACATATAGTCTGTAGTTTTATAACAATGGAATATATAGTCTGTTGTCATGGTTAAGTGGAGATGTCACCTCACACCACTCTTTCAGATCGTCAAGATCACTCACTTTTGTATTTCTCTTGAAGATAAATGATGTGTGTATGGTCTCTCCTACAGATAACATTTACATTTACATCATTTAGCAGATGCTCTTATCCAGAGCGACTTACAAATTGGTACATTCAACTTATGATAGCCAGTGGGACAACCACTTTTTTTTCGGGGGGGGGGGGGGGGGGGGGGGGGGGGGAGAAGGATTACTTTTATACTATTCCAGGTATTCCTTAAAGAGGTAGGGTTTCAAGTGTCTCCGGAAGGTGGTCAGTGACTCCGCTGTCCTGGCGTCGTGGGGGAGCTTGTTCTACCATTGGGGTGCCAGAGCAGCGAATAGCTTTGACTGGGCTGAGCGGGAACTGTGCTTCTGTAGAGGAAGGGGAGCCAGCAGGCCAGAGGTGGATGAACGTAGTGCCCTCGTTTGGGTGTAGGGTCTGATCAGAGCCTGAAGGTAAGGAGGTGCCGTTCCCCTCACAGCTGCGTAGGCAAGCACCATGGTCTTGTAGTAGATGCGAGCCTCAACTGGAAGCCAGTGGAGTGTGCGGAGGAGCGGGGTGACCATGGGCGGTGTGTTCAATAGGGCGATATGGGCGACGCACTGCCAAACGGGAAAAGGAAGGGATTTTTTTTCTAATCAATTATATCATGGCAACAGTAGTTCAGTGTTCACGTCTGATCTGCCAGCCACTAAATGTCCAATCAGGCTAAAGTCGTGCTTCAAATGTCCCCGCCCGTTTTGGGGCGATTTCAGTCAGGTTGAAAATCGCCCAGAAGTCTCTCATAGCCTCTAATGTAAAATATTTTTTTTTCTAATTTCTGCGCTTTCAATACATTCTCTATGGGTGTCTGAGGGCTTGCACTTACGCGCTTTCGTCATACGTAACGTAACGTAACCATGAACGGCAGACAGCAACGCTTGGACAGCGACTGGTGTAACCGACATGCACCATCTTTCAGAAAAGATTAAGAAAAATGAGCTGTCAAAGACCCACATTGATAGCTGTTTGAGATTGTCTGCTTTGGTGAGAGTGAATATTGCCACTCAACTGGATGAGGGATACAGGCTAGCTGTCCGCCGCCACAACGATGAGGTTAGCAACAGCAGAGTCGTGAACACTGTCTACGAGAATCGAGACGACCTCATAGAATGTTTTGAAGCCATCCGGACGGGTTCATTGGGTTCATTTGACCAGCCCACCGTACCAGAAGCTACAGAATAAGGACATCGATGCTGTCTTTATCAAACGTGCCCTCGACAGCTTCGCAAGCAGTGTGCAGGCCATAAGGTAAGATAAAGATTAAACAATATCATTCGATCTTTCTCAAAGCAGAGCTTTATTTGAAAATGTATGCATGAAAGGAGACTGCATTTGTGTTTGAAATTACATTATTGTCATTATATATGGCCAGTGGTGTAATCTATCTTATTTTATATACTATGTGTACTGTACAGTGGTGCTCATAAGTGTATGAACACATTCTAAAGCTGACTAAAAAGAGGAATAAAAAAATAAAAAAATCATCTTTTGGAAATTGATCTTAATGACTTAATTAAAAAAGTTGGAAAATCCAACCTTTAAGGACACCAATTTTCTTTTCTTTTTTATTCCTCTTTTTAGTCAACTTTAGCATGGGATCATAAGCTTATGAGCACCACTGTATACTGTGCTGAACATCCAGGCTATGTGAGACACAAAGGCTAACTTAAACACTAAAGACTTTATGCATCCCTGCCCATTTTAAGTGGAACTGAAGTATTTGTACTATACATGGATACATTGCATATACCTGTGCATCACATAGACAACAATACTGTACAAAGCCAACAAACACATTGGTCTGTTTGCCTTCAGGGACTCCTCTCAACAGCAGCTGCAAGAAGCAACAGGAGCCAAAAGACCCAGAACAGCTTTGAGAGAAGAGGAGAAGCAGAGGCTGTCTGAAGAGGTCTGCAACACCATCCTGGATCACACCAAAGAAAGGTTCTCTTTCTCTGGCCACCTTGTGAGTGCTACCTTACTGCAAGCAGACATGTTTGAAAGGTACTGCCATTCAAAAAAATAAAAAATCTGTTCATGTTCATTTTTACAAATCTATACAATTGGCCAGAATATGGTTGTTCATATTTACAAATCTATACAATTGGCCAGAATATGGTTGTTCATTTTTACAAAGCCATACATATTGTTTATGCAGTGTTGAGGAATGTGAAAGAACACCCTTGATTATTTTTACTGTGATAACTTATTTTGCTTTTGTAAGCCAACACTTTTGAGATCAGTCAATAAATGCTTCTGGTATTGACTTATATGCTGCCCCTGTCTTCATGTTGTTGCTGGACATATCTTTTTAAAAATGTGTGTAGGTCACCTAAATCATCAGAAAAATTGCCCCTCCTGAGAATTTTTTCAGGAGCCGCCACTGGGGGTGACATGAGAGAACTTGGGAAGGTTGAACACCAGACGGGCTGCGGCGTTCTGGATGAGTTGTAGGGGTTTAATGGCACAGGCAGGGAGGCCAGCCAACAGCGAGTTCCAGTAGTCCAGACGGGAGATGACAAGTGCCTGGATTAGGACCTGTGCTGCTTTCTGTGTAAGGGAGGGTCGTACTCTGCGAATGTTGTAGAGCATGAACCTGCAGGATCGGGTCACCGCTTTGATGGGTTTTTCACATCAACCGCTTGTATTCAATGGAGAGAGATGCTATGCTATTAGCCTCATGCCATGAATGTGCATCTGGAGACAACTCAGATATAAAGTGTTTTTTCTCCAAGTTGCCAGGATGTCATGTGTCCTACTTACATCAGTATACTCCTTAAGCATTATGAAACTTCTATTAGATCAAATAAACCTCATGTAGCAAATAATTTGTTGACCAAATTTGACACTCTCTCATTGACCTCCACACAAAAACTCCTTTCTTGGAACAAATTAAAAAACACCACCTGCTGGAGGGAGACAGATTTCCTGCCTCTCCCTTTCTCTCTGGCCTCTAACCCTATAACGCCTCATAAATCAAACCACCACTACACAGAAAACAGTTGTTTGTTTCCTTTACAGTGCTTTGCAAAAGTATTCATCCCCCGTGGCATTTTTCCTATTTTGTTGCATTACAACCTGTAATTTAAATGGATTTTTATTTGGATTTCATGTAATGGACATACACAAAATAGTCCAAATTGGTGAAGTGAAATGAAAAAAATAACTGGTACTCTAAAAAATAAATAACGGAAAAGTGGTGCGTGCATATGTATTCACCGTCTTTGCTATGAAGCCCCTAAATAAGATCTGGTGCAACCAATTACCTTCAGAAGTCACATAATTAGTTAAATAAAGTCCACCTGTGTGCAATCTAAGTGTCACATGATCTGTCACATGATCTCAGTATATATACACTACTGTTCAAAAGTTTGGGGTCACTTAGAAATGTCCTTGTTTTCGAAAGAAAAGCAATTTTTTTGTCCATTAAAATAACATCAAATTGATCAGAAATACAGTGTAGACATTGTTAATGTTGTAAATGGCTATTGTAGCTGGAAACGGCTGATTTTTTATGGAATATCTACATAGGCGTACAGAGGCCCATTATCAGCAACCATCAGTCCTGTGTTCCAATGGCACGTTGTGTTTGCTAATCCAAGTTTATCATTTTAAAAGGCTAATTGATCATTAGAAAAACCTTTTACAATTATGTTAGCACAGCTGAAAACTGTTGTGCTGATTAAAGAAGCAATAAAACTGGCCTTCTTGAGACTAGTTGAGTATCTGGAGCATCAGCAATTGTGGGTTCGATTACAGAATCAAAATGGCCAGAAACAAATAACTTTCTTCTGAAACTCGTCAGTCTATTCTTGTTCTGAGAAATGAAGGCTATTCCATGCGAGAAATTGCCAAGAAACTGAAGATCTCGTACAACGCTGTGTACTACTCCCTTCACAGAACAGCCCAAACTGGCTCTAACCAGAATAGAAAGAGGAGTGGGAGGCCCCGGTGCACAACTGAGCTTTAGAAACAGACGCCTCACAGGTCCTCAACTGGCAGCTTCATTAAATAGTACCCGCAAAACACAAGTCTCAACGTCAACAGTGAAGAGGCGATTCCGGGATGCTGACCTTCTAGGCACAGTTGCAAAAGAAAAAGACACTGGACAGAGGAAGATTGGAAAAAAGTGTTATGGACAGACAAATCGAAGTTTGAGGTGTTCGGATCACAAAGAAGAACATTTGTGAGACGCAGACCAAATGAAAAGATGCTGGAGGAGTGCTTGATGCCATCTGTCAAGCATGGTGGAGGCAATGTGATGGTCTGGGGGTGCTTTGGTGGTGGTAAAGTGGGAGATTTGTACAGGGTAAAAGGGATCTTGAAGAAGGAAGTCTGTCACTCCATTTTGCAATGCCATGCCATACCCTGTGGACGGCATTTGATTGGAGCCAATTTCCTCCTACAACAGGACAATGATCCAAAGCACAGCTCCAAACTATGCAATAACTATTTAGGGAAGAAGCAGTCAGCTGGTATTCTGTCTATAATGGAGTGGCCAGCACAGTCACCGGATCTCAACCCTATTGAGCTGTTGTGGGAGCAGCTTGACCGTATGGTACGTAAGAAGTGCGCATCAAGCCAATCCAACTTGTGGGAGGTGCTTCAGGAAGCATTGGGTGAAATCTCTTCAGATTACCTCAACAAATTGACAACTAAAATGCCAAAGGTCTGCAAGGCTGTAATTGCAGCAAATGGAGGATTCTTGGACGAAAGGAAAGTTTGAAGGATACAATTATTATTTATATTAAAAATCATTATTTCTAACCTTGTCAATGACTACATTTCCTATTCATTTTGCTATATTTCCTATTCAAACTCATTTAATGTATGTTTTCATGGAAAACAAGGACATTTCTAAGTGACCCCAAACTTTTGAACGATGGTGTACACACGTTTGGTGTTCGCCAAAAGGCATGTGGGAGACTCCCCAAACATATGGAAGAAGGTACTCTGGTCAGATGAGACTAAAATTGAGCTTTTTGGCCATCAAGGAAAACGCTATGTCTGGCGCAAACCCAACACCTCTCATCACCCCGAGAACACCATCCCCACAGTGAAGCATGGTGGTGGCAGCATCATGCTGTGGGGATGTTTTTCATCGGCAGGGACTGGGAAACTGGTCAGAATTGAAGGAATGATGGATGGAGCTAAATACAGGGAATTTCTTGAGGGAAACCTGTTTCAGTCTTCCAGAGATTTGAGACTGGGACGGAGGTTCACCTTCCAGCAGGACAATGACCCTAAGCATACTGCTAAAGCAACACTCGAGTGGTTTAAGGGGAAACATTTAAATGTCTTTAGTGGCCTGCACATTTTAGAGTGGCCTTTTATTGTCCCCAGCAGAAAGTGCACTTGTAATGATCATGCTGTTTAATTAGCTTCTTGATATGCCACATCTGTCAGGTGGATGGATTATCTTGGCAAAGGAGAAATGCTCACTAACAGGGATGTAAACAAATTTGTGCGCAGTATTTGAGAGAAATAGGCTTTTTGTGCGTATGGAACATTTCTGGGATCTTTTATTACAGCTCATGAAACATGGGACCAACAGTTTACATGTTGTGTTTATATTTTTGTTCAGTGTATACACTACCGGTCACAGACCCTGGAACACAGACCCTGGAACAGAGAGACCCTGGAACACAGAGACCCTGGAACACACAGACCCAGGAACACAGACCCTGGAACACACAGACCCTGGAACACAGACCCTGGAACACACAGACCCTGGAACACAGAGACCCTGGAACACAGACCCTGGAACACAGAGACCCTGGAACACAGAGACCCTGGAACACACAGACCCTGGAACACACAGACCCTGGAACACAGAGACCCTGGAACACAGACCCTGGAACACAGAGACCCTGGAACACAGAGACCCTGGAACACACAGACCCTGGAACACACAGACCCTGGAACACACAGACCCTGGAACACAGACCCTGGAACACACAGACCCTGGAACACACAGACCCTGGAACACAGAGACCCTGGAACACAGACCCTGGAACACACAGACCCTGGAACACACAGACCCTGGAACACACAGACCCTGGAACACACAGACCCTGGAACACAGAGACCCTGGAACACACAGACCCTGGAACACACAGACCCTGGAACACACAGACCCTGGAACACAGACCCTGGAACACACAGACCCTGGAACACACAGACCCTGGAACACAGACCCTGGAACACAGAGACCCTGGAACACACAGACCCTGGAACACAGACCCTGGAACACAGAGACCCTGGAACACACAGACCCTGGAACACAGAGACCCTGGAACACAGAGACCCTGGAACACACAGACCCTGGAACACAGAGACCCTGGAACACACAGACACCGGTCAAAAGTTGGACTCCAGACCAAAGGACACATTTCCACCAGTCTAATGTCCATTGCTTGTGTTTCTTGGCCCAAGCAAGTCTCTTCTTCTTGTTGGTGTCCTTTAGTAGTGGTTTCTTTGCAGCAATTCGACCATGAAGGCCTGATTCACACAGTCTCCTCTGAACAGTTGATGTTGAGATGTGTATGTTACTTGAACTCTGTGAAGCATTTATTTGGGCTGCAATTTCTGAGGCTGGTAACTCTAATGAACTTATCCTCTGCAGCAGTGGTAACTCTGGGTCTTCCTTTCCTGTGGCGGTCCTCATGAGAGGAAGTTTCATCATAAGCGCTTGATGGTTTTTGCGACTGCACTTGAAGAAACGTTCAAAGTTCTTGATGTTCCGTATTTTTAGACCTTCCA
>LR778273.1:48788652-48824184 GCA_902810595.1 Coregonus sp. 'balchen' | reverse complement strand
ATGGTTATTACACTGTTGTCAGAGGTGTGTGTGTGTGTGTGTGTTTAATTGGAGTAACAATTTGAGCAAACAGAGTCCGCACGTCTCGCATTCTTGGAAACACACTGCCTTTAGCTAGTAGTGCCATCAGAAAGTAGCCCTTGACTTTTTCCATATTTTGTTGTTGAGATTTTGTGTCACTTACACACAATACCACATACTGTCAAAGTGGAATTATGTTTTTTGACATTTTTACAAATTAATAAAAAATCCAAAGCTGAAATGTCTCGAGTCAATAAGATACAGGCATCCTTCCTAACTCAGTTGCCAGAGAGGAAGGAAACCACTCAGGGATTTCACCATGAGGCCAATGGTGACTTTTAAAAAGTTACAAAGTTTAATGGCTCCGATAGGAGAAAACTTAGGATGGATCAACAACACTGTAGTTACTCCACAATACTAACCTAAATGACAGAGTGAAAAGAAGGAAGCCTGTACAGAATAAAAACATTCCAAAACATATATCCTGTTTGCAACAAGGCACTAAAGTAATACTGCAAAAAATGTGGCAAAGCAATTAACTTTTTGTCCTGAATACAGAGTGTTATGTTTGGGGCAAATCCAATACAACACATTACTGAGTACCACTCTACATATTTTCAACCATAGTGGTGGCTGCATCATGTTATGGGTATGCTTGTAATAGTTAAGGACTGTGGAGTTTTTCAGGATAAAAAAATAAACTGAATGGAGCTAAGCACAGGCACAATCCTAGAGGAAAACCTGGTTCAGTCTGCTTTCCACCTGACACTGGGAGATTAATTCACCTTTCAGCAGGACAAGTACCTAAAACACAAGGCGAAATCTACACTGGAGTTGCTTACCAAGAAGACAATGAATGTTTCTGAGTGGCCGAGTTACAGTTTTGACTTAAATCTACTTGAAAACCTATGGCAAGACCTGAAAATGGTTGTCTAGCAATGGTCAACATCCAATTTGACAGAGCTTCAAGAATTCTGAAAAGAATAATGCACAAATGTTGGTGTGGAAAGCTCTTAGAGACTTACCCAGAAAGACTCACAGCTGTAATCACTGCCAAAGGTGCATCTACAAAGTATTGAGTCAGGGGTGTGAATACTTATGTAAATGAGAGATTTCTGTATTTCAATTTCAATAAATTTGCCTATGGGGTATTGTGTGTACATGAAAAAAATCAATTTAATCCATTTTGAATTGAGGCTGTAACACAACGAAATGTGGAATAAGTCAAGGGGTAGGAATACTTTCTGAAGGAACTGTATATGCCATTTAGCCAACAAGCTCTCACAATCTGACAGCAGAATCCGACGTTTGTCCATAAACGTCAAACTTCAAAGGTCAAGTTAAGGCATTCATTCCAAATGGTAAAGTTAAGGGTTAAGATTTGGGTTCAAACAAAACAACAACAAATGACTGCCTAGCACTGGGACTGAACTCGCGGCTTACGCCCATTCACCACCCCCCGTCCACAACGCGCTAGCAAAACCCTACTTGATGGTAATAACGCTCACCATTGCCCCTAGTGGCGGGTTTTTAAGTAATCTCCTGACGTCGGCAGGGATGTAGCTCAGTTGGTAGAGCATGGCGTTTGCAACGCCAGGGTTGTGGGTTCGATTCCCACAGGGGGGCCAGTATGAAAAAATAAAAAATAAAATGTATGCACTCACTAACTGTAAGTCGCTCTGGATAAGAGCGTCTGCTAAATGACTAAAATGTAAAATGTAATGTCCAGCTTACCTGGACGGACGTCTTATTTCGCAGTGGATCTTGAGCAACCTGGCTAAATTTAGCAGATCCTTTTATCCATTACAGTCATACGTTTTCGTATGGGTGGCTGCAGCAGGAATCAAGCCACGTTCAGTATGATAAAACGTAGTGGAACGTTCAACTAAACGGAAACGGCGCTACACTGAACGACCAGTTGAAAGACAGGGAGGGGTTGGGTTGTGGGTTCACAATGCAACGCTGCCCTTTAAATACGTCACTTGTTGCTTCAAGCCACACCCTGCCACACCCACCAAACACCTCAAAAGTCTGTTCAGGAATGTACAAGAACAATTTGGGGAAACGTGTCGTTCAGTACAAACCGTTCTGCAATGTAGCAAACATTCAACGGAGCTGAACGCACGACTTGCGTCTACGAACTGAGCCACAGGACCACCATGACACTTCACAGACACAAACTACAGACATAGTCCCACTCACATGGCCATGTCAAACTGGTCCAGCCATTTCTTCTTCAGCTCCTTGGTCTTGAAGAAGAACTCGAAGCCGCTCTGCCCCCGCTGATGGGTCAGGTAGAACCCATAGAACCACTGGGGAGGGAGAAAGGAAGACAAGGAGTGAATTACAAAGTTACACAATCTGTCTCTGTCTCTGTCTCTGTCTCTGTCTCTCTCTCTGTGTCTCTCTCTCTCTGTGTCTCTCTCTCTCTCTCTCTCTCTCTCTCTCTCTCTCTCTCTCTCTCTCTCTCTCTCTCCTCTCTCTCTCTCTCTCCTCTCTCTCTTATCTCTCTCTCTCTCACAAACACACACACACACATACAGTGTCTTCAGGAAGTAATCACACCTTTTCCACATTTTGTTGTGTTACAGCCTGAATTTAAAATGGATACAATTTAGATTTGTTGTCACTGGCCTACACACAATACCCCATAATGTCAAAGTGGAAACATGTTTTTTTAATATTTATAAAAAATGGGAAAGCTGAAATGTCTTGAGTCAATAAGTATTCAATCAAACAGGAAAAACATCAGTACAGAGACAAAGTGGAGTCGCAATTCAATGGCTCAGACACGAGACGTACAGTCTGTGGCAGGGTCTACAGACAATCACGGACTACAAATGGAAAACCAGCCACGTCGCCAAGACCGCTACCAAGGACTGTGGCCTCTCCTTCTCCGTGGCCGACGTGAGTAAGACATTTAAGCATGTTAACCCTCGCAAGGCTGCCGGCCCAGACGGCATCCCTAGCCACGTCCTCAGAGCATGCGCAGACCAGCTGGCTGGTGTGTTTACGGACATATTCAATCTCTCCCTATCCCAGTCTGCTGTCCCCACTTGCTTCAAGATGTCCACCATTGTTCCTGTACCCAAGAAAGCAAAGGTAACTGAACTAAATGACTACCGCCCCGTAGCACTCACCTCTGTCAGCATGAAGTGCTTTGAGAGGCTAGTTAAGGAACATATCACCTCTACCTTACCTTCCCTGACACCCTAGACCCACTTCAATTTGTTTACCGCCCCAATAGATTCACAGACGATACAATTGCAATCACCATCGCACTGCACACTGCCCTATCCCATCTGGACAAGAGGAATACCTATGTAAGAATGCTGTTCATTGACTATAGCTCAGCATTCAACACTACTGCACCCTCCAAGCTCATCATTAAGCTCGGGGCCCTGGATCTGAACCCCGCCCTGTGCAACTGGGTCCTGGACTTCCTGACGGGCCGCCCCCAGGTGGTGAAGGTAGGACACAACACCTCCACTTTGCTGATCCTCAACACTGTGGCCCCACAAAAGTGTGTGCTCAGCCCCCTCCTGTACTCCCTGTTCACCCATGACTGCGTGGCCAAGCACGCCTCCAACTCAATCATCAAGTTTGCAGACGACACAACAGTAGTAGGCTTGATTACCAACAATGACGAGACCGCCTACAGGGAGGAGGTGAGGGCTCTGGGAGTGTGGTGCCAGGAAAATAACCTCTCACTCAACATCAACAAAACAAAGGATGTGATTGTGGACTTCAGGAAACAGCAAGCCTATCCACATCTACGGGACCGCAGTGGAGAAGGTGGAAAGCTTCAAGTTCCTCGGCGTACACATCACTGACAATCTGAAATGGTCCACCCACGCAGACAGTGTGGTGAACAAGGCTCAGTAGGCTGAAGAAATGTGGCTTGGCACCTAAAACCCTGACAAACTTTTACAGATGCACAATTGAGAGCACCCTGTCGGGCTGTATCACCGCCTGGTATGGCAACTGCACCACCCGCAACCGCAGGGCTCTCAAGAGGGTGGTGCAGTCTGCCCAACGCATTACAGGGGGGAAACTACCCGCCCTCCAGGACACCTACAGCACCTTATGTCACAGGAAGGCCAAAAAGATCATCAAGGACATCAACCACCCGAGCCACGGCCTGTTCACCCCGCTATCATCCAGAAGGCGAGGTCAGTACAGGTGCATCAAAGCTGGGACAGAGAGAATGAAAAACAGCTTCTATCTCAAGGCCATCAGACTGTTAAATAGCCATCACTAGCCGGCTTCCACCCGATTACTCAACCCTGCACCTTAGAGACTGCTGCCCTATGTACATAGACATGGAATCACTGGTCACTTTAATAATGGAATACTAGTGACTTTAAATATATTTACATACTGCTTTACTCATCTCATACGTATATACTGTATTCTATTCTACTGTATTTTAGTCAATGACCACTCCGATATTGCTCTATCTAATATTTATATATTTCTTAATTCCATTCTTTTACTTTTAGATTTGTGTGTATTGTTGTGAATTGTTAGATACTACTGCACTGTTGTCTAGGAACACAAGCATTTCACTACACCCGCAATAACATCTGCTAAATATGTGTATGTGACCAATAGTCAATTTCTATCAGATACAGAGGTACCATACTTTGGAATTATTATCTTCACATTGCCAAAACCTTATCATCTCTCAATAACTTAAAGCGAAGACTGGAGGTCAGCCTAATGAACCAAAACTACCCAATAATCCCCTCCATGAAGACTGGGGGTCAGCCTGATGAACCAAACTACCCAATAATCCCCTCCATGAAGACTGGGGGTCAGCCTGATGAACCAAACTACCCAATAATCCCCTCCATGAAGACTGGGGGTCAGCCTGATGAACGAAACTACCCAATAATCCCCTCCATGACGACTGGGGGTCAGCCTGATGAACCAAACTACCCAATAATCCCCTCCATGTAGCCTAACTCTCACACTCACACACAAACATAATCAAACATGGTTTTTGTTATATACTGAGTATATCATGTACAATTGTAATTAATATGCTTTTTTAACTGATTTAACAAACTTTTTTTGTACTTACACTACTGTTCAAAAGTTTGGGGTCACTTAGAAATGTCCTTGTTTTTCATGAAAACATACATGAAATGAGTTTGAATAGGAAATATAGCAAAATGCATAGGAAATGTAGTCATTGATAAGGTTAGAAATAATGATTTTTAATAGAAATAATAATTGTGTCCTTCAAACTTTGCTTTCGTCAAAGAATCCTCCATTTGCAGCAATTACAGCCTTGCAGACCTTGGGCATTCTAGTTGTCAATTTGTTGAGGTAATCTGAAGAGATTTCACCCCATGCTTCCTGAATCACCTCCCACAAATTGGATTGGCTTGATGGGCACATCTTACGTACCATACGTTCAAGCTGCTAACACAACAGCTCAATAGGGTTGAGATCCGGTGACTGTGCTGGCCACTCCATTATAGACAAAATACCAGCTGACTGCTTCTTCCCTAAATAGTTATTGCATAGTTTGGAGCTGTGCTTTGGGTCATTGTCCTGTTGTAGGAAGAAATTGGTATGGCATGACGTTGCAAAATGGAGTGATAGCCTTCCTTCTTCAAGATCCCTTTTACCCTGTACAAATCTGCCACTTTACCACCACCAAAGCACCCCCAGACCATCACATTGCCTCCACCATGCTTGACAGATGGCATCAAGCCCTCCTGGTCTGCGTCTCACAAATGTTCTCCATAACACTTTTTTCCAATCTTCCTCTGTCCAGTGTATGTTATTTTGCCCATCTTAATCTTTTCTTTTTATTGGCCAGTCTGAGATATGGCTTTTTCTTTGCAACTCTGCCTAGAAGGTCAGCATCCCGGAGTCGCCTTTTCACTGTTGACGTTGAGACTGGTGTTTTGTGGGTACTATTTAATGAAGCTGCCAGTTGAGGACCTGTGAGGCGTCTGTTTCTCAAACTAGACACTCTAATGTATTTGTCCTCTTGCTCAGTTGTGCACCAGGGCCTCCCACTCCTCTTTCTATTCTGGTTAGAGCCAGTTTGCGTTGTTCTATGAAGGGAGTAGTACACAGCGTTGTACGAGATCTTCAGTTTCTTGGCAATTTCTCACATGGAATAGCCTTCATTTCTCAGAACAAGAATAGAATGATGCGTTTCAGAAGAAAGTTATTTGTTTCTGGCCATTTTGAGCCTGTAATCGAACCCACAATTTCTGATGCTCCAGATACTCAACTAGTCTCAAGAAGGCCAGTTTTATTGCTTCTTTAATCAGCACAACAGTTTTCAGCTGTGCTAACATAATTGCAAAAGGGTTTTCTAATGATCAATTAGCCTTGTAAAATGATAAACTTGGATTAGCAAACACAATGTGCCATTGGAACACAGGACTGATGGTTGCTGATAATGGGCCTCTGTACGCCTATGTAGATATTCCATAACAAATCAGCCGTTTCCAGCTACAATAGCCATTTACAAAATTAACAACATCTACACTGTATTCCTGATCAATTTGATGTTATTTTAATGGACAAAATAATTGCTTTTCTTTCGAAAACAAGGACATTTCTAAGTGACCCCAAACTTCTGAACGGTAGTGTATGTTTGTGGTGTGGTTTTCATATCAGCCCTTTTGGGCTTCCAACTTCACCTGCACACTGTTTTTACCATTGTTTAATCTGTACTGTTTTGCCTTTAACTTCCTTTCTTTGGTGCGAATAAATAAAACCTAAAAACCTAAATTTACATTTTAGTCATTTAGCAGACGCTCCCCTACCCTGGACGACGCTGGGCCAATTGTGCGCCGCCCCATGGGTCTCCCGGTCGCGGCCGGCTACGACAGAGCCTGCATTCGAACCAGGATCTCTAGTGGCACAGCTAGTACTGCGATGCAGTGCCTTAGACCACTGCGCCACTCGGGAGGTAAAATCACATACAATTACACATACAATTATCTGTAAGGTCCCGCAGTCAAGCAGTGCCTTTCAAAAACCCTGATTCAACCACAAAGACCAGGGAGGTTTTCCAATGCATCGCAAAGAAGGGCACCTATTGGTAGATGGGTAAAAAAACAAAAGACATTGAATATCCCTTTGAGCATGGTGAAATTATTAATTACACTTTGGATGGTGTATCAATACACCCAGTCACAACAAAGATACAGGCGTCCTTCCTAACTCAGTTGCCGGAGAGGAAGGAAACCGCTCAGGGATTTCACCATGAGGTCAATGGTCACATTAAAACAGTTACAGAGTTTAATGGCTGTGACAGGAGAAAACTGAGAATGGATCAACAACATTGTAGTTACTCCACAATACTAACCTAATTGACAGAGTCAAAAGAAGGAAGCCTGTACATCCTATATTAACATCCTATACTAACATCCCTATATTATCATCCTATATTATCATCCTATCCTAACATCCTATACTAACATCCTATATCAACATCATTAACATCTTTGGCAACTGCTCTCTCTATAGCTAAAGCAGCAGAAGCTACCAGCGCCTAGCGGTAGTATGAGTAGTGGGCACACTGGCTACTTTTTTAGTTGTATGTCGTCTCTCATGGTCAGGGTCAGGGAAAGCTTCAATTTGACTGTTTTTTAGTAGGCCTATAATGTAGATGTTAGCAGCAGAACAAACTCCAAATCACAGGTAAAGAGTAGCTCAATTGTTACAACAGCATAGCTAACAGTTAGCTAGCTAAGTAGTTGGCTGATTTACATAATCTACATTCGCTATGATCAGCTGATAGCCCTCCCCTATTTTCCCTTGAACTGTAGGGAATTATGAATGCAAACTTTTTTTTGGGGGGGGGGCTTTTTGTCACTTTGAGCACATGCCCCTCCAAAGGTTTGTGCATGGCCCTGGCGGACTGGCCTTGGCTGACTGGCCCTTACTGACTGGCCCTGGCTGACTGGCCCTGGCTGACTGGCCCTGGCGGACTGGCCCTGGCGGACTGGCCCTGGCTGACTGGCCCTTACTCTGGACTGGCCCTGGCTGACTGGCCCTGGCTGACTTGGCCTGCTGATGCCGGCTTACTTGGCCTTGGCTGACTGGCCCTGGCTGACTGGCCCTGGCTGACTGGCCCTGGCTGACTGGCCCTGGCTTACTGGCCTTGGCTGACTGGCCCTGGCTGACTGGCCTTGGCGGACTGGCCTTGGCGGACTGGCCTTGGCTGACTGGCCCTGGCTGACTGGCCCTGGCTGACTGGCCCTTACTGACTGGCCCTGGCTGACTGGCCCTGGCGGACTGGCCTTGGCTGACTGGCCCTGGCTGACTGGCCCTGGCTGACTGGCCCTGGCTGACTGGCCCTGGCTGACTGGCCCTGGCGGACTGGCCCTGGCGGACTGGCCCTTACTGACTGGCCCTGGCGGACTGGCCCTTACTGACTGGCCTTGGCTGACTGGCCCTGGCTGGACTGGCCCTGGCTGACTGGCCCTGGCTGACTGGCCCTGGCTGACTGGCCCTGGTGGTAGTGGACTGACCTTCTTGCTCTCTCCATCCTGGGTGGGGTTGTTGGTGATCTTAAAGTAGTTGAGGTCGATCACATCCTTCATCTCATAGTTGTCTCCTCGTCTCTTGCAGACGATCACAGCCACGTCAAACAGGAAGATATGTCTGCGCCCAAAACAAGTTCATACAAGTTCATTTACAGTGTGTATTCTGTCCATATTACACAGAAATAAGTTCCTACTTTGTTTGACATGCTGTCCATATAATGAAGACAGAGAAAGCCACACATGCTAGTCCTTCTCCTGTTAACAATTAACAATCTATCGGCTGCAATAGCACCAACCAGGGTTGGCCATTTGTTTCACTGGGTCTGGGAAACCAGCCTGTAGTCAGTGGGTCTGGGAAACCAGCCTGTAGTCAGTGGTTCTGGGAAACCAGCCTGTAGTCAGTGGGTCTGGGAAACCAGCCTTATCAGTGGGTCCCATGGGAGGAACCAGCCTGTAGTCAGTGAGTCAGTGGTCTGGGGAAACCAGCCTGTAGTCAGGGGTCTGGGAAACCAGCCTTGTAGTCAGTGGGTCTGGGAAACCAGCCTGTAGTCAGTGGATCTGGGAAACCAGCCTGTAGTCAGTGGGTCTGGGAAACCAGCCTGTAGTCAGTGGGTCTGGGAAACCAGCCTGTAGTCAGTGGGTCTGGGAAACCAGCCTGTAGTCAGTGGGTCTGGGAAACCAGCCTGTAGTCAGTGGGTCTGGGAAACCAGCCTGTAGGTCAGTGGGTCTGGGAAACCAGCCTGTAGTCAGGGGATCTGGGAAACCAGCCTGTAGTCAGTGGGTCTGGGAAACCCAGCCTGTAGTCAGTGGGTTGGGAAACCAGCCTGTAGTCAGTGGGTCTGGGAAACCAGCCTGTTAGTCAGTGGGTCTGGGAAACCAGCCTGTAGTCAGTGGGTCTGGGAAACCAGCCTGTAGTCAGTGGGTCTGGGAAAACCAGCCTGTAGTCAGTGGGTCTGGGAAACCAGCCTGTAGTCAGTGGTCTGGGAAACCGAGCCTGTAGTCAGGGGGATCTGGGAAACCAGGCCTGTGTCAGTGGGTCTGGGAAACCAGCCGTAGGGCAGTGGGTTGGGAGGAACCAGCCTGTAGTCAAAGGGGTTGGGGGAACAGCTGTGAGTCAGTGGGGGGAAACCAGCCTGTAGTCAGTGGGTCTGGGAAACCAGCCTGTAGTCAGTGGGTCTGGGAAACCAGCCTGTAGTCAGTCTGCCATTCTTATCCCATCTCACCTGTCTTGTTTCCTCTTGTCAACGTTAGACACCATGCGGACCTCTCCGTCCCCCTTGGGCCGTCCATAGTTCACCAGGGGCTGGTTCTTCAGGGAGGGGAGGTAATGGGAGGGGGGATATAGGGGGGAGGGGAGGGTAATGGGGAGGGGGATAAGGGGGGTAAGGGGAGGTAATGGGAGGGGGAGTAAGGGGGTAAGGGGGGTAAGGAGGAGGGGGGTAAGGGGAGGTAATGGAGGGTGAAGGGGAGGTAAGGGGAGGGGTAGGGGGTAAGGGGGGGGGGTAAGGGGGGATGGGGGTAAGGGGGGTAAGGGGCGGAAGGGAGGGTAAGGGTAGGTGGGTAGGGGGGTAATGGGAGGGGAAGGGGGTAAGGGAGGTGGAAGGGGAGGGGGTAATGGTAGGGGGGGGTAAGGGGAGGTAATGGTTAGGGGGGGTAAGGGGAGGTAAGTGGGGGAGTGGGGTAAGGGGACGGTAATGGGAGGGGGATAAGGGAGGAGGTAATGGGAGGGGGTAAGGGGAGGTAATGGGAGGGGGGATAAGGGGAGGTAGGGAGTAATGGGAGGGGGATAAGGGGGTAAGGGGATGTAATGGTAGGGGGGTGTAAGGGGAGGTAATGGGAGGGGTAAGGGAGGTATGGGAGGGGGTAAGGGGATGGTAATGGTAGGGGGTAAGGGGAGGTAATGGGAGGAGGATAGGGGGGTAAGGGGACGGTAATGGTGGGGGTAAGGGGAGGTAATGGAGGGGGGTAAGGGGAGGTAATGGTAGAGGGGGTAAGGGGGGTAAGGGGTTAAGGGGGGTAAGGGAGGGAGGGTGATGGTAGGGGGGTAAGGGGAGGTAATGGGAGGGGGGTAAGGGGATGGTAATGGGAGGGGGTAAGGGGGAGGTCATGGTAGGGGGGGTAAGGGGAAGGGTAATGGAGGGGGTAAGGGGAGGTAAGGAGGTAATGGTAGGGGGGGTGGGTAGGTAGGGGAGAGTATATGGGAGGGGGGTAAGGGAGGTAATGGGAGGTATGGGTATGGGGGGTAAGGAGAGGTCATGGTAGGGGGGTAAGGGGAGGTAATGGGAGGGGGTAAGGGGAGGTAATGGGAGGTAATGGTAGGGGGGTAAGGGGAGGTAATGGGAGGGGGTAAGGGGAGGTAATGGTAGGGGGGTAAGGAGAGGTCATGGTAGGGGGGTAAGGTGGGTATTGGTATTAATATGATATCAGTGAGATCATGTTCAGTGTGGGTTAGGAGGACTACTGTGTTAATGTTTCTGGGAGCGCATTGCACTTTGGACAACAATGGAAACAAATTGATGTGTCTAATCATGATGATTTGTGTTACCAGGTTCTCGATGGACCGTTGATACTGGTCGATCTCCCTCAGAGTCTCTTTGTCTCTCTTCACCTCATTGACATACTGTGCCAGGTCCTGGTCAACGAACAAACAGTACAATGTTTAGTGTCTATTCTCTGATTGCTGTTTAGTGAGAGAAAAAGAGAGAGAGAGTCTCTAGCTGATTACCTTCATGGCATCCAGAGCCATCTTCAGGTTGTTCTTGTCGGCTGCGTCGGGAGTGTGTTTGACCAGCTCCTAACGGACAGAGACAACAGGGAAATCATGAGTGATAAAATCACACACAGGCTGAGCTTCAGATTGTTTAGATTAAGATTAGGTTTAGATTAACACACAGTTAGCCTGGATTTTAACTACAGGACAGTCCTTTTGCTGTGACGTTTGCCTACAGGGGACTACGCAACAAAATAATATTGATGTTATAACAGCATGAAAATGAAACCAAGCTGTCACCCGGTAATTTTACAGTAAAGAGAACCAAGCCATCAAAAAGAGGAAACATTCGGAGTGAATCCACAGTTTTACTTTATCTGCAATGGACTGATTTGTGGCCCTCAGTGTCAAGACATAAAATGTCAGACTTGGATATCACTGTGTCTGCTTGGATATCACTGTGTCTGCTTGGATATCACTGTGTCTGCTTGGATATCACTGTGTCTGCTTGGATATCACTGTGTCTGCTTGGATATCACTGTGTCTGCTTGGATATCACTGTGTCTGCTTGGATATCACTGTGTCTGCTTGGATATCACTGTGTCTGCTTGGATATCACTGTGTCTGCTTGGATTTCACTGTGTATGCTTGGATTTCACTGTGTCTGCTTGGATATCACTGTGTCTGCTTGGATATCACTGTGTCTGCTTGGATATCACTGTGTCTGCTTGGATATCACTGTGTAAACTTGATGAAGCTGAACTTGAACTTATCCAACTGTGTCTGCTTGGATATCATTGTGTCTGCTTGGATATCACTGTGTCTGCTTGGATATCACTGTGTCTGCTTGGATATCACTGTGTCTGCTTGGATATCACTGTGTCTGCTTGGATATCACAGTGTCTGCTTGGATATCACTGTGTCTGCTTGGATATCACTGTGTGAACTTGATGAACTTGAACTTGAACTCATCCCACTGTTCCGGCTTGGATATCACTGTGTCTGCCTGCTAAATACACTTAACATGCAGTTCAGCACACTGGAGTTAGTCCTGCCCTGCCAAGACTCAAAGGTCCAGTTCCTTTGAAATCTGAGCTTTAGTTCTCCGCCTTTCTAAAAGAGACTGCTGAAAGCAACCCCTCTCCCTCTCTAAACAACAACAACAACAACAACAACAAATAACGGGGATCCAAATAAACAAATATCCTCCCTCCTCTCCTCCCTCTTCTCCTCTCTCCTCCTCCTTAGAGAGGGGGAAGTATGAAGGTGGAGAGAAAGAGAAAAGACGTGGAGGCTGTCGCCCCCCAGTGGACATGTGTAACACAGCCTCGTCACAGCCAGGTTGTGAGAGTATCTACTGTACAATATCCGTGGTTAACATACCTGTAGTATCTACTGTACAATATCCGTGGTTAACATACCTGTAGTATCTACTGTACAATATCCGTGGTTAACATACCTGTAGTATCTACTGTACAATATCCGTGGTTAACATACCTGTAGTATCTACTGTACAATATCCGTGGTTAACATACCTGTAGTATCTACTGTACAATATCCGTGGTTAACATACCTGTAGTATCTACTGTACAATATCCGTGGTTAACATACCTGTAGTATCTACTGTACAATATCCGTGGTTAACATACCTGTAGTATCTACTGTACAATATCCGTGGTTAACATACCTGTAGTATCTACTGTACAATATCCGTGGTTAACATACCTGTAGTAGGAGATGGTACTTCAGGACTCTCTGCATGGGAACCACCAGTAGATCTCTCAGAGTGAACTTCCCATTGTTGGCTCTTTTAGAACATTCCTGGGACCAAAAAACAACAACACATTTCATCAAAAATGAATGAGGATATTTAAGTATTACATTAACTTAAATAATGTAAGTCGCTCTGGATAAGTCGCTCCTGTAAGTCGCTCTGGATAAGAGCGTCTGCTAAATGACAAAAATGTAAATGTAAAATTAACAGGACAAAAGAGGTTCCTAGACAACATCACTTCACTGTTTGGTCATGCTGAGGCTAGTACTCCGATTATTCACCACAGAGATCCTATTCAATCATTATCAACAGAGTATTCTAATTCACCGGCGCGTTGTCTTCCCCATCGACTGTATCGGAACAGCTGGGTCTCACCTCTAGCTTTAGTCGAACGTCCTCTTTCTCCTTACAGATGAAGTCCAACACCGCGATGGATATCTCAACGTTGCTGCAGTAGATTCCATAAATGAGTAACCTGCAATGAAGAAGGAAAGTATATGACACCAAACTGTGAATTTCAGTAGCAGCCAGTCTAGATTCTGATCTAGATTCTTCTGACTAACTTGTATTTTAGATATTTGGATAAAAAGTGTCTGCTAAATGGCATATTATATATATATACATAGCCTACTGCAATATATATATATATATATATATATATATATATATATATATATATATATATTGCAGTAGGCTATGTATTTTTTTATTTCTGTGTATGTAAACACTATTAGAGAACTTGTTAAATGACAAAGGCCTACCTGTCCTTGTAGGCGATGAAGATCTGGTAGAGGTTTAAGGCGTTCTTGTTGACAATGGAGTCTTGCACCTCCAGCATCAGATTCTTATGGACTTTCACCAGGTCCTACGAACACAGAGCGAGATCAGATGTTGTACATTACAACACGTTCAGAACTAGTCTCTAACTCAAGTCTACTTCCCGTAAAAGACGCATTGGATGAGAGTATAAGAGTTTGGCTGTTTCTTACTGGAATGTTGACGAAGACCTTGTCGATTTCTGCCGCAGAGACAAATTTCTTCAGTGGATTCAGGAAGTACTGCGGGGGAAAAAAAAAAAAGTTAGAACACAGTTAGAACATTACTTTATCACTTCATCTCAGATTGTATCAGTCTTATATAGGTGACTGCAAACCACAAATACTGCAGTCTGCATGGCATCTCTAGGTAAGCTCAGTAGCGTCTCTGTGTATAACTCTGACCTTCTCTATAGACTCCAGGGTATCTGTGTAACTGACCTTCTCTATAGACCAGGTTCTCTGTGTATAACTCTGACCTTATCTATAGACTCCAGGGTCTCTGTGTAACTCTGACCTTCTCTATAGACTCCAGGTTCTCTGTGTATAACTCTGACCTTCTCTATAGACTCCAGTGTCTCTGTGTATAACTCTGACCTTCTCTATAGACTCCAGGGTCTCTGTGTAACTCTGACCTTCTCTATAGACTCCAGTGTCTCTGTGTATAACTCTGACCTTCTCTATAGACTCCAGGGTCTCTGTGTAACTCTGACCTTCTCTATAGACTCCAGGGTCTCTGTGTAACTCTGACCTTCTCTATAGACTCCAGGGTCTCTATGTATAACTCTGACCTTCTCTATAGACTCCAAGGTCTCTGTGTAACTATGACCTTCTCTATAGACTCCAAGGTCTCTGTGTAACTCTGACCTTCTCTATAGAATCCAGGGTCTCTGTGTAACTCTGACCTTCTCTATAGACTCCAGGGTCTCTGTGTAACTCTGACCTTCTCTATAGACTCCAGGGTCTCTGTGTAACTCTGACCTTCTCTATAGAATCCAGGGTCTCTATGTATAACTCTGACTTTCTCTATAGACTCCAGTGTCTCTGTGTATAACTCTGACCTTCTCTATAGACTCCAGGGTATCTGTGTAACTGACCTTCTCTATAGACCAGGTTCTCTGTGTATAACTCTGACCTTATCTATAGACTCCAGGGTCTCTGTGTAACTCTGACCTTCTCTATAGACTCCAGGTTCTCTGTGTATAACTCTGACCTTCTCTATAGACTCCAGTGTCTCTGTGTATAACTCTGACCTTCTCTATAGACTCCAGGGTCTCTGTGTAACTCTGACCTTCTCTATAGACTCCAGTGTCTCTGTGTATAACTCTGACCTTCTCTATAGACTCCAGGGTCTCTGTGTAACTCTGACCTTCTCTATAGACTCCAGGGTCTCTGTGTAACTCTGACCTTCTCTATAGACTCCAGGGTCTCTATGTATAACTCTGACCTTCTCTATAGACTCCAAGGTCTCTGTGTAACTATGACCTTCTCTATAGACTCCAAGGTCTCTGTGTAACTCTGACCTTCTCTATAGAATCCAGGGTCTCTGTGTAACTCTGACCTTCTCTATAGACTCCAGGGTCTCTGTGTAACTCTGACCTTCTCTATAGACTCCAGGGTCGCTGTGTAACTCTGACCTTCTCTATAGAATCCAGGGTCTCTATGTATAACTCTGACTTTCTCTATAGACTCCAGTGTCTCTGTGTATAACTCTGACCTTCTCTATAGACTCCAGGGTCGCTGTGTAACTCTGACCTTCTCTATAGACATCAAGGTCTCTGTGTAACTCTGACCTTCTCTATAGACACCAAGGTCTCTGTTTAAGTCGTACCTTCTCTATAGACTCCAGGGTCTCTGTGTATCTCTGACCTTTTCTATAGACTCCAGGGTCTCTGTGTATAACTCTGACCTTCTTTTTAGACTCCAGTGTCTCTGTGTATAACTCTGACCTTTTCTATAGACTCCAGGGTCTCTGTGTATAACTCTGACCTTCTCTATAGACTCCAGGGTCTCTGTGTAACTCTGAACTTCTCTATAGACTCCAGGGTCTCTGTGTATAACTCTGACCTTCTCTATAGACTCCAGTGTCTCTGTGTATAACTCTGACCTTCTCTATAGACTCCAGGGTCGCTGTGTAACTCTGACCTTCTCTATAGACTCCAGGGTCTCTGTGTAACTCTGACCTTCTCTATAGACTCCATGGTCTCTGTGTATAACTCTGACCTTCTATATAGACACCAAGGTATCTGTGTATAACTCTGACCTTCTCTATAGACACCAAGGTCTCTGTTTAACTCGTATCTTCTCTATAGACTCCAGGGTCTCTGTGTATAACTCTGACCTTCTCTATAGACTCCAGTGTCTCTGTGTATAACTCTGACCTTCTCTATAGACTCCAGGGTCTCTGTGTAACTCTGACCTTCTCTATAGACTCCAGGGTCTCTGTGTATAACTCTGACCTTCTCTATAGACACCAAGGTCTCTGTTTAAGTCGTACCTTCTCTATAGACTCCAGGTTCTCTGTGTATAACTCTGACCTTCTCTATAGACTCCAGGGTCTCTGTGTAACTCTGACCTTCTCTATAGACTCCAGGGTCTCTGTGTATAACTATGACCTTCTCTATAGACTCCAGTGTCTCTGTGTATAACTCTGACCTTCTCTATAGACTCCAGGGTCTCTGTGTATAACTCTGACCTTCTCTATAGACACCAAGGTCTCTGTTTAACTCGTACCTTCTCTATAGACTCCAGGGTCTCTGTGTATAACTCTGACCTTCTCTATAGACTCCAGGGTCTCTGTGTATAACTCATACCTTCTCTATAGACTCCAGGGTCTCTGTGTATAACTCTGACCTTCTCTATAGACTCCAGGGTCTCTGTGTATAACTCTGACCTTCTCTATAGACACCAAGGTCTCTGTTTAACTCGTACCTTCTCTATAGATTCCAGGGTCTCTGTGTATAACTCTGACCTTCTCTATAGACACCAGGGTCTCTGTTTAACTCGTACCTTCTCTATAGACTCCAGGGTCTCTGTGTATCTCTCCTCTGTTTGTTTGATCTCTGAGAGGCAGCAGCTTCTCACATTCTGCTCAGCCTGCTTCTGTAGGGAAGAACATGTCTAGTAAACATTTGGTCACAATTTCTTTAGGGGCACACAAACACGGTCTGTTACAAAATATATTTCAGTAACATTATCGTTTGTGTGTGTTCGTGTGTGTGTATGTATGTGTGTGTGTGGTGAGTGAGTGAGTGAGTGAGTGAGTGAGTGAGTGAGTGAGTGAGTGAGTGAGTGAGTGAGTGAGTGAGTGAGTGAGTGAGTGAGTGAGTGAGTGAGTGAGTGAGTGAGTGAGTGAGTGAGTGAGTGAGTGAGTGAGTGTGTGTGTGTGTGTGTGTATGTATGTGTGTGTGTGTGTGTGTGTGTGTGTGTGTGTGTACCAGTGTAGGGTGCTGTTCTGTCCTCATCAGGTCTTCGTAGATCTCTCCTCCTTCATCAGTGTCATCCATCCCGTACACTGGAGCATACAGCTCCTCCTCATCCTCTAGAACGTTCTCACTGACAAACAAACACACACAAACACGCCCGCACACACACACAAACACGCCCACACACACACACAAACACGCCCACACACACACACAAACACGCCCACACACACACACAAACACGCCCACACACGCACACAAACACGCCCACACACACACACACAAACACGCCCACACACACACACAAACACGCCCACACACACACACAAACACGCCCACACACACACACAAACACGCCCACACACACACACACAAACACGCCCGCACACGCACACAAACACGCCCACACACACACACACAAACACGCCCGCACACGCACACAAACACGCCCACACACACACACAAACACGCCCACACACACACACACAACACGCCCACACACACACACAAACACGCCCACACACACACACAAACATGCCCGCACACGCACAGTTTGAGATTAGGCCAGGGTAAAGCTAAAGAGAGGGTGGGTGAAGGAACTGCCTCAATCCAAACATCGGCCCAGGTGCTTTGTCATGGCTTTCCACAGGGGGGTGCTGTTTCACAGGCAGACATATACACTATGCAGTATGTCTAGCCTGCTAGGTGGGATCAATCTCAAGTCTAATCATATCATCATATCATCTGTACCCTGTCTCTGTCTCTGTCTCTGTCTCTCTGTCTCTGTCTCTGTCTCTGTCTCTGTCTCTCTCTCTCTCTCTCTCTCTCTCTCTCTCTCTCTCTCGCTCTCTCTCTCTCTCTCTCTCTCTCAATTAAATTTCAATTTCAATTTAAGGGCTTTATTGGCATGGGAAACATATGTTAACATTGCCAAAGCAAGTGAAGTAGATAGTAAACAAAAGTGAAATAAACAATAAACATTACACTCAGAAGTTCCAAAAGAATAAAGACATTTCAAATGTCATATTATGTATATATACAGTGTTGTAACAATGTGCAAATAGTTAAAGTACAAATGGGAAAATAAATAAATATAAATATGGGTTGTATTTACTATGGTGTTTGTTCTTCACTGGTTGCCCTTTTCTTGTGGCAACAGGTCACAAATCGTGCAGCTGTGATGGCACACTGTGGTTTTTCACCCAGTAGATAAGGGAGTTATCAAAATTGGGTTTGTTTTCGAATTCTTTGTGGATCGCTGTAATCTGAGGGAAATATGTGTCTCTAATATGGTCATACATTTGGCAGGAGGTTAGGAAGTGCAGCTCAGTTTCCACCTCATTTTGTGGGCAGTGTGCACATAGCCTGTCTTCTCTTGAGAGCCAGGTCTGCCTACGGCGGCCTTTCTCAATAGCAAGGCTATGCTCACTGAGTCTGTACATAGTCAAAGCTTTCCTTAAGTTTGGGTCAGTCACAGTGGTCAGGTATTCTGCCACTGTGTACTCTCTGTTTAGGGCCAAATAGCATTCTAGTTTGCTCTGTTTTTTTGTTAGTTCTTTCCAATGTGTCAAGTAATTCTCTTTTTTTTTTCTCATGATTTGGTTGGGTCTAATTGTGTTGTTGTTGTTGTTGTTGTTGTTGTTGTTGTTGTTGTTGTTGTTGTTGTTGTTGTTGTTGTCCTGGGGCTCTGTGGGGTCTGTTTGTGTTTGTGAACAGAGCCCCAGGACCAGCTTACTTAGGGGACTCTTCTCCAAGTTTTCTCTTCTCTCTCTGGGGTATGAACGGTGTGGTGTGCGCGATGGCTTCACCACACCCTGTTTAATGTAAAGCTCTTACAAGATGCCACCTTTTGCTCAAGTTTCCAGACTTTTTGGGAAAGGTGGGGGCAGCGAAGAGAGGAGTATGAGTCTCTGAGTCAATGGTGGGATGTGGGAAAAGTCCAAATTCGGCTTTTCTGCCAACAGTATACAGCTCTGTCATCCTCAGAGGCTAGGAGAGTATTGGGGGAACTCGAGCGTAGTATTAGTGAGATGGAGGTAGAGCTGGTGGGGCAAGGCAATGTAGGCCTCCAGGCTAATTTAGCTGAACTACGTAGGGACCTGGGCAGTTTTTTACAGGTTAAAGCAAAGGGAGCACTTGTAAGAGCTAGGTTCTCCATGCTCAAGGAGATGGATGCTCCCAGCTCCTTCTTCTTTGGTTTGGAAAGACAGAGCGGTGAAGCCAAGGGTATGCATTGTCTACGGCTGTCGGAAGGGCGGGTGACCTCTGTGGTGGGGGAGATGCGGGAGCGGACTGTGGAGTTTTATACTGAGTTGTATAAGGCAGAACTGTGTGATCCTATGTGTGCTCAGGTTTTGTTTGCAGAACTCCCTAAGGTCTCTCTGGCACAGAGGGATGAAATGGACATTCCCCTGTTGTCCCATGAACTGGCAGAGGCCGTAACCCAGATGTCCCCCGGCCGTGCACCGACGGCCGATGGACTCCCAGTGGATACACGTTGTGAAATTATTAGATAGTACTTATTAAATATTAATGCACTGTCGGAGCTAGTAACACAACCATTTCGCTCCACCCACAATAACATCTGCTGAACACGTGTATGTGACCAATAAAATTGGATTTGATTTAATTAATGTTGTCAGAATTCTGGGCTTTTTTTTTTAGTCAAATCCTGCAATGAGATAAGAATGATAAGAACCCTACTAATTATTCATACTCTGCTTCCTGTGACATTAAACTAGAAAACTGGGCCCAGCTTTTACCAAAGCACCAAACCCCGGGTGAGGACGTGCCAAGTGTGCTCCGTATAATAGGTATGCTCTATCAATACCAATGATAAGACTGGTTGTTTTATATACACAGCTACAAATACAGGTAAAATATGCACGTGCCTTTTATATCAATGGGATATATATTTAATAGATTAAACACAATGTCCATTTGGAGAGATCAACAGACTTACTCCATCAGGTCCTTCAGATGACTGTAAATATCCTCGTCTTTCAGACTCTCCTCTGTTGGAAAGGGCCTGTCAAAAAAAAAGAAAGGGAATCATTCCCGATATTACACATCATCATCAATTAAATGTAATGTTGGTAAAACAAAACAGCTAAAGTGATGACTGCACACACAACATCATTGAGACCAGTGTCACACTTCATTTGGGTTTGGGAAAATATAAGTGAGACGTACTTGATTCCTGCCTGTTGAGCGACCGTGGAGTAGGAAAGTTTGGAAAGGGTGTCCATCACCTGGGGGGGAGAAGAGGCAATAAGTGATTGGTGCGTACTCAATAGATATGAATGTGAAGTACTGATTAGGAAAGTTATGATGAGCGCTTGGCTTTTGATTTTGGTGGGTTTTAATGCATTGTTACTGGTGTACAGATGCAGCTGTTTTACCTGACATACAAACACACACTAACCTATCTCACTCTCAAATCTCAGTAAAGTGTGTTGAACTCAGATATATACGCCAGCCCCTCACTGAGACTCACACTGGAGGAAGTGGTCATAATCCAAAACTAAACTCACATACATTTCCAGGAAGTACGTGAGTGTGTGTGTGTGTGTGCGTGTTTTTTGCACTTTTTTTTTTTGTTGCTATTACTGCAGCACTTTCATGCAATGCCAAATAATGTCTAATGTGTATATTGTGCCTTTATACTTGGAGCACAAAAACAAACGACTGGCCTGAGGTGTCTGTCTACATCAATGAAAACTAGGGTAAATATTGATTCTAGTTAACCGAGAGTAGAGAACTAGGTTAATAACTGCAGGAGGGGGCCGTTGTCTAGACCAAACAGTCTAACTCACGGTTAACATAGATTCATTACAGTTAAAAACATTAACAAAAATAAACATGATGGGCCGTAACCAGGGTTTGGGGGGGGGAGGTGAAAGTTGAAGCTCATTTTCTGCATTTCTATACATTTAAAACACTTTAAAATGCTGGAGAACAGCAAAAACAAGCAAAAATGATCCCAGCCATTATCACCTTGACTGCAAAAGGTTAATTCACCGCAGTCCATCTACAGTACAAACACATAGGCTATTAGCTATACAATTGTAATGTTACAGTGCCTTCAGAAAGTATTTACACCTTTTGACTTTTTCCACATTTTGTTGTGTTACAACCTGAATAAAAAATGGATTAAATTCAGATGTTGTGTCATTGGTCTACACACAATACTCCATAATGTCAAAGTGGAATTATGTTTTTATAAATGTTTCCACGTTAATTAAAAATGAAAAGCTGAAATGTCAATGAGTCAATAAGTATTCAACCCCTTTGTTATGGCAAGCCTAAATAAGTTCAGGAGTAAAATGTGCTTAACATGATTTTTGAATGACTACCTCATCTCTGTACCTCACACATACAATTATCTGTAAGGTCCCTCAGTCGAACAGTGAATTTCAAACACAGATTCAACCACAAAGACCAGGGAGGTTTTACCCACCTATTGGTAGATGGGTAAAAAATAAAAAATAAAGACATTGAATATCCCTTTGAGCATTGTGAAGTTATTAATTACACTTATGATGATGTATCAATACACCCAGTCACTACAAAGATACAGGCATCCTTCCTAACTCAGTTGCCAGAGAGGAAGGAAACTGCTCAGGGATTTCACCATGAGACCAGTGGTGACTTTAAAACAGTTACAGAGTTTAATGGTTGTGATAGGAGAAAACTGAGGGTGGATCAACAGCATTGTAGTTACTCCACAATACTAACCTAAATGACAGAGTGAAAATAAGGAAGCCTGTACATCATGGCCTCTAAACCTTCAAGCTGCATACTGGATCCTATTCCTACTAAACTGCTGAAGGAGCTGCTTCCTGTGCTTGGCCCTCCTATGTTGAACATAATAAACAGCTCTCTATCCACCGGATGTGTACCAAACTCACTAAAAGTGGCAGTGATAAAGCCTCTCTTGAAAAAGCCAAACCTTGACCCGGAAAATATAAAAAACTATCGGCCTATATCGAATCTTCCATTCCTCTCAAAAATTTTAGAAAAAGCTGTTGCGCAGCAACTCACTGCCTTTCTGAAGACAAACAATGTATACGAAATGCTTCAGTCTGGTTTTAGACCCCATCATAGCACTGAGACTGCACTTGTGAAGGTGGTAAATGACCTTTTAATGGCGTCAGACCGAGGCTCTGCATCTGTCCTCGTGCTACTAGACCTTAGTGCTGCCTTTGACACCATCAATCACCACATTCTTTTGGAGAGACTGGAAACCCAAATTGGTCTACACGGACAAGTTCTGGCCTGGTTTAGATCTTACCTGTCGGAAAGATATCAGTTTGTCTCTGTGAATGGTCTGTCCTCCGACAAATCAACTGTACATTTCGGTGTTCCTCAAGGTTCCGTTTTAGGACCACTATTGTTTTCACTATATATTTTACCTCTTGGGGATGTTATTCGAAAACATAATGTTAACTTTCACTGCTATGCGGATGACACACAGCTGTACATTTCAATGAAACATGGTGAAGCCCCAAAATTGCCCTCGCTAGAAGCCTGTGTTTCAGACATAAGGAAGTGGATGGCTGAAAACTTTCTACTTTTAAACTCGGACAAAACAGAGATGCTTGTTCTAGGTCCCAAGAAACAAAGAGATCTTCTGTTAAATCTGACAATTCATCTTGATGGTTGTAAAGTCGTCTCAAATAAAACTGTGAAGGACCTCGGCGTTACTCTTGACCCTGATCTCTCTTTTGACGAACATATCAAGACTGTTTCAAGGACAGCTTTTTTCCATCTACGTAACATTGCAAAAATCAGAAATGTTCTGTCCAAAAATGATGCAGAAAAATTAATCCATGCATTTGTTACTTCTAGGTTAGACTACTGCAATGCTCTACTTTCCGGCTACCCGGATAAAGCACTAAATAAACTTCAGTTAGTGCTAAATACGGCTGCTAGAATCCTGACTAGAACCAAGAAATTTGATCATATTACTCCAGTGCTAGCTTCCCTACACTGGCTTCCTGTTAAGGCAAGGGCTGATTTCAAGGTTTTACTGTTAACCTATAAAGCGTTACATGGGCTTGCTCCTACCTATCTTTCCGAGTTGGTCCTGCCGTACATACCAATACGTACGCTACGGTCACAAGACGCAGGCCTCCTAATTGTCCCTAGAATTTCTAAGCAAACAGCGGGAGGCAGGGCTTTCTCCTATAGATCTCCATTTTTATGGAACAGTCTGCCTACCCATGTGAGAGACGCAGACTCGGTCTCAACCTTTAAGTCTTTACTGAAGACTTATCTCTTCAGTAGGTCATATGATTGAGTGTAGTCTGGCCCAGGAGTGTGAAGGTGAACGGAAAGGCTCTGGAGCAACGAACAGCCCTTGCTGTCTCTGCCAGGCCGGTTCCCCTCTCTCCACTGGGGTTCTCTGCCTCTAACCCTGTTACAGGGGCTGAGTCACTGGCTTGCTGGTGCTCTTTCATGCCGTCCCTAGGAGGGGTGCGTCACTTGAGTGGGTTGAGTTACTGACGTGATCTTCCTGTCTGGGTTGGCGCCCCCCCTTGGTTTGTGCTGTGGTGGAGACCTCTGTGGGCTATACTCGGCCTTGTCTCAGGATTGTAAGTTGGTGGTTGAGGATATCCCTCTAGTGGTGCGGGGGCTGTGCTTTGGCAGAGTGGGTGGGGTTATATCCTTCCTGTTTGGCCCTGTCCGGGGGTTTCTTCGGATGGGGCCACAGTGTCTCCGGACCGCTCCTGTCTCAGCCTCCAGTATTTATGCTGCAGTAGTTTATGTGTCGGGGGGCTGGGGTTAGTTGGTTATACCTGGAGTACTTCTCCTGTCTTATCCAGTGTCCTGTGTGAATTTAAGTATGCTCTCTCTAATTCTCTCGTTCTCTCTTTCTCTCTGAGAACCTGAGCCCTAGGACCATACGTCAGGACTACCGGACATGCTGACACCTTGCTGTCCCCAGTCCGCCTGGCCTTGCTGCTATTCCAGTTTCAACTGTTCTGCCTGCGGTTACGAAACCCCTACCTGTCCCAGACCTGCTGTTTTCAACTCTTAATGATCGGCTATGAAAAGCCAACTGAGAGACCTGAGCCCTAGGACCATACGTCGGGACTACCGGCCGTGGTGACTCCTTGCTGTCCCCAGTCCGCCTGGCCTTGCTGCTATTCCAGTTTCAACTGTTCTGCCTGCGGTTATGGAACCCCTACCTGTCCCAGACCTGCTGTTTTCAACTCTTAATGATCGGCTATGAAAAGCCAACTGAGATTTATTCCTGATTATTATTTGACCATGCTTGTCACTTATGAACATTTTTGAACATCTTGGCATGGTTCTGTTATAATCTCCACCCGGCACAGCCAGAAGAGGACTGGCCACCCCTCATAGCCTGGTTCCTCTCTAGGTTTCTTCCTAGGTTTTGGCCTTTCTAGGGAGTTTTTCCTAGCCACCGTGCTTCTACACCTGCATTACTAGCTGTTTGGGGTTTTAGGCTGGGTTTCTGTACAGCACTTCGAGATATTAGCTGATGTACGAAGGGCTATATAAAATAAAATTGATTGATTGAAATTGATTGTACAGAATAAAAGTATTCCAAAACATGCATCCTGTTTGCAATAAGGCACTAAATTAAACTGCAAAGAATGTGGTAAATAAATTAACTTTATGTCCTGAATACAAAGCGTTATGTTTGGGGCAAATCCACTGAGTACCACTATTAATATTTTCAAGCATGGTGGTGGCTGCATAGTGTTATCGGTATGCTTGTCATCAGCAAGGACTGTGGAGGATTTTTAGGGTAAAAATAAACGGAATAGAGTTTAGCACAGGCCAAATCCTAGAGGAAAACCTGGTTCACACTGAGAGATTAATTTACCTTTCAATAGCACAATAACCTAAAACACAAAGCCAAATCTACACTGGAGTTGCTTACCAAGAAGACAGTGAATGTTCTTGAGTGGGCCGAGTTACAGTTTTGACTTAAATCTGCTTGAAAATCTATGGCAAGACCTGAAAATGGTTGTCTAGCAATGATCAACAACCAATTCGACAGAGCTTGAAGAATTTTGAAAAGAATAATGGGCAAATGTTGCAGAATGTGGAAAGCTCTTAGAGATTTACCCAGAAAGACTCACAGCTGTAATTGCTGCCAAAAAGTGCTTCTACAAAGTTGTTTTTATTCTACAATTGTTCAACATTTTCTTCTACTCTGACATTACAGAGTATTTTGTGTAGATTTGGGGGGGGAAAAAGTACAATTAAAAACATTTTAATCCCACTTTGTAACAAAACAAAAAGTGGAAAAAGTCAAGGGGTGTGAATACTTTCTGAAGGCACTGTACGTATCGTGATAACATCATATCGTGAGGTCCCTGGCAATTCCCAGCCCTCATTTTAATGTAGGCATAGGCCTATAGGGAGGATAGGCCATGTGTAGGTGTTCATATTGAAACATATCTTATCTTAAGTTCATAACTTGTTTGATAAGATTAGTACAGGTTCTCAGGGGACCCCACATGGGGCCCCGACCCAAAGTTTGGGAACCACTCTACTAAACTCTCTCTCTCTCTCTCTCTCTCTCTGTCTCCTCTGCTTCCTCCTGCATACATTGCAGCCTCCCTCAGCCTCAACACTGAGCGCCTGATCACTGTCTGTTTCAGTAGCCTACTGTAAAGCAACGTTATTATGAGAACTTAGTAGCCAATTTTTTTGCTCCTGCTGAAGTAGGCTCTATTTAACTTCTTACTTTATTCTAGCTGGCTAAGTAATACTAGCCAGAGCCCTTCAACGTTACTGCAATATAAGTATCTGCCGGCAGCTAACCACCTGACTGATTGACATATCTATAAGCGACTATTTGCCAGTTGTACACTCATTCTCCGAGAGTCGGTTTCTGTTTGTTTGGGGGAATGTCTGTAGACACGGCAGGACTCGCGGGACGTTTTTTTAAATGGCCTTTTGTCCGGCATCTCGCAAAAGCACTGTCAGCAGCGTCTCTACTTGCCTACTTGAGCCGACTTGTTTTATGTCTCAGGCCCACGGTAAATCCGTTCATTCACTGTTCATGATTTCACTCGTTCGCAAAGAGGCAGGCGCGATTAGACGCTGTAAACGTTTATTTAGATGTTGACCCGTAATTGATTTTCTTGATTGTGCCAATATATACAGTACCAGTCAGGAGTTTGAACACACCTACTCATTCAAGGGTTTTCTTTATTTTTTAAAACTATTTTCTACATTGTAGAATAATAGTGAAGACATCAGAACTATGAAATAACACATATGGAATCATGTACTAACCAAAAATGTGTTAAACAAATCAAAATATATTTGAGATTTGAGATTCCTCAAAGTAGCCACCCTTTGCCTTGATGACAGCTTTGCACACAAATATATATATGTGTATATTAATATATATATATATATATATATATATATATATATATATATACACTACCGTTCAAAAGTTTGAGCTATTGTAGCTGGAAAAGTCTGATTTTTTATGTAATATCTACATAGGCATACAGAGGCCCATTATCAGCAACCAGCAGTCCTGTGTTCCAATGGCACGTTGTGTTTGCTAATCCAAGTTTATCATTTTAAAAGGCTAATTGATCATTAGAAAACCCTTTTGCAATTATGTTAGCACAGCTGAAAACTGTTGTGCTGATTAAAGAAGCAATAAAACTGGCCTTCTTGAGACTAGTTGAGTATCTGGAGCATCAGCGATTGTGGGTTCGATTACAGGCTCAAAATGGCCAGAAACAAATAACTTTCTTCTGAAACGCGTCAGTCTATTCTTGTTCTGAGAAATGAAGGCTATTCCATGCGAGAAATTGCCAAGAAACTGAAGATCTCGTACAACGCTGTGTACTACTCCCTTCACAGAACAACGCAAACTGGCTCTAACCAGAATAGAAAGAGGAGTGGGAGGCCCCGGTGCACAACTGAGCAAGAGGACAAATACATTAGAGTGTCTAGTTTGAGAAACAGACGCCTCACAGGTCCTCAACTGGCAGCTTCATTAAATAGTACCCGCAAAACACCAGTCTCAACGTCAACAGTGAAGAGGCGACTCCGGGATGCTGACCTTCTAGGCAGAGTTGCAAAGAAAAAGCCATATCTCAGACTGGCCAAAAAAAAGACAAGATTAAGATGGGCAGTCTGAGATATGGCTTTTTCTTTCTAAATGTAAGAGTTCTAAACTTCCTTAATAAGGACAATGTCTTGAGTAAAAGCCTAATTGGATTTATACCCAAACATTACACGACCGATCATACAGTGCATTCAGAAAGTTTACAGGACTGTTCTACAAAGTTATTGAAAGGGATGTAGAGGGTAAAATATATGACATAATTAAATCAATGCAATCACTTGCAATACTGGCAGCAGCAAAATTGGCAAGAAAATAACAGAATTCTTTAACCAGGGGTGGGGCCTTTGCCAGGGTTGCAATCTGAGCCCTGCACTCTTCAATATGTACATCAACGAATTGGCCACTATTCTAGAAAAATCCTCAGCCGCTGGTGTTAGTCTCCACAATTCAGAGGTTAAATGCCTGCTCTTCGCAGATGACCTGTGCCTGCTGTCACCCACAGCATGGCCTACAGCAGAGCCTGGACCTGCTAGAGCAGTACTGCCAGACCTGGGCTCTGGCAGTAAACCCCCAAAATACTAAAACAATGGTTTTCTAGAGAAGATCACACGACAACACAGCAAGGTAGCAACCCAACATGAAAACAACATGGTAGCAACACAACATGGCAGCAGCACCACATGGTAGCAGCACAAGACATGGTACAAACATTATTGGGCACAGACAACAGCACAAAGGGCAAGAAGGTAGAGACAACAATGCATAATGCGAAGCAGCCACAACTGTCAGTAAGAGTGTCCATGATTGAGTCTTTGAATGAAGAGACGGAGATAAAACTTTCCAGTTTGAGTGGTTTTTGTAGCTCGTTCCAGTCGCTAGCTGCAGCAAACTGAAAAGAGGAGCGACCCAGGGATGTGTGTGCTTTGGGGACCTTTTAACAGAATGTGACTGGCAGAACGGGTGTTGTATGTGGAGGATGAGGGCAGCAGTAGGTATCTCAGATAGGGGGCAGTGAGGCCTAAGAGGGTTTTGTAAATAAGCATCAACCAGTGGGTCTTGCGACGGAGAGAGATGACCAGTTTACAGAGGAGTTTAGAGTGCAGTGATGTGTCCTATAAGGAGCATTGGTGGCAAATCTGATGGCTGAATGGTAAAGAACATCTAGCCGCTCAAGAGCACCCTTACCTGCCAATCTATAAATGACGTCTCCGTAATCTAGCATGGGTAGGATGGTCACCTGAATCAGGGTTAGTTTGGCAGCTGGGGTGAAAGAGGAGCGATTATGATAGAGGAAACCAAGTCTAGATTTAACCTTAGCCTGCAGCTTGGATATGTGCTGAGAGAAGGACAGTGGACCATTTAGCCATACTCCCAAGGACTTGTATGAGGTGACTACCTCAAGCTCTAAACCCTCAGAGGTAGTAATCACACCGGTGGGGAGAGGGGCATTCTTCTTACCAAACCACACAACCTTTGTTTTTGGAGATGTTCATAACAAGGTTAAGGGCAGAGAAAGCTTGTTGGACACTAAGAAACCTTTGTTGTAGAGCGTTTACCACAAAATCCGGGGAAGGGCTAGCTGAATATAAGACTGTATCATCTGCATATAAATGGATGAGAGAGCTTCCTACTGCCTGAACTATATTGTTGATGTAAATTGAGAAGAGCGTGGGGCCTAGGATCGAGCCTTGGGGTAGTCCCTTGGTGACAGGCAGTGGCCGAGACAGCAGACGTTCTGACTTTATACACTGCACTCTTTGAGAGAGGTAGTTAGCAAACCAGGCCAAAGACCCCTCAGAGACACCAATACTCCTTAGCCGCCCGACAAGGATGGAATGGTCTACCGTATCAAAAGCTTTGGCCAAGTCAATAAAAATAGCAGCACAACATTGCTTAGAGTCAAGGGCAGTGGTGACATCATTTAGGACATTTAAGGTTGCAGTGAACACATCCATAACCTGAGCGGAAACCAGATTGCATACCAGAGAGAATACTACAGACATCAAGAAAGCAAGTCAGCCGAATATTGACAAGTCTTTCCAACACTTTTGATAAACAGGGCAAAATAGAAATTAGCCTAAAACAGTTAGGGTCAGCTTGATCTCCCCCTTGACCATTGAAACCCTGCATGCAGAGTTCTGGAAGATTCTCCTACATGTCCAGAGGAAAACTACAAACAACGCATGCAGGGCAGAATTAGGCCAATATTCACTAATAATAAAAACTAAAGAAAGAGCATTTAAGTTTAGGAAACTTCTCAAATACAGTGACCCCCTCTCATATCATTACCAAGCCCTGCAATGCCAAGAGCTGAGCAAAGAAAAGAGTCCCCTCATCCAGCTGGTCCTGGGGCTGAGTTCACAAACCTGTTCTACTAACACACTGAAGCCTCAGCACCAGAACATCCAATCAATCAGAATAAACCAAATTACAACACAGTCAAAACAAAACGTCATTACTTATTGGGAAACACAAGCACAAGCACAAAAGCAAAATGCAGTTTTATCTGGTCCTAGATCGACAGAACACCATGGCAAACTATTTGACCATGGTTACTGATGAAAACCTTAGAAAAACCTTGACAAAGTACAGGCTCAGTGAGCACAGCCTTGCCATTGAGAAGGGTAGACACAGGAAAACCTGGCTCCCTGTAGAGGAAAGGCTGTGCAACCACTGCACCACAGCAGGACCCGAGACAGAGCTGCACTTTCTGACAAAATGTAAAAGAATTATAAACAATTAGAGAGTGTAATTTCCCCACATTTGAAACCCTTATTTAAGGTTTCAAAGACCTCTCTGATGAGAATAGGCTACCCGTCCTGTAGGGGGAGGACGCAGAGAGCTGTGGGTTGGCAGGATAGGCTTCCCGTCCTGTAGGGGGAGGACGCAGAGAGCTGTGGGTTGGCAGGATAGGCTTCCCGTCCTGTTGGGGGAGGACGCAGAGAGCTGTGGGTTGGCAGGATAGGCTTCCCGTCCTGTAGGGGGAGGACGCAGAGAGCTGTGGGTTGGCAGGATAGGCTCCCCCGTCCAGAGAGCTGTGGGTTGGCAGGATAGGCTTCCCGTCCTGTAGGGGGAGGACGCAGAGAGCTGTGGGTTGGCAGGATAGGCTTCCCGTCCTGTAGGGGGAGGACGCAGAGAGCTGTGGGTTGGCAGGATAGGCTTCCCGTCCTGTAGGGGGAGGACGCAGAGAGCTGTGGGTTGGCAGGATAGGCTTCCCGTCCTGTAGGGGGAGGACGCAGAGAGCTGTGGGTTGGCAGGATAGGCTTCCCGTCCTGTAGGGGGAGGACGCAGAGAGCTGTGGGTTGGCAGGATAGGCTTCCCGTCCTGTAGGGGGAGGACGCAGAGAGCTGTGGGTTGGCAGGATAGGCTCCCCGTCCAGAGAGCTGTGGGTTGGCAGGATAGGCTTCCCGTCCTGTAGGGGGAGGACGCAGAGAGCTGTGGGTTGGCAGGATAGGCTTCCCGTCCTGTAGGGGGAGCTGTGGGTTGGCAGCGCACTACATTGCACATGTCCTCTATGCCATTGTTATTGTTACTGTTCAATGTATGCTTAGTTTGACCCTTGGTTATTGTTGTTTACTGTTGTCCCGTTGACACTGAAGTCCACAAACAAAGGGAAAAGCTGAGAGGAGAGATCGTAGATGTGAGAAGGAATTATCCACTGACCAACGGGCTCATGCTGTTTGTATGTGGCTGCAATAGAGCTGTCACGATCGTCTGAAGAAGCGGACCAATACGCAGCGCGTGGAGTGAACATGATGACTTTTATTTAATAAAGCAACCACGAAAAACAACAAATGACGATAGTGAAGTCCTCTGTAACACTGACAGAAACATGGAACAAAAACCCACAAACCAAGGAGAAACCACACAGTTTAAATATGGCTCCCAATCAGAGATAACGAGCCGACAGCTGACACTCGTTACCTCCGATTGGGAGTCATATGACTAATCAAACACAATCACCCAACATAGAAATGAACAACTAGAATCCCCAACATAGAAATACACCCAAACAATGAAAATGAACAACCCTGGCTCAATAATCAAAGTCCATGGAGCCAGAGTGTCACAGTACCCCCCCCCCTAAAGGTGCGCACTCCGGGCGCACCAGCATACAGTCTAGGGGAGGGTCTGGGTGGGCGTCTGTCCATGGTGGCGGCTCTGGCCCAGGTCGTGGTCCCCACCCCACCTTAGTCACTATCCGCTTCCGTAGCCCCCTCCACCTGACCACCCCCCAACTAAACCCCACTGGATTAAGGGGCGGCACCGGACTAAGGGGCAGCACCGGACTAAGGGGCAGCACCGGACTAAGGGACAGTACCTGACTAAGGGGCAGCACCGGACTGAATGGCGGATCCTGGCTGGCTGGCTCTGGCGGATCCTGGCTGGACGGCTCTGGCGGATCCTGGCTGGACGGCTCTGGCGGATCCTGGCTGGCGGAAGGCTCTGGCTGATCCTGTCTGGCGGAAGGCTCTGGCTGATCCTGTCTGGCGGAAGGCTCTGGCTGATCCTGTCTGGCGGAAGGCTCTGGCTGATCCTGTCTGGCGGAAGGCTCTGGCTGATCCTGTCTGGCGGAAGGCTCTGGCTGATCCTGTCTGGCGGAAGGCTCTGGCTGATCCTGTCTGGCGGAAGGCTCTGGTTGATCCTGTCTGGCGGAAGGCTCTGGCTGCTCCTGTCTGGCGGAGAGCTCTAGCGGCTCCGGTCTGGCGGACGGCTCTGAAGGCTCATGGCAGACGGGCGGCTTTGCAGGCTCAGTACAGACGGGCAGTTCCTGCGGCGCTTGGCAGACGGACAGTTCAGACGGCGTTGGGCAGACGGGCAGTTCAGACGGCGTTGGGCAGACGGACAGTTCAGGCCCCGTTGGGCAGACGGCAGACTCTGGCCGTCTGAGGCGCATCGTAGGCCTGGTGCGTGGTGCCGGAACAGGAGGTACCGGGCTGAGGACACGCATCTCAGGGCTAGTGCGGGGAGAAGCAACAGGGCATGCTGGACCCTGGGGACGCACCGTAGGCCTGATGCGTGGTGCCGGAACTGGAGGTACCGGGCTGAGGACACGCATCTCAGGGCTAGTGCGGGGAGAAGCAACAGGGCATGCTTGGCCCTGGGGACGCACCGTAGGCCTGATGCGTGGTGCCGGAACTGGAGGTACCGGGCTGAGGACACGCATCTCAGGGCTAGTGCGGGGAGAAGCAACAGGGCATGCTGGACCCTGGGAACGCACATAAGGGCTAGTGCGGAGAGCCGGAACAGGGCATGCTGGACCCTGGGGACTCACATTAAGCCTAGTGCGGAGAGCAGCAACAGGACGCACAGGACTCGGGAGACACACAGGAGGCTTGGGGCGTGGTGTAGGCACTGGTGGGAAAGGGCTGGCGACGCGCACCGTATCCCTGGTGCGAGTGGCCGGAACAGGCCGGGCTGGGCTGGCGAAGCGCACCGTATCCCTGGTGCGAGTGGCCGGAACAGGCCGGGCTGGGCTGGCGAAGCGCACCGTATCCCTGGTGCGAGTGGCCGGAACAGGCCGGGCTGGGCTGGCGAAGCGCACCGTATCCCTGGTGCGAGTGGCCGGAACAGGCCGGGCCGGGCTGGCGAAGCGCACCGTATCCTTGGTGCGAGGGGTCGTAACAGGCCGGACCGTACTGGAGGCACACACCACTGGCTCTACCCCGGGAACTGGAACGGGCCGGACCGGACTGGATACACACCTCAGTCTCTCACGCCGTGCCTCTACATCTCCTTTCCCTACTTTGGCCAGTGACCCCCGTAACCTGGTTGCCTCTTGAATTCGCCCCTTCTCTGCCTCCGTTAGCCCCGTCGTCCAAGCCATGTGCCCCCCCCAAAAAACTTGTTGGGGTTGCCTCTCGTCCTTCCAACGATGATGGCCCTGCTGACGCCGTTGCTCCTCTCTCGCCAGGGCCTTGATCTTCCCCCAAGGTCCCTTGCCCCCGAGCATGTCCTCCCAGGACCACGATTTGCCCACCTGGGCCATCGCCAGCCTCTCGATCTCCTTTCCAGGCGCTTCCTCCCATGTCCAGCTGTCTTGCTCCTGGACCCGCTGCTTGGTCCTTCTATGGTGGGTTTTTCTGTCACGATCGTCTGAAGAAGCGGACCAATACGCAGCGCGTGGAGTGAACATGATGACTTTTATTTAATAAAGCAACCACGAAAAACAACAAATGACGATAGTGACGTCCTCTGTAACACTGACAGAAACATGGAACAAAAACCCACAAACCAAGGAGAAACCACACAGTTTAAATATGGCTCCCAATCAGAGATAACGAGCCGACAGCTGACACTCGTTACCTCCGATTGGGAGTCATATGACTAATCAAACACAATCACCCAACATAGAAATGAACAACTAGAATCCCCAACATAGAAATACACCCAAACAATGAAAATGAACAACCCTGGCTCAATAATCAAAGTCCATGGAGCCAGAGTGTCACAAGAGCCCCACGTTGGAGGTGTCATAATACCCATAAAACCTAGCGGTCAAACAGGGAAATGGTTCCAATCATTTTCCCACATTTTCATTTTTCCCATAGGGAATTTTAGAAACACGTATTCGTATCAGAAAATTGAGAGTTGATAGTCGGATCGGACGATACTCGTGATCTGGAAAAAAAACGGAAGTGTTTTAATATGCCTAAGGAAATGCCAAAATACCTCCCTGCACGTTCTCACAGCAAAATAGCTGTAGAAGCACCGAGTGGAGGGGTGGGTGTTTCTGTGTGTGTCTGTGTCTGTGTGTCCTCAACTTGCAGCAGGCAGCCAAGTTTGCTGTCACTCAGTCAGAATGCGCATTAGTTTCATTTTTTCCCCCTACCCTTGCCCCCCCTCTTTGTTAGACATTATACACATTGATAGCCTGATAGCAAAAGTCCTCGTCATGTGATGTATCATAGTAGCAAGCAGCAGCCATCTAAATGATCAGACCGAAAACATGCGAGGAAAAGTGATCGGGTGAAATTATATGAAGCGAGTGGATGGAGAAATATAGTTTCACTCTATCCAATCAGAGCAGCAGGATCAATGTACAGCCCTCCCTTCTTTTTACAAACAGGCAAACTAACCAGTTACTTAGACCGCACACGACTGACTCAAAGACAGCACAGTATGGTTTAGAAACGCCGTGAGATGAAACTGCATTAGATAAGAACTGACATGAGAAACATGCATGCTGGCACCCAAAAACATAAATAATCTGATCACGGATAACTACAAAAAATACTTGGATCATAATCATATCCAGAAAATGGCCCGTATAGTTACGATACTCGTTTTGACTGACGCAGGGGCGCAACTTTCACACTTGGGACGGGGGGGACATGACCCCCTCCACATTCTGAAATTGCATGTACTATATGTGACCGACCGGATTGATTCGGTCTTATGTAGCAAAATTTGAAATTGTGTTTTTTACATTGGATAAAAGTAGAGACTCAGAGCTAGAAAATGGTATATCATACACTACAGTTTGAGGAACAATGGGGAAATAATTATCCTTTGAAAGTTGATAAACTTGTATCCTCACTTTGAGAAAATGGCCTTTGAATGTTTTGGTACCTACTGGAGAGCTCTTCTTTATCTACACCCATTCAGCATCGTTCACACCCTCTTAAGCTTTAGCCCCACCCATGTCTTTAAGGGTTGATCCGAGCGTTCTGTCCTAACAACAGCAGTAAAGCACCCAAGCTAACTGGCTAACGTTGGCTAGCTTGCTAGCTACTTCCAGACAATAATGAGAGAGCAGCTCACTGACCATTTACTCGCCCTAGAAGAGCTGGTTAGGCTGTTTTTTATGTTATCTAGAGCGTTGTTGACTGCAACTGTGCTGCTGGCAACAATTTACGTTTTTTTGCCAACGTTAACTGACACTGGCCGTATTCAACGGGTGTTGAGCGTTCATAAATTCGTCAGTTATTCTGCGCTCTGGCAAACTCAGACGAGAGAAACTGGAGTAGATAGCCAGAGCAAATTTACCAGCTACGTCTATCAACAGTTGTCGCAGTGACATTCTATTGAAATGGTTACTTGCATAGTCAAGTCTTTTGTTAAGACATGTAGCTAGCTAGCTAGGTAAACAATTAACTATAATCCCAACTCATGACGTTACTACCCAAACCTGATGAAAACTTCAGGTAAATAAACCAGTTCGAAAACTAGCTAAAATGGCTC
>LR778273.1:48768544-48788552 GCA_902810595.1 Coregonus sp. 'balchen' | reverse complement strand
GCCATTCCGGTAGAATAATGACCATGTATATCAGGTTTGAATAATGACCAGGCATAGTCAAGATTTGAATAATGACCTGCGTAGTCCAGGTTTGAATAACGAACAGTTATATTCCAGGTGGAATAATGACATGTTATCATTCCAGAGGGGAGAAGACCCGGCGAGGCCAGGGTGGAGGAAAAAAAAAAAAAATGAAAAAACAAAAAAAAAAAAAAAAAAAAAAAAAAAAAAAAAAAAAAAAAAAAAAAATAACAAAAAAAAAAAAAAAATAAAACAAAAAAAAAAAAAAAAAAAAAAAAAAAAAAAAAAAAGAAAAAAAAAAAAAAAAAAAAAAACAAATTTGACCATTGTTATATTCCAGGTATGAATAATGACCATGTTATATTCCAGGTTTGGATAATGACCATGTTATATTCCAGGTTTGAATAATGACATGTTATATTCCAGGTATGAATAATGACCATGTTATATTCCAGGTATGAATAATGACCATGTTATATTCCAGGTTTGAATAATGACCATGTTATATTCCAGGTTTGAATAATGACCATGTTATATTCCAGGTATGAGGGCCAGAGAGACCAGCTGGCTCAGCAGTCCTTCAACATGGAACAGGCCAACTACACTATACAGTCCCTCAAGGACACCAAAACTACAGTAAGAACTGTTACTAACTACACTGTAACTACACCATAACCCAACTACGCCATCCAGTCACTAAAAGGACACTAAAACTACAGTAAGAACTGTTACTAACTACACTAGGAACTAACGTAACTACACTAACCCACCCTAAACTATACTAAATAAGGTACACTGTAACGACACTACGACACCCTAATACACTAATAAACTATATTAATACTGTCACTGTAACTACACTATAACTATACTATAACTACTGTACACTATAACTACACTATAACTACTGTACACCATAACTACACTATAACTACACTATAACTACGGACACTGAATACACCATAAACTACACTAGAAATACACTATAACTACGGTAGTACGGAACTACACTAACTAACACCATAAAACGTACACATAACAATGTACCATAACCTACACTTATAACTACACTATAATACGTATATGTAACTACACTAAAACTACACCATAAATACACTATAACTACTGACACCATAACTACACCATAACTACACTATAACTACTGTATACTGTAACTACACTAACTACACCATAACTACACTATAACATACTATAACTACTGTACACCATAACTACACTATAACTACACTATAACTACACTATAACTATACTATAACTACTGCGCTACACGGTAACACACAAACTACACCAGAATACATAGAACTACTGACACCCAGAATACACTGATAAAACACATAACGACTGTTTATACTGTAACTACACAATACACCATAACTAACATATAAGACTGATTTTCCTTTTAGGACACATAAACTACACCATAAACATAACTTATAAATAATGATACACTGTAACTACACTAACTACACCCTAACGAGACTATAATACTGACACCAGAACTACACAAACACACAGAACTACTGCACCTGTAACTACAACTAACTACACCCATAACTATACTATAACGACGTACACCCATAAATACCACATAACTATCACGATAAAAAAATAGTATAACTGTAACTACACTAAAACGTACCCATAACTACACTATAAAGACACATAACCCTGTACCACTTAACTACACTAACTACACCAACTATCCTATAACGACTGTTACTGTAAATACACTACCTACCACCATAACTACACTGAAACTAATGTTACACATAATACATATATAATACACTATAACTACTGTACACTGTAACTACACCATAACTACACTATAACTACTGTATACTGTAACTACACTAACTACACCATAACTACACTATAACTACTGTACACCATAACTACACCATACACACACTAGAACTAGGTGATATGACTGTAAACGACACTAACGACACGGAACTACACTAACTACACCATAAAACGACAATATACTGTAACTATATGACAGCTAAATACACTATAACTACCCCTACACCCAAAAACTACAGATGAAACCTATACTATAACTACGTACACGGTAAATACAATATAACGTACTAAACTACGGGGACACTATAACTAACTATAAACACGACCACTAAACGACACTAGGAACTACACTATAACTCACGACACTGTATAAACCTACACTAACTACATTATAAACTACAATAGACGACACTACACGATAACATTACGATAAGACACTAACTACATGAGACTAACTATACGATAAAAATACACGGTAAACTCAATAAACTACACTACACGAAGTTACGGAACGACACGATACTCTAAGACACTACAGATAAACGTACACTAACACATTCTACATAACTACATACACGTAACTACACTAACTATATCTAGACACAACTTACAAATTCCGATAACTACACTAACTATTAAACGACACTCACGAAACGACACTAACTATAATACTAACGACACTAGGTACGATAACTACACTAGTAAATAACTCCACACACTATAACACACTAACTACAGGATAACGAAACCACGGACATAACTCACTATACGTAAACTACAATACACGATAACTACACGAACTAGATATACGAACGTACAAACTATACTCGAACGAAACGATACTATAACTACATAATACATTTATACTAACGACACGATACTAGAACGACACTATCATATAAAAATACACTAAAAACGACATTACACTGTAACTACACCATAACTACTCTATAACTACACTGTAACTTCACCATAACTACATTAGAACTACACCATAACTACACTACACTATAACTAGACTACACTAACTACACTGTAACTACATTATACTAACTATACTATAACTACACTACACTGTAACTACACTACACTACACTGTAACACATACCTACACGAATAACTCACAAACACTATAAAAGAGACCATAATACCCCACTAGGACACTTACACTGTTAACTACATTACACCGAAACTACACCAGTAATGCACAACTACACTGGAACTACACTAACTACACACTAACTGCACTGTAACGACACTACACATAATTACACCCTAACTACACTGGAAATACCACTACACTGTAATTACACTAACTAACCTATAAATACCACAGTAACTACACTAACTAAACCAATAACACGTGAATTTACACTAAAACCTATACATACACAGTACATACACAACCTGACACCCCCATAACACGTAAGTATTACTAACTATAAATCCCAGTAACTACACTATACACCAATAAACACTGGAATTACACGAACACCTAGAAGAATACACAGGTAACGTACACCATATACCACGGTAATGACACTAAACCTAAAATACACAGTAACGACCCTAACACACCAATACCCACGTAATGTACACTAACTAACCGATAAATACACAGAACTACACTAACTACACCAATAAACGGTTTATTACATCTAACTACCTATACATACACAGGTAACTACACGAACTACACCTAATAACACGGGATATTATACGAACTAAACCTATTAAATAAACAGTAACTAACACTTAATACACCAAGAACACGGTAATTACACGAACGAGCCTATAAGATACACGTAACTACCACTAACTACACCAATAAAACACTGTAATTACACAACTAACAGAGGAAATAAACACTAAACTACCTAACTCCAATAAACACTGTAATTATACTAACTACCATAAATAACCAGTAACGACACTAACTACCACCAATAACACGGTAATTACAATAACGAACCTATAAAATAAACGGAACAGTACACAACACACAACTAACACTGGTAATATACTAACTAACCTAGAAATACACTATAAAACTGCACCAAAACACTGTAAAAACAAAAAAAAAAAAAATTATCCTAACTAACCTATAAATACCACGAACTACACCAATAACACTGTAAAGACACGAACTAACCCATATACATAAACAGGAAGTCCACTAAATACACCAATAAACACTGTAATTAATAAAACTAACCTATAATAACACAGTAACACCCGTAACTACACCAATAACACTGTAATCCACTAACTAAACCTATTAAATAACAGTAAAACTAACGTAACCACCAAGAACACTAAGTATATAACTAACCTAGTTAAAGACACAGAAACTACCACTAAAGCTACACCATCACCCTGTACTTTTACACTAACTAACCAAAATACACAGTAACTATCACTAAGACACCCGAAATAACACGGGAATTATATAAAGGATAACACGATAAAGACACAGTAACTTCAACTAACTACACCAATAAACACGGTAAGTTACTAACTAAACTTAAAGACACAGTAACTACACTAATCTCCACCAATAACACTTGTAATTTCCACTAACTAACCTATAAATACACACAACTACACTAACTACACCAATAAACACTGTAATTATCACCTAACTTAACCTTATAAAAAAAATACACAGTAACTACACTAACTACACCAGTAACAATGGTAATTACACTAACTAGCCTATAAATACACAGTAAACTACACTAACTACACCAATTACATTTACATTTTACATTTTAGTCATTTAGCAGACGCTCTTAACCAGAGCGACTTACAGGAGCCAATTAGGGTTAAGTGCCTTGCTCAAGGGCACATTAACGTCATCTAGCAGACGCTCTTAGCCAGAGCGAACTCAACAAATTGGTGCGTTCACCCTATAGCCAGTGGGATAACCACTTTACAATTTGGGGGGGGGGGGGGGGGGGGGGGGGGGGGGGTTTAGAAGGAATACTTTATCCTATCCAGGTATTCCTTAAAGAGGTGGGGTTTCAAATGTCTCCGGAAGGTGGTGAGTGACTCCGCTGTCCTGGCGTCGTGAGGGAGCTTGTTCCACCAGTGGGGGTGCCAGGAGCAGCGAACAGTTTTGACTGGGCTGAGCGGGAGCTATTGCTTCCGCAGAGGAAGGGGAGCCAGCAGGCCAGAGGTGGATGAACGCAATGTCCTCGTTTGGGTGTAGGGACTGATCAGAGCCTGAAGGTACAGAGGTGCCGTTCCCCTCACTGCTCCATAGGCAAGCACCATGGTCTTGTAGCGGATGCGAGCTTCAACTGGAAGCCAGTGGAGTGTGCGGAGGAGGGGGGGTGACGTGAGAGAACTTGGGAAGGTTGAACACCAGACGGGCTGCGGCATTCTGGATGAGTTGTAGGGGTTTTAATGGCACAGGCAGGGAGCCCAGCCAACAGCGAGTTGCAGTAGTCCAGACGGGAGATGACAAGTGCCTGGACCAGGACCTGCGCCGCTTCCTGTGTAAGGCAGGGTCGCACTCTCCGAATGTTGTAGAGCATGAACCTGCAGGAGCGGGTCACCGCCTTGATGTTGGCGGAGAACGACAGGGTGTTGTCCAGGGTCACGCCTAGGCTCTTCGCACTCTGGGAGGAGGACACAGCGGAGTTGTCAACCGTGATGGCGAGATCATGGAACGGGCAGTCCTTCCCCGGGAGGAAGAGCAGCTCCGTCTTGCCAGGGTTCAGCTTGAGGTGGTGATCCGTCATCCATACTGATATGTCTGCCAGACATGCAGAGATGCGATTCGCCACCTGGTTATCAGAAGGGGGAAAGGAGAAGATTAGTTGTGTATCGTCAGCGTAGCAATGATAGGAAAGGCCATGTGAGGATATGACAGAGCCAAGTGACTTGGTGTATAGGGAGAAAAGGAGAGGGCCCAGAACCGATCCCTGGGGGACACCAGTGGTGAGAGCACGTGGTGCGGAGACAGCTTCCCGCCACGCCACTTGGTAGGAGCGACCGGTCAGGTAGGACGCAATCCAGGAGTGAGCCGCGCCGGAGATGCCCATCTCGGAGAGGGTGGAGAGGAGGATCTGATGGTTCACAGTATCAAAGGCAGCAGACAGGTCTAGAAGGACAAGAGCAGAGGAGAGAGAGTTAGCTTTAGCAGTGCGGAGAGTCTCCGTGACACAGAGAAGAGCAGTCTCAGTTGAATGACCAGTCCTGAAACCTGATTGGTTTGGATCAAGAAGGTCATTCTGAGAGAGATAGCAAGAGAGTTGGCTAAAGACGGCACGCTCAATAGTTTTGGAAAGAAAAGAAAGAAGGGATACTGGTCTGTAGTTGTTGACATCAGTGGGGTCGAGTGTTGGTTTTTTGAGAAGGGGAGTAACTCTCGCTCTCTTGAAGACGGAAGGGACATGGCCAGCGGTCAAGGATGAGTTGATCAGCGAGGTGAGGTAGGGGAGAAGGTCACCGGAGATGGTCTGGAGAAGGGAGGAGGGGATGGGGTCAAGCGGGCAGGTTGTTGGGCGGCCTGCAGTCACAAGTCGCAGGATTTTATCTGGAGAGAGAGGGGAGAAAGAAGTCAAAGCATAGGGTAGGGCAGTGTGAGCAGGACCAGCAGTGTCATTAGACTTAACAAACGAGGATCGGATGTCGTCAACCTTCTTTTCAAAGTGGTTGACGAAGTCATCCACAGAGAGAGAGGAGGGGGGGGGGGGGGGGAGGATTCAGGAGGGAGGAAAATGTGGCAAAGAGCTTCCTAGGGTTAGAGGCAGATGCTTGGAATTTAGAGTGGTAGAAGGTGGCCTTAGCAGCAGAAACAGATGAAGAAAATGTAGAGAGGAGGGAGTGAAAAGATGCCAGGTCGGCAGGGAGTTTAGTTTTCTTCCATTTCCGCTCCGCTGCCCGGAGCTCTGTTCTGTGAGCTCGCAATGAGTCATCAAGCCACGGAGCTGGAGGGGAGGACCGAGCCGGCCGGGAGGATAGGGGACACAGAGAGTCAAAGGATGCAGAAAGGGAGGAGAGGAGGGTTGAGGAGGCAGAATCAGGAGATTGGAGGGAGAAGGATTGAGCAGAGGGAAGAGATGATAGGATGGAAGAGGAGAGAGTAGTGGGAGAGAGAGAGCGAAGGTTGCGGCGGCGCATTACCATCTGTGTAGGGGCAGAGTGAGTAGTGTGGGAGGAGAGTGAGAGAGAAAAGGAAACAAAGTAGTGGTCGGAGACATGGAGGGGAGTTGCAGTGAGATTAGTAGAGGAGCAGCATCTAGTGAAGATGAGGTCAAGCGTATTGCCTGCCTTGTGAGTAGGGGGGGACGGTGAGAGGGTTGAGGTCAAAAGAGGAGAGGAGTGGAAAGAAGGAGGCAGAGAGAAATGAGTCAAATGTGGACATAGGGAGGTTGAAATCCCCCAAAACTGTGAGGGGTGAGCCATCCTCAGGGAAGGAACTTATCAAGGCGTCAAGCTCATTGATGAACTCTCCAAGGGAACCTGGAGGGCGATAGATGACAAGGATATTAAGCTTAAATGGGCTAGTGACTGTGACAGCATGGAATTCAAATGAGGAGATAGACAGATGGGTTAGGGGAAAAATTGAGAATGTCCACTTGGGAGAGATGAGGATTCCTGTACCACCACCCCTCTGACCAGATGCTCTCGGGGTATGCGAGAACACATGGTCAGACGAGGAGAGAGCAGTAGGAGTAGCGGTGTTTTCAGTGGTGATCCATGTTTCCGTCAGCGCCAGGAAGTCGAGGGACTGGAGGTTGGCATAGGCTGGGATGAAGTCAGCTTTGTTGGCAGCAGAACGGCAGTTCCAGAGGCTGCCTGCGACCTGGAACTCCACGTGGGTGGTGCGTGCAGGGACCACCAGGTTGGAGAGGCAGCAGCCACGCGGTGTGGTGCGTTTGTGTAGCCTGTGCAGAGAGGAGAGAACAGGGATAGGCAGAGGCATAGTTGACAGGCTGTAGCAAATGGCTACAAAAATGCAGAGGAGATCGGAATGAAATGGACTAAGCATCTGGGAGCGGAGAGAGCAGGGCCTCCCTCACCAAAAACTTCTACCTCAGAAACTAAAATTGTTTCACTGAACCACCCGAACAAAAAACTCTCCCAACTTCCGCCTTTGGAAATCAGAATTGTTGTGAACCACAGCGGTTCAATGTTTAAAGGAATAGACTCAACCCACTTTGTTCAGCTAGCCAACTATGACACCATAGCCAACTAGCAGACTAGCATCCAATAACAATAACACACCGTTTAGCACCAACACTTGGTCACAACAAACCACCAATAATGTGATAACACACTAAACAGATCATTCGTGTCTTTGTCAAGTTCTTTTCATGACGCAGCAATGATTAGAAGTTGGCTAGCTAGGACAAGTATATTGTGGTTAGCTACTACAGTACAGCCAGCTGGTCATGTTGGGTAGCTAGCAATGGCCACTGTGTTGACTCTGTTTGAAGAACGGCTAGCTAGCTAGCTTCGTGCTACAGCCGGCACGGCCGAGGACACTGCCAAGACACAGTAACTACCCACAACAACCCACGAAGCCTAGCTATGACGCCGTAGCCAACCTGCAAGCTAGCATCCATTAACACACAACTTAGCATCAACACCTGGCCACAACAAACTGCCAAGAGTGTGTCAGCACACCAAACAGACAATTCAAGTCCGTGTCGAGTTCCCTTCACAACGCAGCAAAAAAATAAAATAAAAAATTAAACGTTGGAACCAGCTCTCCAGCGTTGCTAATCGTTACCAGTAGCTACCCGCTAGCTAGCTAGCCTCGTGCCTCGATGCTAACCTACAAACTACCCACGGAAACCTACAATAACAACAACACCAACCTACAATAAATACAATACCTAACTACAGCTAACTACCTACCTACGATCTAATACATGGTTAAGCAAAAGTTAAACGTTGGCTAGGACTACATTACCATTGGAACCAGCTCTCCAGCGTTGCTAATCGTTACCTGTAGCTACCCGCTAGCTAGCTAGCCTCGTGCCTCGATACCAAACCCACAATTACCCACGGAAACCTACAATAAACAACAATACTAACCTACAGTAAATACAATACCTAACTACAGCTAACTACCTACCTATGATCTAATACATGGTTAAGCAAAAGTTAAACGTTGGCTAGGACTACATTACCATTGGAACCAGTCTCACGTGTAATCGTTACCAGAAGCCCTAACCGCTAGTCTAGCTAGCCTCGTGTCGATACTAAACCCACAATATACCACGGAAACATTAAAATAACAAAAGACAACCTACAATAAATACAATACTTAAATAACAGCTAACTTTACTTACTACGGATATAACCACTGTTAATAATTTTTTAAACAAATAACCCCAACCCAAAAAAAAAAAAAAAAAACCCCACCCCCAAAATGCTTACTCACATACATGTAGCTCCCTTCCTGCTTACTCCAGCCAGAGGAAAAACACGACTCTCCGATCAACCTGCCAGGTGTAACACTAACACTGTAATACACAATAGCCTATAAAACACAGTAACACACCTAACTACACCAATAACACTGATACACTAACTAGCTATAAATACACCTGAACTACACTAAATACACCAATAACACGGTAATACAATAACAAACCTATAAATACACAGTAAATACACTAACACACCAATAAACACTGTAATCACTAACTAACCGATAAATTACACACTAACTACAATACTACACCAATAACACTGTAATCTATAATAACCATAAACACCGTAACTACACGAACTACACAATACATGTAATTATACTAACTCACATAAAATACACAGAACTACCACTAACTACACAAATACCAATGTATTACATAACAATCCTATAAATACATCACGAACTACACTAACTACAACATAACACGTATATACTAACAACATATAAATAAAAGTACCTACATAACTACACCAATAACCTGTAATTACATAACTAACTATATAATACACAGTAACTACACTAAACTAACAACAATAACACTGTAATTCACGAACTAGATCCCCCAATAAAACACAGTAACTACACTAACTACACCAATAACACTGTAATTACACTAACTAGCCTATAAATACACAGTAACTACACTAACTACACCAATAACACTGTAATTACACTAACTAACCTATAAATACACAGTAACTACACTAACTACACCAATAACACTGTAATTACACTAACTAGCCTATAAATACACAGTAACTACACTAACTACACCAATAACACTGTAATTACACTAACTAGCCTATAAATACACAGTAACTACACTAACTACACCAATAACACTGTAATTACACTAACTAACCTATAAATACACAGTAACTACACTAACTACACCAATAACACTGTAATTACACTAACTAACCTATAAATACACACTAACTACACTAACTACACCAATAACACTGTAATTATACTAACTAACCTATAAATACACAGTAACTACACTAACTACACCAATAACATTGTAATTACACTAACTAACCTATAAATACACAGTAACTACACTAACTACACCAATAACACTGTAATTATACTAACTAACCTATAAATACACACTAACTACACCAATAACACTGTAATTATACTAACTAACCTATAAATACACACTAACTACACCAATAACACTGTAATTATACTAACTAACCTATAAATACACAGTAACTACACTAACTACACCAATAACACTGTAATTACACTAACTAACCTATAAATACACAGTAACTACACTAACTACACCAATAACACTGTAATTACACTGTTAATACCCTGTAACTACACTGTTACTACCCTGTTACTACCCTGTTACTACCCTGTTACTACCCTGTTACTACCCTGTAACTACCCTGTTACTACCCTGTAACTACCCTGTTACTACCCTGTTACTACCCTGTTACTACCCTGTTACTACCCTGTAACTACCCTGTAACTACCCTGTTACTACCCTGTAACTACCCTGTTACTACCCTGTAACTACCCTGTTACTACCCTGTAACTACCCTGTAACTACCCTGTTACTACCCTGTAACTACCCTGTAACTACCCTGTTACTACCCTGTAACTACCCTGTAACTACCCTGTAACTACCCTGTTACTACCCTGTAACTACCCTGTAACTACCCTGTAACTACCCTGTTACTACCCTGTTACTACCCTGTTACTACCCTGTTACTACCCTGTAACTACCCTGTAACTACCCTGTTACTACCCTGTTACTACCCTGTTACTACACAGTGCGGATTTATCTTCATTCTGGACACAATCAGGTTACTGAAAGTGCATACAGTGTCTGATGTCATCAGCATTCCGCCTTCAAGTCTCCAGAAAACGTGTGTTTTGCGAGCGAGAGGCACCTTTCATTATAACGTTGGAGGAAATACGTTCCTAGCCTTTGAGGAACGTGTTTGCTGGCCTCATAATTGCTAACCAGCTATCTATGTTTGGCTAGAGTTATGCTAACCCGTTTGCAATCCCTTTAGCTGTGCTTGCTAGCTTGCTGGCTGGCTAGCTACAGAGGTTAGCTGGCTAGTTAGCTACAGAGGTTAGCTGGCTAGCTACAGAGGTTAGCTGGCTAGTTAGCTACAGAGGTTAGCTGGCTGGCTAGCTACAGAGGTTAGCTGGCTAGTTAGCTACAGAGGTTAGCTGGCTAGCTACAGAGGTTAGCTGGCTAGTTAGCTACAGTAGTTGGCTACTGCCATGAAGTTGTTGTTGTATTATCAGATTTAGCCTGTTCCACCGTTTTCTAGAATGCATACTGGCATTTGAATATAGTGCGGGAAAAGGGAATCTGGACACACTGTGGACACGGTAGACACATTTACATGTAGGTGTAGACGCATGATGTGTTCAGAACTCCATGATCAGAATACAAAAACTGCTTTAACTGTAATGCCTCACACTACAATCTGTCTCAGTTCAGTTCTATTCTTTCCCACAAGCAGCGTAACATGCAAGCAAAGCAGTGGGAATGGGTTTGATCAGTACTTGACTACTTGTCAGCCGTGTAATAGTACTCCTCTGTGGTGTTGGTTCCCAGGTGGAGGCTATGAAGATTGGAGCTAGAGAGATGAAGAGGGCTTACAAGGACGTGAAGATCGATCAGATAGAAGTAACACATTTCATCTCTTGATATCAGTTACCTCACATTATAGGCTGTACAGCTTCTTTATGATGTCATGTATAATGTGGTGTAGGACCTACAGGATCAGCTGGAGGATATGATGGAGGACGCCAACGAGGTGCAGGAGTCTCTGAGTCGGAGCTACGGAACTCCTGAGATAGACGAGGACGACCTGGAAGCAGGTAGGGGTGTGTCTAACAGCAGGTAGGGGTGTGTCTAACAGCAGGTAGGGGTGTGTCTAATAGCAGGTAGGGGTGTGTCTAATAGCAGGTAGGGGTGTGTCTAACAGCAGGTAGGGGTGTGTCTAATAGCAGGTAGGGGTGTGTCTAACAGCAGGTAGGGGTGTGTCTAACAGCAGGTAGGGGTGTGTCTAACAGCAGGTAGGGGTGTGTCTAACAGCAGGTAGGGGTGTGTCTAACAGCAGGTAGGGGTGTGTCTAACAGCAGGTAGGGGTGTGTCTAATAGCAGGTAGGGGTGTGTCTAATAGCAGGTAGGGGTGTGTCTAAACAGCAGGTAGGGGGTGTGTCTAATAGCAGGTAGGGGTGTGTCTAACAGCAGGTAGGGGTGTGTCTAACAGCAGGTAGGGGTGTGTCTAACAGCAGGTAGGGGTGTGTCTAACAGCAGGTAGGGGTGTGTCTAATAGCAGGTAGGGGTGTGTCTAAAGAGCTGGTTGATGTTGTTGTGTGTTGTCAGAGCTGGATGCCCTTGGGGATGAGTTGTTACTGGATGATGACAGTTCCTACCTGGATGAGGCTTCCTCTGCCCCGTCCATCCCAGAGGGCAGACCCAACAACAGTAAAACCAACAAGGTAAGACACAGCCCTGGCCTGCTCAGAGCCCTGACCTCAACCCCATCCAACACCTTTGGGATGTGCTCAGAGCCCTGACCTCAACCCCATCCAACACCTTTGGGATGTGCTCAGAGCCCTGACCTCAACCCCATCCAACACCTTTGGGATGAATTGGAACGCCGACTGCGAGCCAGGCCTAATCGCCCAACGTCAGTGCCCGGCCTCACTAATGCTCTTGTGGCTGAATGGAAGCAAGTCCCCACAGCAATGTTCCAACATCTAGTGGAAAGCCTTCCCAGAAGAGTGGAGGCTGTTATAGCAGCAAAGGGGGACCAACTCCATATTAATGGATGTGATTTTGGAATGAGATGTATGACCAGCAGGTGTCCACATACTTTTGGTCATGTAGTGAACGTATACAGTGCATTCGGAAAGTATTCAGACCCCTTGACTTTTTCCACATTTTGTTACTTTACAGCCTTGTTCTAAAATTGATTAAATTATTATTTTTCTCATCAATCTATACACAATATCCCATAATGACAAAGCAAAAATAGGTTTTTAGACATTTTAGCAAATGTATTTAAAAATAAAAAACTGAAATATCACATTTACGTAAGTATTCAGACCCTTTACTCAGTACTTTGTTGAAGCACCTTTTGCAGCGATTACTGCCTTGAGTCTTCTTGGGTATGACGCTATAAGCTTGGCACACCTGTATTTGGGGAGTTTCTCCCATTCTTCTCTGCAGATCCTCTCAAGCTCTGTCACAATGGATGGGGAGCGTCGCTGCACAGCTATTCTCAGGTCTCTCCAGAGGCGTTCGATCGGGTTCAAGTCCGGGCTCTGGCAGGTCGTTGTCCTGTTGGAAGGTTAATCTTCACCCCAGAGGTCCTGAGCACTCTGGAGCAGGTTTTCATCAAGGATCTCTCTGTACTTTGCTCTGTTCATCTTTCACTCGATCCTGACTAGTCTCCCAGTCCCTGCCGCTGAAAAACATCCCCACAGCATGATGCTGCCACCACCATGCTTCACCGTAGGGATGGTGTCAGGTTTCCTCCAGACGTGAAACTTGGCATTCAGGCCAAAGAGTTCAATCTTGGTTTCATCAGACCAAATAATCTTTTTTCTCATGGTCTGAGAGTCCTTTAGGTGCCTTTTGGCAAACTCCAAGTGGGCTGTTATGTGCCTTTTACTGAGGAGTGGCTTCCGTCTGGCTACTCTACCATAAACGCCTGATTGGTGGAGTGCTGCAGAGATGGTTGTCCTTCTGGAAGGTTCTCCCATCTCCACAGAGGAACTCTGGCGCTCTGTCAGAGTGACCATTGGGTTCTTGGTCACCTCCCTGACCAAGGCCCTTCTCCCCCGATTGCCCAGTTTGGCCGGGTGGCCAGCTCTAGGAAGAGTCTTGGTGGTTCCAAACTTCTTCCATTTAAGAATGATGGAGGCCACTGTGTTCTTGGGGACCTTCAATGCTGCAGAAATTTTTTGGTACCCTTCCCCAGATCTGTGCCTCAACACAATCCTGTCTCGGAGCTCTACGGACAATTCCTTCGACCTCATGGCTTAGTTTTTGCTCTGACATGCACTGTCAACTGTGGGACCTTATATAGACAGGTGTGTGCCTTTCCAAATCATGTCCAATCAATTGAATTTACCACAGGTGGACTCCAATCAAGTTGTAGAAACATCTCAAAGATGATCAATGAAAAACAGGGTGCACCTGAGCTCAATTTCGAGTCTCATAGCAAATGGTCTGAATACTTAAATTTGCACACATGTCTGAATACTTTCCGAATGCACTGTACTTCCATTAATTTCTTTAACTGGTACCCAGCTACCTTCATACTAGTCTTGTGGGGCTTGTGGGCGTCCTAGAGCAAAACAACCGACATGTTCGTGCGAGTCCCACCTTTTCATAGAGGGGGTACTAGTATGTAGTCCAAACCGTTCGGACGCTACAGACGTTTTCGTGAGAAGACCGATTTTCGGGATGTCTCATGGTCTGACAAACACTGCTCTAGCACTGTCACCTTTCACCGCAGATGGGGTTGAGACGGAGCCCAAGCAAAAAAACACATCTCAAGCTTAAACTGACAGATGTATTATTGTTATTTTGTATAATGCTAATTAGATTTCCGCAGGGGCGCGGACATTGACCCTAGGTTTTTTTTTACACGTATTTTCTTGTGTTTCCAGGACGGTGTTCTGGTGGATGAGTTTGGTCTGCCACAGATCCCTGCTACATAAAATTACAAATCCCTGCTACATAAAACTACAGATCCCTGCTACATAAAACTACAGATCCAACTACAGATTCCTGCTACATAAAACTACAGATCCCTGCTACAGTTTTATATGAAGAGTAACATTTCTACATTACAACGATCTGACCTGAGAACAGAAACATAACTTACTACCACTGTATTACTAAGGTATTGATGCTTTACCACCAATAGGGTTTACATTTATCTAAAGTCATCTCTTTAAATTTGGTGTACCTTTAATTAGAAGTTTCGACAGACTCACTAGAATATATGGAGAGAACGGTTCAGAATATTTGGGATCAATGACAGAAAGCCATGGAAATACATACATTTGTTTCCTTTTCAGCACCAATTGGTAGATTAAAAAATACTCTGATATTGTATATTATTTAGGGATAGGAAAGTTTGAGAGCCTTTACACACTAAATATATTGGTGAATCAAAACTACAGTGGTTTGATTCATCCTGAAAGTTGCCATATTCAACTGTTCAATCCATGAAATATTGGAAGGTGAGAAAAGTGTCCAATAGGGATTGAACAGCAGTCCTATAAATCCACCCTAATAATCCTCTCTAATCATGGAACAGCAGTCCTATAAATCCACCCTAATAATCCTCTCTAATCATGGAACAGCAGTCCTATAAATCCACCCTAATAATCATCACTAATCATGCAACAGTAGTCCTATAAATCCACCCTAATAATCATCACTAATCATGGAACAGTAGTCCTATAAATCCACCCTAATAATCATCACTAATCATGGAACAGCAGTCCTATAAATCCACCCTAATAATCCTCTCTAATCATGGAACAGCAGTCCTATAAATCCACCCTAATAATCCTCACTAATCATGGAACAGCAGTCCTATAAATCCACCCTAATAATCATCACTAATCATGGAACAGTAGTCCTATAAATCCACCCTAATAATCATCACTAATCATGGAACAGTAGTCCTATAAATCCACCCTAATAATCATCACTAATCATGGAACAGCAGTCCTATAAATCCACCCTAATAATCATCACTAATCATGGAACAGTAGTCCTATAAATCCACCCTAATAATCATCACTAATCATGGAACAGTAGTCCTATAAATCCACCCTAATAATCATCACTAATCATGGAACAGCAGTCCTATAAATCCACCCTAATAATCATCACTAATCATGGAACAGTAGTCCTATAAATCCACCCTAATAATCATCACTAATCATGGAACAGCAGTCCTATAAATCCACCCTAATAATCATCACTAATCATGGAACAGTAGTCCTATAAATCCACCCTAATAATCATCACTAATCATGGAACAGTAGTCCTATAAATCCACCCTAATAATCATCACTAATCATGGAACAGCAGTCCTATAAATCCACCCTAATAATCATCACTAATCATGGAACAGTAGTCCTATAAATCCACCCTAATAATCATCACTAATCATGGAACAGTAGTCCTATAAATCCACCCTAATAATCATCACTAATCATGGAACAGCAGTCCTATAAATCCACCCTAATAATCATCACTAATCATGGAACAGCAGTCCTATAAATCCACCCTAATAATCATCACTAATCATGGAACAGCAGTCCTATAAATCCACCCTAATAATCATCACTAATCGTGGAACAGCAGTCCTATAAATCCACCCTAATAATCATCACTAATCATGGAACAGTAGTCCTATAAATCCACCCTAATAATCATCACTAATCATGGAACAGTAGTCCTATAAATCCACCCTAATAATCATCACTAATCATGGAACAGTAGTCCTATAAATCCACCCTAATAATCATCACTAATCATGGAACAGTAGTCCTATAAATCCACCCTAATAATCATCACTAATCGTGGAACAGTAGTCCTATAAATCCACCCTAATAATCATCACTAATCATGGAACAGCAGTCCTATAAATCCACCCTAATAATCATCACTAATCATGGAACAGCAGTCCTATAAATCCACCCTAATAATCATCACTAATCATGGAACAGTAGTCCTATAAATCCACCCTAATAATCATCACTAATCATGGAACAGCAGTCCTATAAATCCACCCTAATAATCATCACTAATCATGGAACAGCAGTCCTATAAATCCACCCTAATAATCATCACTAATCATGGAACAGCAGTCCTATAAATCCACCCTAATAATCATCACTAATCGTGGAACAGTAGTCCTATAAATCCACCCTAATAATCATCACTAATCGTGGAACAGTAGTCCTATAAATCCACCCTAATAATCATCACTAATCATGGAACAGCAGTCCTATAAATCCACCCTAATAATCATCACTAATCATGGAACAGTAGTCCTATAAATCCACCCTAATAATCCTCACTAATCATGGAACTGTGATGACAACAGTCCAGTTGTCCTGAACCGTGCGCCAGGCTCCAGGTTTAAACTGCTATGTATGGTCTGCGTTCCATAATGATTCAAATCATAGGCGAAATTGCCACAGGGGATAGGGGGACATGTCCCCCCCAACATTCAGAACAGGTCGATTAGTCCCGCCCAATAATTTATTTGAATAAAAAAGAAATGATTGCAGGAAATGCGTTTTAAAAAGTTTTTTTAAATCGCCCTTGATTCAAATAGGCTACATGTCCCAAATTATTGCACAAGTTGTAATACGTTAGCCTAATATGATCCACTATTGCTAGCGATCCTCAGGAACAACCACATGAAGACAGAGGAAAGAAAGGTAAACAATGGAATGGAATGATGCAAAATGTCAGAAAACGAACACTAAAGTGACAGTTCTAAATGTAACTGGGTATAACTGACGGTGGCTACCGAAAGGGGCTAATATTTAACACCATACAAATTGTAAAATATACAGTGAAAAGTCCAGGAATCTAATTAAAACATTCTAGAAATCATAAATCAACTCAGTAGGTTTGGCGCTGTACTGTCATTTGCGCATGGCTACAGAAGCCTATAGCTTGGGTCTCCACATTTCATCCCTGACAGTTATAAAGGCCAGCATTTCAGAAACTTCACTGTGGAAAAGGTGATATGTTGGTTCAGTTTGCTGCGATATGACTGGTTTCACATTTCTCTCCAGCGATCAGAAGGTAAAATATATCTAAAACAATTGAAATGTATATTTCCAATCCCTTCTCCAAACGGCTTCCTCAGTTACCTAGCTCTTACCAATAGCTCTTATCAAGTTGTAAATTCCAGTGCATGGAGAATGGTGTTGTTTCTGTCAGGAAAAAGAAAGTAGGCTAGATGTTGTTCCACTTGGAACCGACAGGTTTTCGTCGCGTGTAGTGGAATTATGAGGGAATTACAGGAAGTCAAGGTCAGAATAGGGCGTATCTGTAGAAACACATCAGCCACACCTTCATTTCTTTGATCGACCACCCTAAACAAATAGTGGGTGAATAGAATGCTATTCTCATGCTTAAATTCAAGGTCAGAATACGCATAGAGAGAAAAGTGGATAAAAAGGGAACTACGTTCCATTTACGCTTAAATCAGGTCGGAATTCCCCACTCTGAGCATAATTATTTCTACATTGAACAAAAATATAAATGCAACATGCAACAATTTCATATAGTTCAGTTACAGTTCATATAAGGAAATCAGTCAATTGAAATAAATAAATGAGGCTCTAATCTATGGATTTCACATGACTGGGAATACAGATATGCATCTGTTGGTCACAGATACCTTTAAAAATAGGTAGGGGCATGGATCAGAAAACCAGTCAGTATCTGGTGTGACCACCATTTGCCTCATGTAGCGCGACATCTCCTTCACATAGAGTTGATCAGGCTGTTGATTGTGGCCGGATGTGGAGGTCCTGGGCTGGCGTGGTTACACGTGGTCTGCAGTTGTGAGGCTGGTTGGACGTACTAACAAATTCTCTAAAACGATGTTGGAGGCGATTTGTGGTAGAGAAATTAACATTCAATTGTCTTGCAACAGCTGTGGTGGAAATTCCTGCAGTCAGCATGCCAATTGCACGCTCAAAACTTGAGGGCATTGTGTTGTGTGACAAAACTGCACATTTTAGAGTGGCCTTTTATTGTCCCCAGCACAAGGTGCACCTGTGTAATGATCATGCTGTTTAATCAGCTTCTTGATATGCCACACCTGTCAGGTGGATGGATTATCTTGGCAAAGGAGAAATGCTCACTAACAGGGATGTAAACAAATTTGTACACAAAATCTGAGAAATAAGCTTTTTCTGCATATGGAACATTTCTGGGACCTTTTATTTCAGCTCATGAAACATTGGACCAACACTTTACATGTTGCGTTTATATTTTAGTTCAGTGTAGTTAGTCTAGACCAGGGCTATTCAACTATACTGAACAAAAATGCATATCTCAGTTGACTAGCTTTTGTGGAGAAGTCTCTGTCCCCCCTATCAGTAGAGAACGGATCCCTATAACAAACTGCACCACCTCTGTGGGGACTTAAACTCATCAAAGTTAGCTTTCAGTTTATCTAAAAACTTGAACATCACGGGAGTGATCTGTACTGTAGTTCTCCCGAGTGGCGCAGTGGTCTAAGGCACTGCATCGCAGTGCTAGCTGTGCCACTAGAGATCCTGGTTCGAATCCAGGCTCTGTCGTAGCCGGCCGCGACCGGGAGACCCATGGGGCGGCGCACAATTGGCCCAGCGTCGTCCAGGGTAGGGGAGGGAATGGCCGGCAGGGATGTAGCTCAGTTGGTAGAGCATGGTGTTTGCAACGCCAGGGTTGTGGGTTCGATTCCCACGGGGGGCCAGTATGAAAAAATATATAAATAATGTATGCACTCACTAACTGTAAGTCGCTCTGGATAAGAGCGTCTGCTAAATGACTCACTACTGTAGTGGCTCTGGATAAGAGCGTCTGCTAAATGACTCACTACTGTAGTGGCTCTGGATAAGAGCGTCTGCTAAATGACTCACTACTGTAGTGGCTCTGGATAAGAGCGTCTG
>LR778273.1:48571044-48763544 GCA_902810595.1 Coregonus sp. 'balchen' | reverse complement strand
AGTTAGTGCATAAATTTTTCATACTGGCCCCCCGTGGAAATCGAACCCACAACCCTGGCGTTGCAAGCGCCATGCTCTACCAACTGAGCTACAGGAGGCTATAGAATATATACATATATGGACAAGCAATGACAGAGCGGCATGGACTAAGATACAGTAGAATATTATAGAACAGAATACAGTATATACATATGAGATGAGTAGTGCAAGATATGTAAACATTATTAAAGTGACTAGTGTTCCATTTCTTAAAGTGGCCAGTGATTTCAATAGGCAGCAGCAGCCTCTAATGTGCTAGTGATGGCTATTTAACATTCTGATGGCCTTGAGATAGAAGCTGTTTTTCATTCTCTCGGTCCCAGCTTTGATGCACCTGTGCAGACCTCGCCTTCTGGATGATAGCAGGGTGAACAGGCAGTGGCTCGGGTGGTTGATGTCCTTGATGATCTTTTTGGCCTTCTTGTGACATCGGGTGCTGTAGGTGTCTTGGAGGGCGGATAGTTTGCCCTCGGTAATGCGTTCGGCAGACCGCACCATCCTCTGGAGAGCCCTGCGGTTGTGGGCGGTGCAGTTGCCGTACCAGGCGGTGATACAGCCTGACAGGATGCTCTCAATTTGCATCTGTAAAAGTTTGTGAGGGTTTTAGGTGATAAGAAACATTTCTTCAGCCTCCTGAGGTTGAAGAGGCTCTGTTGCGCCTTCTTCACCACACTGTCTGTGCTTAAGTTTTCCACCTTCTCCACTGTGGTCCCGTTGGTGTGGACAGGGGGGTGCACCCTCTGCTGTTTCCTGAAGTCCACGATCATCTCCTTTGTTTTGTTGATGTTGAGTGAGAGGTTATTTTCCTGGCACCACACTCCCAGAGCCCTCACTTCCTCCCTGTAGGCGGTCTCGTCATTGTTGGTAATCAAGCCTACTACTGTTGTGTCGTCTGCAAACTTGATGATTGAGTTGGAGGCGTGCTTGGCCACGCAGTCATGGGTGAACAGGGAGTACAGGAGGGGGCTGAGCACGCACCCTTGTGGGGCCCCAGTGTTGAGGATCAGCGAAGTGGAGATGTTGTTTCCTACCTTCACCACCTGGGGGCGGCCCGTCAGGAAGTCCAGGACCCAGTTGCACAGGGCGGGGTTCAGACCCAGGGCCTCAAGATTAATGATGAGCTTGGAGGGTACTATGGTGTTGAATGCTGAGCAATAGTCAATGAACAGCATTCTTACATAGGTATTCCTCTTGTCCAGATGGGATAGGGCAGTGTGCAGTGTGATGGCAATTGCATCGTCTGTGGATCTATTGGGGCGGTAAGTGCCAACTGTAAAGTTTGGTGGGGGAGGAGGAATAATGGTCTGGGGCTGATTTTCATGGTTCGGGCTAGGCCCTTAGTTCCAGTGATGGGAAATCTTAATGCTACAGCATACAATGACATTCTAGACGATTCAGTGCTTCCAACTTTGTGGCAACAGTTTGGGGAAGGCCCTTTCCTGTTTCAGCATGACAATGCCCCCGTGCACAAAGCGAGGTCCATACAGAAATAGTTTGTCAAGATCGGTGTGGAAGAACTTGACTGGCCTGCAGACGTTAGTTCTAGTAGTTCTAGTTGATTATGACGTGACAACGAGGTAGGCTGTGTGTACCGGTTAGCGGTCATGATATGAAGGTTTGGATGTAGGCTGTGTGTAGCGGTTAGCGGTCATGATATGAAGGTTTGGATGTAGGCTGTCTGTAGCGGTTAGCGGTCATGATATGAAGGTTTGGATGTAGGCTGTGTGTACCGGTTAGCGGTCATGATATGAAGATTTGGATGTAGGCTGTGTGTAGCGGTTAGCGGTCATGATATGAAGATTTGGATGTGGGCTGTGTGTACCGGTTAGCGGTCATGATATGAAGATTTGGATGTAGGCTGTGTGTAGCGGTTAGCGGCCATGATATGAAGGTTTGGATGTGGGCTGTGTGTAGCGGTTAGCGGTCATGATATGAAGGTTTGGATGTAGGCTGTGTGTAGCAGTTAGCGGCCATGATATGAAGGTTTGGATGTAGGCTGTGTGTAGCGGTTAGCTGTCATGATATGAAGGTTTGGATGTAGGCTGTGTGTAGCGGTTAGCTGTCATGATATGAAGGTTTGGATGTAGGCTGTGTGTAGCGGTTAGCGGTCATGATATGAAGGTTTCACTTGGAAATGTTGTTTTTTGCCTGGTCACAGACAGCTGATGTGTTGTGCACTGAAGTCCACAAGAGAAGGGAAAGGTGAGAGGAGAGCGCGTAGAAATTATATATACAGGGCATTCTGAAAGGATTCAGACCCATTGACTTTTTCCACATTTTGTTACGTTACGGCCTTTTTCTAAAATTGATTACATATTTTTTTGCCCTCAATCTACACACAATACCCCATAATGACAAAGTGAAAACAGGTTTCTAGAAATGTTCGCAAATTTATAAAAATAAAAAAAATACAGAAATATCGTACTTACATAAGTTTTCAGACCTTCAGATGTTTCTACAACTTGATTGGAGTCCACCTGTGGTAACTTCAATTGATTGGACATGTTTTGGAAAGGCACACACCTATCTATATAAGGTCCCACAGTTGACAGTGCATGTCAGAGCAAAAACCAAGCCATGAGGTCAAAGGAATTGTCCGTAGATCTCAGAGACAGGATTGTGTCAAGGCACAGATCTGGGGAAGGGTACCAAAAAATGTCTGCAGCATTGAAGGTCCCCAAGAACACAGTGGCCTCCATCATTCTTAAATGGAAGAAGTTTGGAATCACCAAGACTCTTCCTAGAGCTGGCCACCTGGCCAAACTGAGCAATCGGGGGAGAAGGGCCTTTGTGAGGGAGGTGACCAAGAACCTGATGGTCACTGACAGAGCTCTAGAGTTCCTCTGTGGAGATGGGAGAACCTTCCAGAAGGACAACCATCTCTGCAGCACTCCACCAATCAGGCCTTTATGGTATAGTGGCCAGACGGAAGCCACTCTTCAGTAAAAGGCACATGACAGCCCGCTTGGAGTTTGCCAAAAGGCACCTAAAGACTCTCAGACCATGAGAAACAAGATTCTCTGGTCTGATGAAACCAAGATTGAACTATTTGGCCTGAATGCCAAGCGTCACGCCTGGAGGAAACCTGGCACCATCCCTACGGTGAAGTATGGTGGTGGCAGCATCATGTTGTGGGATGTTTTTCAGCTGCAGGGACTGGGAGACTAGTCAGGATCGAGGGAAAGATGAACGGAGCAAAGTACAGAGAGATCTTTGATAAAAACCTGTTCCAGAGCGCTCAGGACCTCAGACTGGGGCGAAGGTTCACCTTCCAACAGGACAACGACCCTAAGCACACAGCCAAGACAACGCAGGAATGGCTTCAGGACAAGTCTCTGAATGTCCTTGGGTGGCCCAGCCAGAGCCCAGACTTGAACCCAATCGAACATCTCTGAAGGGACCTGAAAATAGCTGTGCAGCGACGCTCCCCATCCAACCTGACAGAGCTTGACAAGATCTGCAGAGAAGAATGGGAGAAACTCCCCAAATACAGGTGTGCCAAGCTTGTAGCGTCATACCCAAGAAGACTCAAGGTTCTAATCGCTGCCAAAGGTGCTTCAACAAAGTACTGAGTAAAGGGTCTGAATACTTATGTAAAAGTAATATTTCCGTTTATATTTAATACATTTGCAAAAATCTCTACAAACCTGTTATTGCCTTGTCATTATGGGGTAGTATGTGTACATTGATGAGGAAAAAAATTATTATCTATTTTAGAATAAGGCTGTGACGTAACAAACTGTGGAAAAAGTCAAGGGGTCTGAATACTTTCTGAATGCACTCTACAACGAGCAAAGGGATCATGCTGTTAGTATGTGGCTGCTATGAAAGTGAACTATTTGCGTGTGATCAGGGGTGCATTCATTCCGCTGATTCTGTTAAAACGTTTCTTAAATGGAAGCAAACCGGACAAAATGGGGATAAAAATACCTGAATTTGTCCAATAGAAACTCTTGTTTGCAACTGTTGGACTAATGATTACATCCTAGATCAGCTAGATGCAGGCAAGTGTGTGCAAGGTGGTATTGAATGTGTCACTGTCTGTCACCTCGATTACTCTAATTTCTCTCGACATGTGCACCTACATTATAAACTTTCATTCATAGGCTAGGTTGTAGCAACCTCATGATAGGTACAGGGAACATTTGAGTATCATATAGTAGCCTAAACCTATTGATGTTAAATTGAGCTGGGTGAATGGAATATGAATGTTTGTTTTACACGATTGGAACTTTGGATTCCCTGTTCTGTGGTTGCTTTGGAAGCGTGTCTGACTACGGTATCACATACCTGTGGCCTCAAGGCAAGTTTGGAATTGGATTAAGAATTGCCTTCATAGGTACGTTGTTCGGTTTTTGTAGTAACAGGAAGTGCAAGAAGTCGGCCATCATGGCGCGGAGATCTGGGTACTGCCGCAGGTACGAGGCATGCTCCGCGTTCAACTCCTCCTGTAACACCATGTGTAACACAGGCCAGGTCATGTTGGAAACTTATGCCACGTTCAAAACAACTGGGAACTCTGAAAAATACCAGGTCAAATCATGACGTCAGTGATCTTCAGGTCAGAAAGTCGGAGCTGTAGAAAGAGGCCCGAGTTCCCGAGTTGGAATTCCCAGTTGGATGACCGTTCAAAACATATTTTCCCAGTCGGAACTCGTTTTGTTCCGAGTTCCCAGTTGTCTTGAACTCACTGAAGTCTGAGATTTCCCAGTTCCGAAATCCCCGTTTTGAACGCTGCAATAGTGGTTTGAAAGTAAGGGGCTAGGCCAGAGTGAGAGTAATAATATAATATATAATATGCCATTTAGCAGACGCTTTTATCCAAAGCGACTTACAGTCATGCGTGCATACATTTCTGTGTATGGGTGGTCCCGGGGATCGAACCCACTACCTTGGCGTTACAAGCGCCGTGCTCTACCAGTTGAGCTACAGAGGACCACAGAGTAGGGGGTAGGGTGTAGGGAAAGACTAATGTCACCAAAGATTTTTATAACTCATTGTTCTATCTGCGATGTCACCTTTCTGTCCAGGAAATTGGAGTGCATCTGCATGTCCTCCTAACATACCAGAAGCTTCTTCCCAAACACTGGCACATGCACCCAAACATGTCAATAGGGGAGCACTCCTAGTAGTGTGTTTTGATGTCCTCTTACCTGTCAGGTAGGAAGTAGCAGTGCCAACACTGAGAGAGGTCTTTTAACCTGAGCCACTGAGCACTCAGCTATGGCCGGTCACCCCATACAGTCGATATAATTGAGAACCATCACGGCTGTTTTGTTTTTTTCATGTTACTGCTTTTTTATTATTATTAACTAGTGGTCAGGCGGCGCCCCACTGTCTGATATCGCGCGATTTCTTCTTCTGTGGGTTTCATGGCGGACTACAACCCCAAAAGGTGTATTGCCGTCACATTTACGTCATTTAGCAGACGCTCTTATCCAGAGCGACTTACAGTTAGTGCATATATTTTTCCCGTGGGAATCGAACCCACAACCCTAGCGTTGCCGCCACCAACTGGATGGGTTGAAACCAAAATAAGGTAAAAAGAAAATCCATACGTAATATGGAAACTAACTTAATCCACCCAAATAAAAATAGTACATTGACAAAACAAAACTCCCTCTTCTTCCTTCTTCCAGTTCTCCATATCTCCCTTCTTGGGCTCTAGGCCCTGAGGGGGTGGTACGGCTTGTGATAATATTCCATGTAACTCCTTCGCCGAGAAATCTTTCAGCCCCAGGAACCGCAATGATTTCTATCTTCCTGGACCTTCTCTCCACCTTGGCAGTGCTATTAATCACCATAGCTATAAAGGCCACAAAGTCCACCTTCTTAACCTTTAAAATGTCAGGATCCTGCTGGTGAAAGGCAACATTTTTTAAAGTCATTTTAGCAGACGCTCTTATCCAGAGCGACTTACAGTTAGTGAGTGCATACATTTTCATACTGGCCCCCCGTGGGAAACGAACCCACAACCCTGGCGTTGCAAGCGCCATGCTCTACCAACTGAGCTACAGGGGACTACCCCTGCAGCCTGCAGTGAAGGCCTATCCACCACCATGGACTCTTCAGGAGCACCATTCAAACCCTCAACCCTTTTAACAGCTGCTGCATATTAAATGCTCTGGACAGCCCTGACTTTGGCCACCTCATTCTCTTTCACCTTTGTGGGGCATTCGAAAGAAGTGGCTTCATGGTTCCCACCATAATTTTTTAAATTATTTTTTTATTTAACCTTTATTTAACCAGGTAAGCCAGTTGAGAACAAGTTCTCATTTATAACTGCGAATGTATAATTGCAGCATGTCACATTTTCATCACTTTTATAACACATGATATTATATTTTCCACAACTTCGGACATCTCGGCTTCTCCCTTCTGCAAACACTTGAAACATGACCAAAAGCTTTACAGTGATCACACTGCATTGGTCTTGGGATAAATGCTCTGACTCTGTAGTTAATATACCGTAACTGCACTTGAGTAGGGAGAGAGTCCATATCAAAAAACTAAACAGATAGACTTCACTTTTTCTTCATTCACCACATGATTCCCCCGATGTGCATCAATCACTCCAGGAATATTGTTTCTCTCTTCAACATCGACTTCCCACGAGACGCCAGATATAACCCCCTTGAGGGGTGCCCTGTTCCTAAGAGACACACATGACACTTCAAACTTATCAAATCAGGTGAGACGTAACACACCTTTCTTCTGATTCGCAGAAGCACAAAAATTCAAAACAAGCCTGCCTCTAGTGAACCTCACAGCCTTCACTCTACCAGTTTGGATATCTCAAATGGATTCTTCAAGATTGGTAATTCGATCAGCTGCTCCTCATTAACAAACCGTACTCCTACAAGATACATTCTCACCACTGTACACTACTTTGCTCCGTTTTCCATTATTTTGGACAATATTCAAATTCTCCTTGATTCTACCGCCATTAGATTCAGAATCCACTTCATCATCCGCTTCCGCCATCTTTTCTCGCGTGATTTCTGATGTTGGTTCTGTATGGGGTGGGATCGTGACGTCACGGCAATAGTAGAGGGAGGAGCGCCCTTCTCGAATCGGACAGGGGGCGGGGCGTCAGTTCAACCGCCAGTCGCCTCGGTGCTTCCCAACCGGAACCGTGGCCCCTTGGGTTTTCACTCATGCTACAGAGAAATGGCGGAGAATAATGTGACGGTGACTGTTGTTTACGGTAAAGTCAAACACATTGCTTTGAATGTTGTAGGTTGTTTAATGTATTTCACTCCGTAAAACGAAGACAAAGAGATGGTACTGGTAGTCGGATAGTCGGGGTCTGCAGGCTAGCTAGCTAGTTACACACAGCAGGAGGGATAGCTAGCTAGCTAGCTAGCTACATAGCTAGCCAAGTAGTTGTCAGATACGTAACTAGGTACTTTTAGAAATCCTGGTGTATTTACGTACACTAGCGTTGTTTTAAATTGTATTGGGTTGCACAAAAACAGATTTTGGGAAGCCAGATGTTAATGCCTCGTTCACATGCTAGACGGAACTAGGAAACTCCGAATATACATTTCCGAATTGCCTAGTTCCGACTGTCACGTGAACGCGGCATCAATACAATTACATTTACTGTCGGTGGGTAGGCAGGGCGGTTGGTCATTATAACGGAGGAATTTGAGACAAAATATCGTATTATTAAATACATTCCAAACGTGGGTCTGTTGTTCCTCTCTGCCTAACGTTACCTCATGTCAAAACAAAGTCCCCTACAAGTTATTAATTTTTTGTCCACATATGGTGCACGATTTTCATTTTGACATGAGGTAAACAGAGAGGAAGTGGATTTGGAAAGTCTGTTTAATAATATGATTCTTTTAGATATTTGTTCTCAAATTCCCCCCGGTCATAATGACAACCGTCCTGCCCAATGGCACAGTAAGTTGAAATGGAATTGTATTTAACATCTGGCTTCCCATGGACTGTTTTTGTGCAAACCAATACAATTGAAAGCAACGCTAGTGTATGTTGCTAAAAGCACCTATCGGATACTGAGCTGGCTAGCTAGCTAATGTCTCTGATGTAGCCACTATATAAAAGTAGCCACTATACATGCAGGTTCTACGAAACACAGCATCACGGTAACGGGGCTGGACGGGAACGAACCGATACTGAAGGACCTTTCTGATGCTCTCGTTCAGCTAACCGGGGTCCCGATACCGGCGCAGAAACTCATCTTTAAAGGTAGAGTAACAAATCAAAATGTTATGTTTCACATGCTTCGGAAACAACAGGTGTAGACTAACAGTGAAATGCTTACTTATGTGCCCTTCCTAACAATGCAAAGAGAAAAGAGAGATAATAGAGAAATAATGATATGAGGAATAAATCCACCATGGCTATATACACGGTACCAGTACCAAGTCCATGTGCAGGTGTACGAGGTGATTGAGGTAGATACATATAACTAGGGATCAAGTGACTAGGCACCAGGATAGATAAAACAGTAGCAAATCAAATTTTTGTTAACTTGCGCCTAATACAACAGTTGTAGACTTTACTGTGAAATGCTTACTTACGAGTCTTTCCCAACAATATTGAGTTAAAAAGTAAGAAAAATGAGCAAAATAAAAACAGGAAATAGTAACAGAAAATAACAACGCTAAATACAGTGCCTTGCTAAAGTATTCATCCCCCTTGGCGTTTTTCCTATTTTGTTGCATTACAACCTGTCATTTAAATTTATTTTTATTTGGATTTCATGTAATGGACATACACAAAATAGTCCAAATTGGTGAAGTGAAATGAAAAAAACTTGTTTCCAAAAAAAATAATGGAGAAGTGGTGCGTGCATATGTATTCACCCCCTTTGCTATGAAGCCCCTAAATAAGATCTGGTGCAACCAATTACCTTCAGAATTACCTTCAGAAGTCACATAATTAGTTCAATAAAGTCCACCTGTGTGCAATCTTAAGTGTCACATGATCTCAGTGTATATATACACACCTGTTCCGAAAGGCCCCAGAGTCTGCAACACCACTAAGCAAGGGGCACCACCAAGCAAGCGACACCATGAAGACCAAGGAGCTCTCCAAACAGGTCAGGGACAAAGTTGTGGAGAAGTACAGATCAGGGTTGGGTTATAAAAAAATATCAGAAACTTTGAACATCCCACGAAGCACCATCAAATCCATTATTAAAAAACAGAAATAATATGGCACCACAACAAACCTGCCAAGAGAGGGCTGCCCACCAAAACTCACAGACCAGGCAAGAGACAAAGGGTGGCTACTTTGAAAAATCTAAAATATATTTTGATTTGTTTAACACTTTTTTTGGTTACTACATGATTCCATATGTGTTGTTTCATAGTTTTGATGTCTTCACTATTATTCTACAATGTAGAAAATAGTAAAAAATAAAAACCCTTGAATGAGTAGGTGTCCACTTTTGACAGGTATTTTTTTTATTTCACCTTTATTTAACCAGGTAAGCCAGTTGAGAACAAGTTCTCATTTACAACTGCGACCTGGCCAAGATAAAGCAAAGCAGTGCGATAAAAACAACAACACAGAGTTACATATGGGGTAAACAAAACATAAAGTCAAAAATACAACAGAAAATATATATATACAGTGTGTGCAAATGTAGCAAGTTATGGAGGTAAGGCAATAAATAGGCCATAGTGCAAAAATAATTACAATTTAGTATTAACACTGGAATGATAGATGTGCAAGAGATGATGTGCAAATAGAGATACTGGGGTGCAAATGAGCAAAATAAAGAACAATATGGGGATGAGGTAGTTGGGTGGGCTAATTTCAGATGGGCTGTGTACAGGTGCAGTGATCGGTAAGCTGCTCTGACAACTGATGCTTAAAGTTAGTGAGGGAGATAAGAGTCTCCAGCTTCAGAGATTTAAGGTGCTCTGACATGTATGTAGGAGCAAGACAATCAGGGTAGATAATAAACAGAGTAGCAGCAGCGCATGTGAAAATATGTCTGTGTGTGTGTTGAAGGGACAGTGTAGTGTGTGGGTAGAGTCCAGTCCAGTGTAGTGTATAGGTAGAGTCCAGTCCAGTGTGTGGGTAGAGTCCAGTCCAGTGTGTAGGTAGAGTCCAGTGTAGTGTAGTGTATAGGTAGAGTCCCAGTCCATGTGTAGGTTAGAGGTCCAGTCCAAGTGATGTTGGGTAGAGTTCCAGCCAGTTGTGTGGGTGGTAGAGTCCCAGTCCAGTGTAGTTGTATAAGGTAGGAGTCCAGTCCAGTGTAGTGGTATAGGTAGAGTCCCAGTCCCAGTGTAGGTAGTATAGGGTGAGTCCCCATTGTGTGGTAGAGTCCAGTGTAGTGTAAAGGTAGAGTCCAGTGTAGTGTATAGGTTAGTCCCGTGTAGTGTAATACGGTAGAGTCCGGTAGTGTATAGGTAGAGTCCAGTGTAGTTGTAATAGGTAGAGTCCCAGTGTAGTGTATAGGTATAGTCCCAGTGTAGTGTATCCTAGGTAGAGTCCAGTGCTAGTGGTAATAGGTTAGAGTCCAGTGTATGTACTAGGTAATTCCAGTCCATTGTAAGTGGTATAGGGGTAGAGTCCATCCAGTGTAGTGGGTAATAGGTATGAGTCCAGTCCAGTGTGTGTAATAGGTAGGAGTCCCCAGTGTAGTGATAGGTAGAGTCCATGTCCAGTGTATAGGTAGAGTCCAGTGTAGTGTATAGGTAGAGTCCAGTGTAGTGTATAGGTTAGAGTCCCAGTGTAGTGTATAGGGAGAGTCCCAGTGTAGTGTATAGGTAGATCCCAGTGTAGTGATAGGTAGAGTCCAGTGGAGTGTATAGGTAGAGTCCAGTGTAGTGTATAGGTAGAGTCCAGTCCAGTGTAGTGTATGGTAGAGTCCAGTCCAGTGTAGTGTATAGGTAGGTCCAGTCCAGTGTATAGGTAGAGTCCAGTGTAGTGTATAGGTAAGTCCAGTGTAGTGTATAGGTAGAGTCCAAATGTAGGGGTATAGGTTTGAGTCCAGTTAGTGTATAGGTAGAGTCCAGTGTAGTGTATAGGTAGAGTCCAGTGTAGTGTATAGGTAGAGTCCAGTTAGGTATAGGTAGAAATCCAGTGTAGTGTAGGTAGAGCCCCCTGTTTAGGGGTTTGTGAAGGGCCCAGTAGTAATAGGAAAGTGTATAAGGGATAGATTATTTAAAGGTAGTCCTGAAAGGTTTTGGGTAAACCCCCCCGTGTAGAAAGGGAAGCCATGTAGTGTAAGGACCCAGTCCAGTGTATTTAAGGAACCATTAGGGGGGGGAAAAGGCGGTTTAAGGTTTTGGGGAGAGGTCCCATTAGAAAAATGTGTAGGATGGGGAGATCCATTAGGAAAGGTAACCCAAGGTTTTAGAAGCCCCGTGTAGTTATGGTAGAGTCCATCCAGTGATTATATGATCCCCCCGTAAAAGGTATAGGGAGTCCATGTAGTTTTATGGTTTAAGTCCATGTAGTTATGGGTAAGTCCAATTAAAGAAGGCCCTTTGTGTAATTAAGCCATGTATTGTTGGGCCTTTTTAAGAGCCCCAGTGGGGTTTTAGGTAATCCAGTGTAAATAGGTAAGCCCAAATTGGGGGGGGTAGTGTTGGAAGAGTCCGTAGTGTAGTGTATAGGTAGAGTCCATGTAGTGTATTGGGTGGGGCCAGTGTTTTAAAAGGTAGAGTCCCGTGTAGTGTTGGGTAGAGCCCCAGGTGTTAGGTAATCCGGGTTGGGGGTTAGGTAGAGTCCGTTTGTGTAGGAAATCAGTGTAGTTATGGGTGTTCCCCAGTTAGGGGGTTAGGTAGAGTCCATGTAGTGTTGGTGATCCATTTGTGTTAGGTAGAGCCGTGTAGTGTTAGGTAATCCATTTAGTGAAATAGTAGAGCCCACCAGTGTAGTGTTAGGTAGGTCCAGGAGTGATGGTGATCCAGTGTTGTGAGGTAGAGTCCTTGTAGTGTTAGGTAAGTCCAGAGGGTAGTGTTAGGTAATCCATCCAGGTAGTGTAGGTAAGAGGGGGTCCTGTAGTTATAGGTAAGTCCATTTGGGTGTATAGGTAAGTCCATCCAGTGTAGTTATAGGTAAGCCCCAGGTAGTGTATGGTAGATCCAGTGTTTGTTGGTAAGCCGTGTTTTTTAAAATGGTAGATCCGTGTTGTTAGGAAAGAGTCCAGGTTGTTATTTAAGCCAGCCCCAGTGTGTGTATGGTAGAGTCCAGTGGGGAGGTGGTTTTTAGTTTGGGGGTCCAGTGTAGTGTATAGGTAGAGTCCAGTGTAGTGTATAGGTAAGTCATGTATGTTAGGTAAGTCCAGTGTGTGTATGGTGCCAGTGAGGTATAGTGGGGTCCAGTGTAGGTATAGGTGAGTCCGTGTAGTTATGGGTAGAGTCCAGTGTAGTGTATAGTAAAGCCCCGTGATGGTGGTAAGCCTCCAGTGTGTTGTAGGTCCAGTGTAGTGTTAGGTAGGAGTCCAGTTGTGTATAGTAGAGTCCCCGTGTAGTGTAAGGTAGAGTCCATGTATGTATGGTTTGAGTCCGTGTTTTTGTTGGGGTTTTTAAAGGGGAGATCCATGTAGTGTATAGGTAAGCCCCCATTGTTTTGGGAGAGCCAGTAGTGTATTTGTAATCCAGTGAGTGTTAGGTAAGTCCTTTTTTTTGGGGTAGGTTTTGGTAATTTTAGCCATGTAGTGTTGGTAAGCCGTGTTAGTGTAGGTGGGCCCCATGAGTGTATGGGTAACCCCGTGTTGTATGGGTAAGTCCATGTAGTGTTAGGAGATCCATTATGTTGGTAGGATCGGGAAAAGGTATTTTAGGTAGAGTCCAGGTAGGTTAGGTAGAGTCAGTTGTGTAATAGGTAGAGTCAGGGGTAGTGTTGGTTTAGGTCCAGTGTATTAAATGGGTAAGCCCGTGTGTGAAAGGGTAGAGTCCCAGTTATGTATGTAGATCCCGTGTTTTAAAGGTAGAGTCCAGTAAGTGTATGGGTAAGTCCAGTGTTTGTTGGGTAATTCCGGGGTAGTGTTGGGTAAGTCCCCTTTAGTGTATGGGTAGAGTCCATGTATGTATGTTAGTGGGTCCGTGTATGTATGGTAAGCCCAGTGTGTTGGTATTTGGGGGTTTTAGGTGGTCCAGTTGTATAGGTAAGTCCTTTTAGTGTTAGGTGGGCCCCTTTTTAAGGTGGTATTATTTTTGGTAAGTCCATTGGTAAGGTAACCCGGTGGGTTTTTAAAACCAGTGTAGTGTATAAAGTCCATTATTTGGAAAATGTATTTAAGGGTCCCAGTGTATGTATGGGTAGAGTCCAGTTGTTTAGGTAAGTCCATGTGTGGTGGTAGACAGGGGGGTGGCCCATGGGGGATGTATAGGTAACCCAGTGTAGTGTATAGGTAATTCCATGTGGGTGTTAGGTAGACCCCAATTTGTAGTGTATAGGTAGAGTCCCCCCCGTGTAATGGCCCCGTTAGGTAAGGGGTCCATGAAAGGGGTAGTAGATCCCAGTTTAGGGAAGTGTTATGGTTAAAGTCCATTTGGTGTATAGGAGATCCAGTTTTTTGGTATGGGGAGGTAAGTCCAGTGTTTTAGGTAGATCCATGTAGTGGGTGGTATGGTGGTGGGTAACCCATGTGTGTTGGTGATCCGTGTAGTTTGGGGAGCCCATGTATGTTGGGTAGAGTCCAGGTAGTGATGGGTAGATTCCATGTGTGAAAGGTAGAGTCCTTTAGTGTTGTAAGCCCATGTATGAAAAGGTGAGTCCATGTGTGTGGGGGTAGAGCCAGTGTATTTGGGGGGAACCCTGTGTTTGGGGGTTCCCCGTTGTTTGGGTAGATCCAGGGGTATAATGTAAGTCCTGTATGAAAATAGGTGGCCCATTAGGGATGGTGGTGTTTGGTATTGGTCCATGTATTATGGGTAGAGCCATTTTTTAGTGTTAGGTAAGTCCAGTGTGAAAGGTGGTATTTTATAGGTAGATCCGTGTATGGGGGTGGGTAGGATTTTAAGATCAGTGTAGTTTGGTGATAGGTTTTATAATCCATGTAGTGTGGGTTTAGTCCAGTGTAGTTGGTACCATCCAGGTATTGAAATAGGTAGAGCCCAGTGTAGGTATAGGTAGAGTCCATGTAGTGTTTTGGTGAGTCCTTAGTGAAGTAGAGCCGAGTGTAGTGAAATAGGAAGTCCAGGTATGTATAGGTAGAGTCCTTTTTTTCCAGTTAGTGAAGGTAAGCCATCCATGTAGTGTATAGGTGGGTCAGTGTGTTTAATGGGTTAAGGGTCCATGTATGTAAGGTAGAGTCCCCATGTGTGTATGGGTAATCCAGTGTATGTTAGGTAGTCCATGAGTTTATAGGTAAGTCCAGTGTAGTGTATAAACCCAGGTGAAGGTACCAATGTTGTGTGGAAAGTCCATTAGTTTTAGGTAGAGTCCGTTTTGTATGGGTAAGCCCAGTGTGTATAGGTAAGTCCATGTAGTGTATAGGTAAGTCCTTAGTTATGGGAAGTCCATTGTTTGGTGGGGTCCCCCCCTGTAGTTATAGGTGGGGTCCGGTATTTTGTGGTAAGTCCAGCCCCTGTATGTAAGGTTTGGGTCCAGTGTTTTATTTGAGTCCAGCCCCATGTGTGTTAGGGAGCCAGCCCGTGTAGTGTTAGGTAGAGTCCAGTTGTGTATAGGTAGAGCCCCTTGTGTATAGGTGAGTCCAGTCCATGTATGTAGGAGAGTCCGGGTGTTAGGAGAGTCCATGTGTGAAAGGGTAGAGTCCAGTGTAGTGTATGGTAGAGTCCTGTAGTGTATAGGTAGGTCCAGTCCTGTATGTATGGGGTAGGTCCAGCCCCAGGTAGTGTATGGGTGAGTCCAGTCCAGTGTAGTGTAAGGTAAGCCATGTAGGATAGGTGAGTCCAGTGTAGTGTATAGGTAGAGTCCAGTGTATTGTATAGGTAGAGTCCAGTCCGTGTGTAGGTGGGAGTCCGGTCCATGTGTAGGTAGAGTCCGGGTTAGTGTGTGGGTAGAGTCCAGTGTAGTGTATAGGTAGAGTCCAGTAGTGTGGGTAGTGAGTCCAGTGTGGGTTTTGTAGGTAGAATCCAGTGTAGTGTTTTGGGTAAAGTCCAGTGTAGTGTTGGTAGAGTCCAGTCCATGTTAGGTGTCCGTATGGTTAGGTAGGTCCAGTGTGTGTATAGGTAGACCGCCCATTTGTATTTGATAGGTAGATCCAGTCCGTGTAGTGTATAGTAGAGTCCATGTAGTGTAGTGTGTAGGGTAGAGTCCATGTAGTGTTAGGTAGATCCTGAAGTGTATAGGTCCATGTGGTGTGTAAGTCCAGTGTATGTGTAGTAGAGTCCAGTGTAGGAAATAGGTAGAGTCCATGTATTGAAAGAGAGTCCAGTGTAGTGTTGGGTAAGTCCAGGTAGTGTGTAGGTAGGGGTCCAGTGTGTGTATGGTAGTGTATAGGTAGATCCAGTGTAGTGTATAGGTAGAGTCCAGTGTAGTGTATAGGTAGAGTCCAGTGTAGTGTTAGGTAGGGGTCCAGTGTAGTGTATAGGTAGAGTCCGTGTAGTGTAAGGTAGAGTCCAGTGTAGTTTTATAGGTAGAGTCCATTTGTGTGTATAGGTAGGGGTCCAGTGTATGGTAGGTAGAGTCCAGGTAGTGTAAGGTAGTCCAGTGTAGGTATGGGGTAGAGTCCAGTGTAGTGTGTGTATGGGTTAGATTCCAGTGTAGTGTATAGGTAGAGTCCATTAGTGTATAGGTACGTCCAGTCCGTGTAGTGTATAGGTAGAGTCCAGTGTAGGGTATAGGTAGAGTCCAGTGTAGTGTATAGGTGAGTCCAGTGTAGTGTATAGGTAGAGTCCAGGTAGTGTGTAGGTAGAGCCAGTGTAGGGGTGTAGGTAGAGTCCAGTGTAGTGTATAGGTAGAGTCCAGTGTATGTTATTTTAGAGTCCAGTGTAGTGTTGGTAATCCAGTGTAGTGTGTGGGTAGCCAGTGTTTTGTAGGTAAGTCCATTTGTAGTGTATGGTAGGTCCCGTGTAGTGTATAGGTAAGTCCAGTGTAGTGTATGGGTAGAGTCCGTGTAGTGTATAGGTAGAGTCCAGTTGTAATAGTAGCCAGTGTAGTGTATGGTAGAGTCCAGTGTAGTGTTAGGTACAGTCCAGTGTAGTGTTGGGTAGAGTCCAGTGTAGTGTATAGGTAGAGTCCGTGTAGTGTATGGTAGAGTCCGTTAGTGTATAGTAGCCTGTGTATATAGGTGAGTCAGTGTAGTGTATGGGTAGAGCCCCAGTGTAGTGTATAGGTAGAGTCCAGTGTGGGTTTGGTAGAGTCCAGTGAAATTTGTATGGTAAGTCCATGTAGTGTATAGGTAGAGTCCATGTATTGTATGGTAGAGTCCAGTGTAGTGTATAGGTAGAGTCCAGTGTAGTGTATAGGTAGAGTCCAGTGTAGTGTATAGGTAGAGTCCAGTCCAGTGTAGTGTATAGGTAGAGTCCAGTCCAGTGTAGTGTATAGGTAGAGTCCAGTGTAGTGTATAGGTGAGTCTAGTGTGGGTGAAATAGGTAGAGTCCAGTGTATGTATAGGTAGATCCATTCCAGTGAGTGTATAGGTAAGTCCAGTCCGTGTAGTGTATAGGTAGAGTCCAGTGTAGTGATAGGTAGAGTCCAGTGAGTGTGTGGGTAGAGTCCAGTGAAAGTGTATAGGTAGAGTCCAGTACAGTGTAGTGTATAAGGTAGAGTCCAGTGTAGTGTATAGGTAGAGTCCAGTGTAGTGGGGTGGGTAGAGTCCGGTCCAGTGTAGTGTATAGGTAGAGTCCAGGGGTAGTGTATAGGTAATCCAGTTAGTTGTGGGTAGAGTCCAGTGTAGTGTATAGGTAGAGTCCAGGGGTAGTGTATAGAGGTCCCAGTGAGTGTGGTGGTAGAGTCCAGTGTAGGGTATGGGTAGAGTCCAGTGTAGTGTATAGTAGAGTCCAGTGTAGTGTGTAGGTGAGTCCAGTGTAGTGTATAGGTAATTCCAGCCCCAGTGTAGTGGTATAGGTAAGTCCAGTGTAGTGTATAGGTAGAGTCCAGTGTTAGGTATAGGTAGAGTCCATGTAGGGGTATAGGTAGTCCAGTCCAGTGAGTGTGTAGGTAGAGCCCCAGTCCAGTTTTAGTGTATAGGTAGAGTCCAGTGTAGTGTATAGGTAGAGTCCAGTCCAGTGTAGTGATGGTAAGTCCAGTCCAGTGTAGTGTATAGGTAGAGTCCAGTCCAGTGTAGTGTTAGGTAGAGTCCAGTCCAGTCCAGTGTAAGGTAGAGTCCAGTGTAGTGTATAGGTAGAGTCCAGTCCAGTGTATGTATAGGTAGAGCCCCGTGGTAGTGTATAGGTAGAGTCCGTGTAGTGTGTAGGTAGAGTCCAGTGTAGTGTATAGGTAGAGTCCAGTCCAGTGTAGTGTATAGGTAGAGTCCAGTCCAGTGTAGTGTATAGGTAGAGTCCAGTCCAGTGTAGTGTATAGGTAGAGTCCAGTCCAGTCCAGTGTATAGGTAGAGTCCAGTGTAGTGTATAGGTAGAGTCCAGTCCAGTGTAGTGTATAGGTAGAGTCACAGTGTAGTGTATAGGTAGAGTCCAGTGTAGTGTGTAGGTAGAGTCCAGTGTAGTGTATAGGTAGAGTCCAGTCCAGTGTAGTGTATAGGTAGAGTCCAGTCCAGTGTAGTGTATAGGTAGAGTCCAGTGTAGTGTATAGGTAGAGTCCAGGTTGAGTGTATTGTAGGTAGAGTCCAGTCCAGTGTAGTGTATAGGTAAGAGTCCAGTCATGTAGTGTATAGGTAGAGTCCCATCCAGTGTAGTGTATAGGTAGAGTCCAGTCCAGTGTATAGGTAGAGTCCAGTGTAGTGTATAGGTATAGTCCAGTCCAGTGTAGTGTATAGGTAGAGTCCAGTGTAGTGTAGTGTATAGTAGAGTCCAGTCCAGTGTAGTGTATAGGTAGAGTCCAGTCCAGTGTAGTGTATAGGTAGAGTCCAGTGTAGTGTATAGGTAGAGTCCAGTGTAGTGTATAGGTAGAGTCCAGTGTAGTGTATAGGTAGAGTCCAGTGTAGTGTATAGGTAGAGTCCAGTGTAGTGTGTAGGTAGAGTCCAGTGTAGTGTATAGGTAGAGTCCAGTCCAGTGTAGTGTATAGGTAGAGTCCAGTCCAGTGTAGTGTATAGGTAGAGTCCAGTCCAGTGTAGTGTATAGGTAGAGTCCAGTCCAGTGTAGTGTATAGGTAGAGTCCAGTGAGTGTATAGGTAGAGTCCAGTGTAGTGTATAGGTAGAGTCCAGTGTGTAGGTAGAGTCCAGTCCAGTGTGTAGGTAGAGTCCAGTGAGTGTGTGGGTAGAGTCCAGTGAGTGTGTGGGTAGAGTCCAGTGAGTGTGTGGGTAGAGTCCAGTGTAGTGTGTAAAGAGCCGGTGCAAGAGAGTCAGTGCAACAACAAAGAGGGGGTCAATACAAATAGTCCAGGTAGCCATTTGATTAACTGTTCAGCAGTCTTATGGCTTGGGGGTGGAAGCTTTTCAGGAGCCTTTTGGTCCCAGACTTGGCGCTCCGGTACCGCTTGCCATGCTATAGAAGAGAGAACAGTCAATGATTTGGGTGACTGCGGTCTTTGACCATTTTTAGGGCCTTCCTTTGACACCACCTGGTATAGAGGTCCTGGGTGGCAGGGAGCTCGGCCCAAGTGATGTGCTGGCCGTACACACTATCCTCTTTAACTCCTTACGGTTGGATGCCAAGCAGTTGCCGTACCAAGCGATGATGCAGCCAGTCAAGATGCTCTCAATGGTGCAGCTGTATAACTTCTTGAGGATCTGAGGGCCCATGCCACATCTTTTCAGCCTCCTGAGGGGGAAGAGGAGTTGTCGTGCCTTCTTCACGACTGTGTTGGTGTGTTTGGACCATGATGGGTCCTTAGTGATGTGGACACCGAGGAACTTGAAGCTCTCGACCCGCTCCACTACAGCCATCGATCTATGTGAATGGGAGCGTGCTCGGCCATCCATTTCCTATAGTCAAAGATTAGCTCCTTTGTCTTGCTCTCATTGAGGGAGAGGTTGTTGTCCTGGCACCACACTGCCAGGTCTCTGACCTCCTCCCTATAGGCTGTCTTATCGTCGTCGGTGATCAGGCCTACCGCCGTTGGGTTGTCGGCAAACTTGATGATGGTGTTGGAGCCGTGCGCGGCCACGCAGTCGTGGGTGAACAGGGAGTACAGGATGGCACTAAGCACACACCACTGAGGGGCCCCCGTGTTGTGGGTCAGCGTGGTGGATGTGCTGTGGGCTATCCTCACCATCTGGGTGCGGCTCGTCAGGAAGTCCAGGATCCAGTTGCAAAGGAATGTGTTCAGTCCCAGGGTCCTGAGCTTAGTGATGAGCTTGGAGGGCACTATGGCGTTGAATGCTGAGCTGTAGTCAATGAACAGCATTCTCACGTAGGTGTTCCTTTTGTCCAGGTGGGAAAGTGCAGTGTGGAGTGCAATCTGTGAATCTGTTGGGGAGGTATGCGACTTGGAGTGTGGGTCCAGGGTGTCTGGGATGATGGTGTTGATGTACTTAAAGCCTTTAGCCGTATCCTTATTCTACTCCTTCTCTGTTCCTCTGGTGATGTAGAGGTTAACCCAGGCCCTGTAGCCCCCAGTATCACTCCTACTCCCCAGGCGCCTTGGTTTCTTGCACGTTAACATCCGAAGCCTCCTTCCTAAGTTTGAGTTATTCACTGCGTTAGCACACTCCGCCAACCCTGATGTTCTAGCAGAGTCTGAATCCTGGCTTAGGAAGGCCACCAAAAATTCTGAAATTTCCATCCCCAACTACAACATTTTCCATCTCGATAGAACTGCCAAAGGGGGTGGGGTTGCAATCTACTGTAGAGATAGCCTGCAGAGCTCTATCGTACTATCCAGGTCTGTGCCCAAACAGTTTGAGCTTCTACTTTTAAAAATCAACCTTTCCAGAAATAAGTCTCTCACTGTTGCCGCTTGCTACAGACCCCCCTCAGCCCTGAGCTGTGCCCTGGACACCATATGTGAACTGATTGCCCCCCATCTATCCTCAGAGTTCGTACTGCTTGGTGACCTAAACTGGGATATGCTTAACACCCCGGCCAACCTACAATCTAAATTATCAAGGAACCTACCAGGTACAACCCTAAATCTGTAAACATGGGCACCCTCATAGATATCATCCTGACAAATGTACCCTCTAAATACACCTCCACTGTCTTCAACAAGGATCTCAACGATCACTGCCTTATTGCCTGCGTCCATAATGGGTCCGCGGTCAAACGACCACCCCTCATCACTGTCAAACGCTCCCTAAAACACTTTAGCGAGCAGGCCTTTCTAATTGACCTGGCCCGGGTATCCTGGATGGATATTGACCTCATTCCGTCAGTAGAGGATGCCTGGTTGTTCTTTAAAAGTGCTTTCCTCTCAATCTTAAATAAGCATGCCCCATTCAAAAAATTCAGAACTAAGAACATATATAGCCCCTGGTTCTCCTCAGACATGACTGCCCTTGACCAGCACAAAAACATCCTGTGGTGTACTGCATTAGCATCGAACAGCCCCCACGATATGCAACTTTTCAGGGAAGTCAGGAACCAATATACACAATCAGTTAGGAAAGCAAAGGCTATCTTTTTCAAACAGAAATGTGCATCCTGTAGCACAAACTCCAAAACGTTTTGGGACACTGTAAAGTCCATGGAGAATAAGAGCACCTCCTCCCAACTTCCCACTGCACTGAGGCTAGGAAACACTATCACCACCGATAAATCTACAATAATTGAGAATTTCAACAAGCATTTTGCTACGTCTGGCCATGCTTTCCACCTGGCTACCACTACCCCGGCCACCAGCTCTGCACCCTCCGCTGCAACTTGCCCATGCCCCCCCCCCTGTTTCTCCTTCACACAAATTCAGACAGCTGATGTTCTGAAAGAGCTGAAAAATCTGGACCCCTACAAATCAGCTCGGCTAGACAATCTGGACCCTTTCGTTCTAAAAATTAGCCGCCGAAATTGTCACAACCCCTATTACTAGCCTGTTCAACCTCTCTTTCGTAACGTCTGAGATCCCCAGAGATTGGAAAGCTGCTGCGATCATCCCCCTCTTCAAAGAGGGTGACACTCTGGATCCAAACTGTTACAGACCTATATCCATCCTGCCCTGCCTTTCGAAAGTATTTGAAAGCCAAGTTAACAAACAGATCACCGACCATTTCGAATCCCACCGTACCTTCTCCGCTATGCAATCCGGTTTACGAGCTGGTCATGGGTGCACCTCAGCCACGCTCAAGGTCCTAAACGGTATTATAACCGCGATCGATAAAAGACAGTACTGCGCAGCCGTCTTCATTGACCTGGCCAAGGCTTTCGACTCTGTCAACCACCGCATTCTTATTGGCAGACTAAATAGCCTTGGTTTCTCTAATGACTGCCTCGCCTGGTTCACCAACTACTTCTCAGATCGAGTTCAATGTGTCAAATCGGAGGGCCTGTTGTCTGGACCTCTGGCCGTCTCTATAGGGTTCAATTCTCGAGCCGACTCTATTCTCTGTGTATATCAATGATGTCGCTCTTGCTGCTGGTGACGCACGGATCCACCTCTACGCAGACGACACCATTTTGTATACATCTGGCCCTTCATTGGACACTGTGTTAACAAACCTCCAAACGAGCTTCAATGCCATAAAACATAGCCCCCGTAGCCTCCAACTGCTCTTAAACACTAGTAATACTAAATGCATGCTCTTCAACCGAACGCTGCTTGCACCCGCCCACCCGACTAGAATCACTACTCTCGGCGGGTCTGACCTAGAGTATGTGGACAACTACAAATACCTAGGTGTCTGGTTAGACTCTCCTTCCAGACTCACATTAAGCATCTCCAATCAAAAGTTGGATCTAGAATCGGCTTCCTATTTCGCAACAAAGCCTCCTTCACTCATGCTGCCAAACATGCCCTCGTAAAACTGACTATCCTACGATCCTTGACTTCGGCGATGTCATTTACAAAATAGCCTCCAACACTCTACTCAGCAAATTGGATGTAGTCTATCACAGTGCCATCCGTTTTGTCTCCAAAGCCCCATATACTACCCACCATTGTGACCTGTACGCCCTTGTTGGCTGGCCCTCACTACATATTCGTTGCCAAACCCACTGGCTCCAGGTCATCTATAAATCACTGCTAGGCAAATCCCCGTCTTATCTTAGCTCACTGGTTACCATAGCAACACCCACCCGTAGTCTGCGCTCCAGCAGGTATATCTCACTGGTCATCCCCAAAGCCAACACCTCCTTTGGCCGCCATTCCTTCCAGTTCTCTGCTGCCAATGACTGGAACGAACTGCAAGAATCTCTGAAGCTGGAGACTCTTATCTCCCTCACTAACTTTAAGCGTCAGTTGTCAGAGCAGCTTACCGATCACTGCACCTGTACACAGCCCATCTGTAATTAGCCCACCCAACTACCTCATCCCCATATTGTTATTTATTTTGCTCATTTGCACCCCAGTATCTCTATTTGCACATCATATTTTGCACATCTATCATTCCAGTGTTAATTACGAAATTGTAACTATTCATAACTTACTACATTTGCACACACTGTATATATATTTTCTGTTGTATTTTTTGACTTTATGTTTTGTTTTACCCCATATGTAACTCTTGTGTTGTTGTTTTTAATCGCACTGCTTTGCTTTATCTTGGCCAGGTTGCAGTTGTAAATGAGAACTTGTTCTCAACTGGTTTACCTGGTTAAATAAAGGTTAAATAAAAATACAAAATGTGAGCCATGACCAGCCTTTCAAAGCATTTCATGGCTACAGGGCGATTAGTCATTTAGACAAGTTACCTTGGCGTTCTTGGGCACAGAGACTGTGGTGGTCTGCTTGAAACATGTAGGTATTACAGACAGGGTCAGGGAGAGGTTGAACATGTCAGTGAAGACACTTGTCAGCTGGTCAGACCATGCTCTGAGTATGTATCCTGGTAATCCATCTGGCCCTGAGGAATGTTAATGAATGTGAACGTTAACTTCTTAAGTATCGGACCCTTTTTTTTCAATTGTTCCCTAAAATGACATACCCAAATCTAACTGCCTGTAGCTCAGGACCTGAAGCAAGGATATGCTTCAGGTACCATTTGAAAGGAAACACTTTGAAGTTTGTGGAAATGTGAAATGAATGTAGGAGAATATAACACATTACATCTGGTAAAAGATAATACAAACAAAAAAACATGCGTTTTCTATATTTTTTGTTCCATCATCTTTGAAATGCAAGAGAAAGGCCTCAATATAATATTGCAGTTTAGGCGCAATTAAGATTTTGGCCAATAGATTGCAACAGTGTGTGCAAAGTTTCAGATTGATCCAGTGAAGCATTGCAATACTGGACTATTTTGTATCAAATCTGCCCAAATGTGCCGAATTGGTCAATTGATATATTTTCAAGTATATATCTATAGAGAACATACAAAAATGATATGGTAATACAAAATGTAAGTTTACACACTCCCAGGAATGTCATTCATGATGGATCATTAGCTTATACACTAACTTTCACACATCTAGATGGCCGGGCGGGGTGGGTGTGGAGCCAGAGACAGCAGGGGTTCAAACTGTAGAACCCAGTTCCTACATTTGAATATACACATTTATTTTATCAAACAAAACTATGCTACATTTTATCTCTGGGACCCTTAGGATGACAAATCGGAGCAAGATTACTGAATGTAAGTACATTATTTACCTTCAGAGGTGAATGTATCAAACCAGTTGCGGTGATGACTTTTTTGTTGTTGTGCACTCTCCTCAAACAATAGCATGGTCTTTTTTCACTGTAATAGCTACTGTAAATTTGACAGTACTGTTAGATTAACAATAATTTTATATTTCTGCCCATATAAGACATGTCTATGTCCTGGAAAGTTTGCTGTTACTTACAACAGCCATGCTAATCACATTAGTGCACGTTAGCTCAACCGTCCCGTATATGGGACACCGATCCCTAACCTGTTTAAAGGTATTACTCACATCGGCTATGAAGAGCGTGATCACACAGTCATCCGGAACAGCTGGTGCTCTCATGCATGGTTCAGTGTTGCTTGCCTCAAAGCGAGCATAGAAGGCATTTAGCCTGTCTGGTAGGCGAGGAAGAGCTTTGGGAGAGCTTTGAATGCATTTCTATGTGTGGAGTAAAGGTGATCTAGAGTTTTTCACATCTAGTTGCACAGGTGACATGCTGGTAGAAATTAGGTAAGACTGATTTTAGCTTCCCTGCATTAAAGTCCCCGGCCACCAGGAGCGCCACCTCTGGATGTGCATATTGTTGTTTACTTATGGCCTTACACAGCTCGTTCAGTGTGGTCTTAGTGCCAGCATCAGTTTGTGGTGGTACATAGACCGCTACGAAAACTATACAGTACCAGTCAAAAGTCTGGACACACCTACTCATTCAAGGGTTTTTCTTTATTTTTTACTATTTTCTACATTGTAGAATAATCGTGAAGACAAACTATGAAGTAACACATATGGAATCATGTAGTAACCAAAAAAGTGTTAAACAAATCAAAATATAATAAATAAATAATAATAAATAAAATATATTTTATATTTGAGATTCTTCAAATAGCCACCCTTTGCCTTGATGACAGGCCTCCTGTAGCTCAGTTGGTAGAGCATGGCGCTTGCGGGTTCGATTCCCACGGGGGGCCAGTATGAAAAATGTATGCACTCACTAACTGTAAGTCGCTCTGGATAAGAGCGTCTGCTATATGACTAAAATGTAAATGTAATGACAGCTTCACCAGGAATGCTTTTCCAACAGTCTTGAAGGAGTTCCCACATATGCTGAGCACTTGTTGGCTGTTTTTCCTTCACTCTGCGGTCCAACTCATCCCAAACCATCTCAATTGGGTTGAGGTCGGGGGATTGTGGAGGCCAGGTCATCTAATGCAGCACTCCATCACTCTCCTTCTTGGTCAAATAGCCCTTACACAGCCTGGAGGTGTGTTTTGGGTCATTGTCCTGTTGAAAAACAAATAATAGTCCCACTAAGCCCAAACCAGATGGGATGGCGTATCGCTGCAGAATGCTGTGGTAGCCATGCTGGTTAAGTGTGCCTTGAATTCTAAATAAATCACAGACAGTGTCACCAGCAAAGCACCCCCACACCATAACACGCCCTCCTCCATGCTTTACAGTGAGAACTACACGTGGAGATCATCCGTTCACCCACACCGCGTCTCACAAAGACACGGCAGTTGGAACCAAAAATCTCACATTTGGACTCCAGACCAAAGGACACATTTCCACCGGTCTAATGTCAATTTCTCGTGTTTCTTGGCCCAAGCAGGTCTCTTCTTCTTATTGGTGTCCTTTAGTAGTGGTTTCTTTGCAGCAATTCGACCATGAAGGCCTGATTCACACAGTCTCCTCTGAACAGTTGATGTTGAGATGTGTCTGTGACTTGAACTCTGTGAAGCATTTATTTGGGCTGCAATTTCTGAGGCTGGTAACTCTAATGAACTTATCCTCTGCAGCAGAGGTAACTCTGGGTCTTCGATTCCTGTGGCGGTCCTCATGAGAGCCAGTTTCATCATAGCGCTTGATGGTTTTTGCAACTGCACTTGAAGAAACTTTCAAAGTTCTTGAAATGTTCCATATTGACTGACCTTCATGTCTTAAAGTAATGATGGACTGTCATTTCTCTTTGCTTATTTGAGCAGTTCTTGCCATAATATGGACTTGGTCTTTTACCAAATAGGGCTATCTTCTGTATACCCCCCTACCTTGTCACAACACAACTGATTGGCTCAAACGCATTAAGAAGGAAAGAAACTCCACAAATTAACTTTTAAGAAGGCACACCTGTTAATTGAAATGCATTCCAGGTGACTACCTCATGAATCCGGTTGAGAGAATGCCAAGAGTTTGCAAAGCTGTCATCAAGGTTCAGGGTGGCTACTTTGAATATAAAATATATTTTGATTTGTTTAACACTTTTTTGCTTTCCATATGTTTTATTTCATCGTTTTGTAAAAAAATAAAGAAAAACCCTTGAATGAGTAGGTGTGTCCACACTTTTGACTGGTAGTGTAGATTAACTCTCTTGGTAAACAGTGTGGTCTACAGCTTATCATGAGGTAATCTAACTCAGGTGAGCAGAACCTCCAGACTTCCTTAACATTAGAGATCGCGCTCCAGCTGTTGTTAACAAAGAGACACACACCTCCCCCTTAACCTTACCTGGAGCTGTCTCGTCAGGGGGCCCGCTCGTTTGCCCCTCTAGTCCCGGAAATTAGGGCCTGGTCTGGAATGAGCAGTCATACCACAGCTGCTGTTCTAATGCCCAGAAGCTGTTTTCGGTCATAGGAAACGATGGTGGAAATATTAGGTACAAAAAATGTTAAAATCAGCGTGAAAACCCCCCACACAAAATAGCAGAATCCACTGCAGCGACATCTTGACCTGACCTAATTAAAGTTGTAGTAAGAGAGATCCATTAGGCTGGACACTTTTCTAAGGTGTTGGCAACAGAGCAGAAACAGACTATTACTACTGCCTCTGCCAAGAAGACTGGCCTGTATGGCACAGGTCGTACTATATTGCACTCACCTCTAACCACAGGGTAGCTGGTTCAAGCTCCACCTTGATGCCTCTGCTGTCCTGTTGTTTCAGGGAAGTCACTGAAGGAGATGGAGGAGAGTCTGTCCAGCTTTGGAATCAAACAGGGATGTAAACTCATGATGATTGGGAAGAGGGTAAGACCTTCGTAGTTCTGCTGTCTGACTGGCACTCACTCATTTGTTTATTCATTCGGTCAATCATTCATTTGTTCGTTCATTCATTCCTAAAATGGTTTGAATACAGACCTGTGTGTTGTCTCCTCTCAGAACAGCCCAGAGGAGGAGTCCGAGCTGAAGAAGTTGAAGGACATTGAGAAGTCAGTAGAAGAGACTGCTAAGAAACTGGAGAAGGTGGATGGAGAGCTGACAGGCCTGAAGAATGTATGTTCTGATACTTTATATCTACATATATATTTTTGTTGTTACAACCTGAATTTAAAATTACTTAAATTAAGATGTAGTGTCACTGATCTACACACAATACCCCATGTCATTTTACATTTACATTTTAGTCATTTAGCAGACGCTCTTAACCAGAGCGACTTACAGGAGCAATTAGGGTTAAGTGCCTTGCTCAAGGGCACATTAACGTCATTTAGCAGAAGCTCTTAGCCAGAGCGACTCACAAATTGGTGCGTTCACCCTATAGCCAGTGGGATAACCACTTTACAAGTCAAAGTGACATTTTGTTTGTAGAATGTTAAAAAAATTGATAAAACATTTCAAGTATTCAACCCCCTTTGTTATGGCAAGCCTAAATAAGTTCAGGAGTTTTGAATGACTACCCCATCTCTGTACCCCACACATCTGTAAGGTCCCTCAATCGAGTAGTGAATTTCAAGCACAAATTCAACCACAAAGACCAGGGAGGCTTTTCAATGCCTCAGAAAGAATGGCACCTATTGGTAGGTGTGTAGAAAACAAAAAAACAAAGCAGACGCTGAATATCCCTTTAGCATGGTGAAGTTATGACACTTTGGATGGTGTATCAATAAACCCAGTCAATACAAAGGTACAGGCGTCCTTCCTAACTCAGTTGCCGGAGAGGAAGGAAACCGATCAGGGATTTCACCATGAGGCCAATGGTGACTTTAAAACAGAGTTTAATGGCTGTGATGGGAGGGAACAGAGGATGGATCAACATTGTAGTTATTCCACAGTACTAACCTCATTGACAGTGAAAATAAGGATATTCTAAAACATGCATCCTGTTTGTAACAAGCCACTAAAGTAATACTGCAAAAAATGTCGCAAAGAAATTAACTTTTAGTCCTGAATACAAAGCATTATGTTTGGGGCAAATACAACACATCACTGAGTACCACTCTTTTTATTTTGACGGTGACTGCATCACGTTATGGGTATGCTTGTCATCGGCAACGACTACTGAGTTTTTTAGGATAAAATAAACGGAATACAGCTATAAGCACAGGCTAAATCCTCGAGGAAAACCTGGTTCAGTGTGCTTTACAACAGACACTGGGAGATGAATTCACCTTTCAGCAGGACAATAACCTAAAACACAAGGTCAAATCTACACTGGGTTGCTTACCAAGACGACATTGAATGTTCCTGAGTGGCCTAGTTACAGTTTTGACAAGTCAAGACTTGAATGATCAGCAATCAACTTGACAGAGCTTGAAGAATTTTAAAGATTAATGTGCAAATATTGTAAAATCCAGGTGTGCAAAGCTCTTAGAGACTTACCCCAAAAGACTCACAGCTGTAATCACTACCAAATGTGCTTCTACAAAGTAAATTAGATATTTCTGTATTTCATTTTGAATACATTTATAAAAATGTCTGAAAACATGTTTTCAATTTGCCATTATGTGGATGGGTGAGATCAACAAAACATTTTTTAGATCCATTTTGAATTCAGGCTGAAACAACAAAATGGAATAAGTCAAGGGGTAAGAATACTTTCTGAAGGCACTGTAGGGTTAGGGTTAGGGTTATATACATGAATATATATACTAGGGTTAGGGTTATATACATGAATATATATACTAGGGTTAGGGTTATATACATGAATATATATACTAGGGTTAGGGTTATATACATGAATATATATACTAGGGTTAGGGTTATATACATGAATATATATACTAGGGTTAGGGTTATATACATGAATATATATACTAGGGTTAGGGTTATATACATGAATATATATACTAGGGTTAGGGTTATATACATGAATATATATACTAGGGTTAGGGTTATATACATGAATATATATACTAGGGTTAGGGTTATATACATGAATATATATACTAGGGTTAGGGTTATATACATGAATATATATACTAGGGTTAGGGTTATATACATGAATATATATACTAGGGTTAGGGTTATATACATGAATATATAGATATACTAGGGTTAGGGTTATATACATGAATATATATACTAGGGTTAGGGTTATATACATGAATATATATACTAGGGCTGTGATGATACCAGTATCGCTATATTTCTTCCATATAAAAAATTAAAACACGAAGCTGACATTTTTTGTATGTAAAATATTATGTGCTATAGCTTGGGGAAAAAATACGTGACTCTGGATGACAACATAATTATGTTTGTTTCCTAAACAAGTTAAGTCCGCTTTGTGTTTTGTTTCCTTGCCACAATACTAAGGAGTATCGCGATACTGGTATGGTCCCGGCCCTATTAAATACCAAAGCAGCACTCCCTATTCTACCCTGGCATCCTTACCAAACTAACTGAGACCCAGCAGTAGTGTTGGCACAGATAATGCCCAGAGGCTGCACTGGTCAGCACATACACAGGAAGGAGCTTTTCTTAGCCCTCTATTCTGTTACTGTTGTTCTATAGGGGTTCCTAGCTAAAGACCTGCAGGCCGAGGCGCTGGGGAGACTGGACCAAAGAGTGAAGGTGGCATCTGAACAGTTCATGAAGTTTCTAGAGCAGGTGGACTCTATGGTAACACAGCCCTAACCCTCCTACACCTAGTACTGGTCCCCCTAACCCTCCTACACCTAGTACTGGTCCCCCTAACCCTCCGACACCTAGTACTGGTCCCCCTAACCCTCCTACACCTAGTACTGGTCCCCCTAACCCTCCTACACCTAGTACTGGTCCCCCTAACCCTCCTACACCTAGTACTGGTCCCCCTAACCCTCCTACACCTAGTACTGGTCCCCCTAACCCTCCTACACCTAGTACTGGTCCCCCTAACCCTCCTACACCTAGTACTGGTCCCCCTAACCCTCCTACACCTAGTACTGGTCCCCCTAACCCTCCTACACCTAGTACTGGTCCCCCTAACCCTCCTACACCTAGTACTGGTCCCCCTAACCCTCCTACACCTAGTACTGGTCCCCCTAACCCTCCTACACCTAGTACTGGTCCCCCTAACCCTCCTACACCTAGTACTGGTCCCCCTAACCCTCCTACACCTAGTACTGGTCCCCCTAACCCTCCTACACCTAGTACTGGTCCCCCTAACCCTCCTACACCTAGTACTGGTCCCCCTAACCCTCCTACACCTAGTACTGGTCCCCCTAACCCTCCCTACACCTAGTACTGGTCCCCCTAACCCTCCTACACCTAGTACTGGTCCCCCTAACCCTCCTACACCTAGTACTGGTCCACCTAACCCTCCTACACCTAGTACTGGTCCCCTAACCCTCCTACACCTAGTACTGGTCCCCCTAACCCTCCTACACCTAGTACTGGTCCCCCTAACCCTCCTACACCTAGTACTGGTCCCCCTAACCCTCCTACACCTAGTACTGGTCCCCCTAACCCTCCTACACCTAGTACTGGTCCCCCTAACCCTCCTACACCTAGTACTGGTCCCCCTAACCCTCCTACACCTAGTACTGGTCCCCCTAACCCTCCTACACCTAGTACTGGTCCCCCTAACCCTCCTACACCTAGTACTGGTCCCCCTAACCCTCCTACACCTAGTACTGGTCCCCCTAACCCTCCTACACCTAGTACTGGTCCCCCTAACCCTCCTACACCTAGTACTGGTCCCCCTAACCCTCCTACACCTAGTACTGGTCCCCCTAACCCTCCTACACCTAGTACTGGTCCACCTAACCCTCCTACACCTAGTACTGGTCCCCCTAACCCTCCTACACCTAGTACTGGTCCCCCTAACCCTCCTACACCTAGTACTGGTCCCCCTAACCCTCCTACACCTAGTACTGGTCCCCCTAACCCTCCTACACCTAGTACTGGTCCCCCTAACCCTCCTACACCTAGTACTGGTCCCCCTAACCCTCCTACACCTAGTACTGGTCCCCCTAACCCTCCTACACCTAGTACTGGTCCCCCTAACCCTCCTACACCTAGTACTGGTCCCCCTAACCCTCCTACACCTAGTACTGGTCCCCCTAACCCTCCTACACCTAGTACTGGTCCCCCTAACCCTCCTACACCTAGTACTGGTCCCCCTAACCCTCCTACACCTAGTACTGGTCCCCCTAACCCTCCTACACCTAGGACTGGTCCCCTAACCCTCCTACACCTAGTACTGGTCCCCCTAACCCTCCTACACCTAGTACTGGTCCCCCTAACCCTCCTACACCTAGTACTGGTCCCCCTAACCCTCCTACACCTAGTACTGGTCCCCCTAACCCTCCTACACCTAGTACTGGTCCCCCTAACCCTCCTACACCTAGTACTGGTCCCCCTAACCCTCCTACACCTAGTACTGGTCCCCCTAACCCTCCTACACCTAGTACTGGTCCCCCTAACCCTCCTACACCTAGTACTGGTCCCCCTAACCCTCCTACACCTAGTACTGGTCCCCCTAACCCTCCTACACCTAGTACTGGTCCCCCTAACCCTCCTACACCTAGGACTGGTCCCCCTAACCCTCCTACACCTCTGTACTGGTCCCCCTAACCCTCCTACACCTAGTACTGGTCCCCCTAACCCTCCTACACCTAGTACTGGTCCCCCTAACCCTCCTACACCTAGTACTGGTCCCCCTAACCCTCCTACACCTAGTACTGGTCCCCCTAACCCTCCTACACCTAGTACTGGTCCCCCTAACCCTCCTACACCTAGTACTGGTCCCCCTAACCCTCCTACACCTAGTACTGGTCCCCCTAACCCTCCTACACCTAGTACTGGTCCCCCTAACCCTCCTACACCTAGTACTGGTCCCCCTAACCCTCCTACACCTAGTACTGGTCCCCCTAACCCTCCTACACCTAGTACTGGTCCCCCTAACCCTCCTACACCTAGTACTGGTCCCCCTAACCCTCCTACACCTAGTACTGGTCCCCCTAACCCTCCTACACGTATTTAGGCCTGCTCCTAAAGCAGGTGGACTCTATGGTAACACAACCTTATTAACAAACACACAGTTCTAGTCAGGTGGACTGGTAACACAGATCCCTCTAGTCAGGTGGACTGGTAACACAGATCCCTCTAGTCAGGTGGACTGGTAACACAGATCCCTCTAGTCAGGTGGACTGGTAACACAGATCCCTCTAGTCAGGTGGACTGGTAACACAGATCCCTCTAGTCAGGTGGACTGGTAACACAGATCCCTCTAGTCAGGTGGACTGGTAACACAGATCCCTCTAGTCAGGTGGACTTTATGGTAACACAGATCCCTCTAGTCAGGTGGACTGGGTAACACAGATCCCTCTAGTCAGGTGGACTGGTAACACAGATCCCTCTAGTCAGGTGGACTGGTAACACAGATCCCTCTAGTCAGGTGGACTGGTAACACAGATCCCTCTAGTCAGGTGGACTCTATGGTAACACAGATCCCTCTAGTCAGGTGGACTGGTAACACAGATCCCTCTAGTCAGGTGGACTGGTAACACAGATCCCTCTAGTCAGGTGGACTGGTAACACAGATCCCTCTAGTCAGGTGGACTGGTAACACAGATCCCTCTAGTCAGGTGGACTGGTAACACAGATCCCTCTAGTCAGGTGGACTGGTAACACAGATCCCTCTAGTCAGGTGGACTGGTAACACAGATCCCTCTAGTCAGGTGGACTGGTAACACAGATCCCTCTAGTCAGGTGGACTGGTAACACAGATCCCTCTAGTCAGGTGGACTGGTAACACAGATCCCTCTAGTCAGGTGGACTGGTAACACAGATCCCTCTAGTCAGGTGGACTGGTAACACAGATCCCTCTAGTCAGGTGGACTGGTAACACAGATCCCTCTAGTCAGGTGGACTGGTAACACAGATCCCTCTAGTCAGGTGGACTGGTAACACAGATCCCTCTAGTCAGGTGGACTGGTAACACAGATCCCTCTAGTCAGGTGGACTGGTAACACAGATCCCTCTAGTCAGGTGGACTGGTAACACAGATCCCTCTAGTCAGGTGGACTGGTAACACAGATCCCTCTAGTCAGGTGGACTGGTAACACAGATCCCTCTAGTCAGGTGGACTGGTAACACAGATCCCTCTAGTCAGGTGGACTGGTAACACAGATCCCTCTAGTCAGGTGGTGAGACTAGTAGGGGTAACACAGATCCCTCTAGTCAGGTGGACTGGTAACACAGATCCCTCTAGTCAGGTGGACTGGTAACACAGATCCCTCTAGTCAGGTGGACTGGTAACACAGATCCCTCTAGTCAGGTGGACTGGTAACACAGATCCCTCTAGTCAGGTGGACTGGTAACACAGATCCCTCTAGTCAGGTGGACTGGTAACCCCTGGCTACTGGTCTTATCACAGGGTGTCTTGACTCTGTAAACACTAAAACAACTGTCATGTTAACAGACTTTACCAGACAACTTCGGTGACTGTCGGATGAAGAAAAAGGGACTAGTAAAAAGAATTCAGGTGAGTCTGTTTCATTTCTGATTAACTCTCAATGAGAGTTCAAGTAGGTCCTTATTCCACTTGAGTAATATAAAACAATGCTGTTAATACGTTGTTGCTAGTTATTACAGGGTTACTACAAAGCAGCCGCAGGTCTAAGAATATCCTCTGTCTCCTCCTGTTCTTCCTCCAGGGGTTCCTGGCTCAGTGTGATAAGATCGAAGCAGGGATTTTAGACCACTTGGCTAAGATCCAGTCGAAGAACCTGGCCCTGGTAGATTCTTAGATCTACTAGTTCACACAGTTCTACTGAATGACCATCTGGGATCTCCTATGTCCATCTGTCTGCTGCTCCACATCTCTCTACCTACCAGCCCTCTCTGCTGCGGTCCTGCCCTGGTCTCCACTGGGATCGCTCTACCTACCAGCCCTCTCTGCTGTGGTCCTGCCCTGGTCTCCACTGGGATCTCTCTACCTACCAGCCCTCTCTGCTGTGGTCCTGCCCTGGTCTCCACTGGGTCACCATCTGGGATCTGGGGAAATCCATTTGATTTCAATTACTTTTTGACAGCATCCCTTTCGATTTGAACAAAACCTTCCATACATATTGGCCCATTGTAGATATGGTCAGAAAGGGGCTTTTGGGACCTGAATGCCAAAACACTGAAGACATAAAGGTGGTCAAAGTCGACCTATTATAAACCCTCTCTACCTAACCCTCTCTACCTAACCCTAACCCTCTCTACCTAACCCTAACCCTCTCTACCTAACCCTAACCCTCTCTACCTAACCCTAACCCTCTCTACCTAACCCTAACCCTCTCTACCTAACCCTAACCCTCTCTACCTAACCCTCTCTACCTAACCCTAACCCTCTCTACCTAACCCTCTCTACCTAACCCTAACCCTCTCTACCTAACCCTAACCCTCTCTCTAACCCTAACCCTCTCTCTAACCCTAACCCTCTCTCTACCTAACCCTCTCTCTACCTAACCCTCTCTACCTAACCCTCTCTACCTAACCCTCTCTACCTAACCCTCTCTACCTAACCCTAACCCTGACCCTCTCTACCTAACCCTGACCCACATGAAGAACATGTTGTGTCTCAACCGATGGCGGCACAACACAACCTCAGATTATGTCAAATAGGGTCTAAGCTACAACATGCGGTTTACACTTTGTTAGATCATTTATGTTAAAGGTTAAATAATGTCCACATTTTTATTAAAACATATTTTTTTCAAGAAAGTATTAAATAGTATGACAACCCTGTTTGTAAGCTTTTAAATGATATCAACCTCAACCGTTTATCCTTTCCAGTGATGAAGACATGGATGTCTCATGGTGTGGTGGGGAATGCAAAATGGATCAACTTTGACCACCTTTATCTCCTGAATGTTTTGGCATTCCGGTCCCAAATATCCCTTTCTGACCACTTCTTCCAGGGGTAAACGTATGAAAAGTTTTGTTTAAATCAAAAGGGATGCTGTCAAAAAGTGATAGAATTCAAATGGAGTTCCCCATCTAATAAATCTCCCAACATATCGATTGTCTCTCTATGCTGTGGCTCTGTCCTGGTCCGATGTTTCACTGAGCAACACTACGGTCTTCAGCCTGGAGCAGTTCTAACCCTCTAGTGGAACCCTATTCCTGCATAGTGCACTACTTTTGGACAGAGATGAGGCCCTGGCCAAAGCTAGGGCACTAAATAAGGAAAAGTGACTTTTATGAGCAGTTTAATGTATTTATTTAGCATGGCAACATGCAGCAGAGTACCCTCATAAGGACTGAGCCCTCCGTCTGTGTGGTGGGATGGAGAAGAGAACACTGACTGCTGCAGCCTCTTAACGATGTCCCCTGCCTTTGGTTCTCAGGGACTTAAGACAAGGTGCTGTGTATGTAGGATATTTTAACAAACAAAGTAAAAGTCCCAAATAAAATAATCCTACAGACTTTGAAAATATGTGGTGTTTGCTGATCTGTGTTGATATTATGAAGAGATGACTGATATTGAGCTGATGACTGATCCTGTATTGCTTTCCAGTGACAGGATGTGATGTCACTAATGGTCAGTCTGGCCAGTGACAGGATGTAATGTCACTAATGGTCAGTCTGGCCAGTGACAGGGTGTAATGTCACTAATGGTCAGTCTGGCCAGTGACAGGGTGTAATGTCACTAATGGTCAGTCTGGCCAGTGACCGGATGTAATGTCACTAATGGTCAGTCTGGCCAGTGACAGGATGTGATGTCACTAATGGTCAGACATACAGATAGATACCGGTTCCTGACTGCCTGGTGGAGCCATGATGTTTTAGGAGTCCTGCTGATTGATGTCACGCTGTGTGTAGTTTCAGATAAAAAGCTGTTGTGATTGTGTGAGCTATACAGGGTAGTCTGACTGACCTGGCACCCTATTCACTATAATATAGTGCACTAGCCCCCAGTATAATATAGTGCACTAGCCCCCAGTATAATATAGTGCACTAGCCCCCAGTATAATATAGTGCGCTAGCCCCCAGTATAATATAGTGCGCTAGCCCCCAGTATAATATAGTGCGCTAGCCCCCAGTATAATATAGTGCACTAGCCCCCAGTATAATATAGTGCACTAGCCCCCAGTATAATATAGTGCACTAGCCCCCAGTATAATATAGTGCACTAGCCCCCAGTATAATATAGTGCACTAGCCCCCAGTATAATATAGTGCACTAGCCCCCAGTATAATATAGTGCACTAGCCCCAAGTATAATATAGTGCACTAGCCCCCAGTATAATATAGTGCACTAGCCCCCAGTATAATATAGTGCACTAGCCCCCAGTATAATATAGTGCACTAGCCCCCAGTATAATATAGTGCGCTAGCCCCCAGTATAATATAGTGCGCTAGCCCCCAGTATAATATAGTGCACTAGCCCCCAGTATAATATAGTGCACTAGCCCCCAGTATAATATAGTGCACTAGCCCCCAGTATAATATAGTGCACTAGCCCCCAGTATAAAATAGTGCACTAGCCCCCAGTATAATATAGTGCACTAGCCCCCAGTATAATATAGTGCGCTAGCCCCCAGTATAATATAGTGCGCTAGCCCCCAGTATAATATAGTGCACTAGCCCCCAGTATAATATAGTGCACTAGCCCCCAGTATAATATAGTGCACTAGCCCCCAGTATAATATAGTGCACTAGCCCCCAGTATAATATAGTGCACTAGCCCCCAGTATAATATAGTGCACTAGCCCCCAGTATAATATAGTGCGCTAGCCCCCAGTATAATATAGTGCACTAGCCCCCAGTATAATATAGTGCGCTAGCCCCCAGTATAATATAGTGCGCTAGCCCCCAGTATAATATAGTGCGCTAGCCCCCAGTATAATATAGTGCGCTAGCCCACAGTATAATATAGTGCGCTAGCCCCCAGTATAATATAGTGCACTAGCCCCCAGTATGATATAGTGCACTAGCCCCCAGTATAATATAGTGCGCTAGCCCCCAGTATAATATAGTGCGCTAGCCCCCAGTATAATATAGTGCGCTAGCCCCCAGTATAATATAGTGCGCTAGCCCCCAGTATGATATAGTGCGCTAGCCCCCAGTATGATATAGTGCACTAGCCCCCAGTATAATATAGTGCGCTAGCCCCCAGTATAATATAGTGCGCTAGCCCCCAGTATAATATAGTGCGCTAGCCCCCAGTATAATATAGTGCGCTAGCCCCCAGTATAATATAGTGCGCTAGCCCCCAGTACCCTGGTCAAAAGGAATCAACTATTTAGGCTGCATTTACACAGGCAGCTGGATTCTGATATTTTCCCCAATTATTGGCAAAAGAGCTAATCTAATTGATCAAAAGATGCAATTAGTTGGAAAAAGACTGGAATTGGGCTGGCTGCCATAGTGAATATGGTGCCGTTTCAAATGCAGTCAAGTGTATTCTATCCATTCAATCAGCAGGTTAACAAATCCAACATCTGTCTTCACTTCATATTCACACCTTAAGACAGTGCATTCGGAAAGTATTCAGACTCCTTCACTTTTTCCACATTTTGTTACGTTAGACTTATTCTAAAATTGATTAATTAAATACAAATATCCTCATCAATCTACACACAATACCCCATAATGACAAAGCAAAAACAGGTTAAAAATAAAAAAGAAATACCTTATTTACATAAGTATTCAGACCCTTTGCTATGAGACTTGAAATTGAGCTCAGATGCATCCTGTTTCCATTGATCATCCTTGAGGATGTTTCTACAACTTGATTGGAGTCCACCTATATAAGGTCCCACAGTTGACAGTGCATGTCAGAGCACAAACCAAGCCATGAGGTCGAAGGAATTGTCCGTAGAGCTCCGAGACAGGATGGCGTCGAGGCAAAGATCTGGGGAAGGGTACCAAAAAACGTCTGCAGCATTGAAGGTCCCCAAGAACACAGTGGCCTCCATCATTCTTAAATGGAAGAAGTTTGGAACCACCAAGACTCTTCCTAGAGCTGGCCGCCCAGCCAAACTGGGCAATCGGGGGAGAAGGGCCTTGGTGAGGGAGGTGACCAAGAACCCAATGGTCACTCTGACAGAGCGCCAGAGTTCCTCTGTGGAGATGGGAGAACCTTCCAGAAGGACAACCATCTCTGCAGCACTCCACCAATCAGGCATTTATGGTAGAGTAGCTAGACGGAAGCCACTCCTCAGTAAAAGGCACATGACAGCCCGCTTGGAGTTTGCCAAAAGGCACCTAAAGGACTCTGACCATGAGAAACAAGATTCCCTGGTCTGATGAAACCAAGATTGAACTCTTTGGACTGACTGCCAAGCGTCACGTCTTGAGGAAACCTTGCACCATCCCTACGGTGAAGCATGGTGGTGGCAGCATCATGCTGTGGGGATGTTTTTCAGCGGCATGGACTGGGAGACTAGTCAGGATCGAGGGAAAGATGAACGGAGCAATGTACAGGAGTGGCTTCGGGACAAGTCTCTGAATATCCTTGAGTGGCCCAGCCAGAGCCTGGACCAGAACCCGATCTAACATCTCTGGAGAGACCAGCAAATACAAGACATGAGAGAATTTGGGAAGGTTGAACACCAGACGGGCTGCGGCATTCTGGATGAGTTGTAGGGGTTTAATGGCACAGGCAGGGAGCCCAGCCAACAGCGAGTTGCAGTAATCTAGACGGGAGATGACAAGTGCCTGGATTAGGACCTGTGCCGCTTCCTGTGTAAGGCAGGGTCGTACTCTCCGAATGTTGTAGAGCATGAACCTACAGGATCGGGTCACCGCCTTGATTTTAGCGGAGAACGACAGGGTGTTGTCCAGGGTCACGCCAAGGCTCTTCGCACTCTGGGAGGAGGACACAACGGAGTTGTCAACCGTGATGGCGAGATCATGGAACGGGCAGTCCTTCCCCGGGAGGAAGAGCAGCTCCGTCTTGCCGAGGTTCAGCTTGAGGTGGTGATCCGTCATCCACACTGATATGTCTGCCAGACATGCAGAGATGCGATTCGCCACCTGGTTATCAGAAGGGGGAAAGGAGAAAATTAGTTGTGTGTCGTCTGCGTAGCAATGATAGGAGAGACCATGTGAGGATATGACAGAGCCAAGTGACTTGGTGTATAGCAAGAATAGGAGAGGGCCTAGAACTGAGCCCTGGGAGACACCAGTGGTGAGAGCATGTGGTGCGGAGACAGATTCTCACCACGCCACTTGGTAGGAGCGTCCGTCAGGTAGGACACAATCCAAGAGTGAGCCGCGCCGGAGATGCCCAGCTCGGAGAGGGTGGAGAGGAGGATCTGATGGTTCACAATATCAAAGGCAGCAGACAGGTCTAGAAGGACAAGAGCAGAGGAGAGAGAGTTAGCTTTAGCAGTGCGGAGAGCCTCCGTGACACAGAGAAGAGCAGTCTCAGTTGAATGACCAGTCTTGAAACCTGACTGGTTTGGATCAAGAAGGTCATTCTGAGAGAGATAGCAAGAGAGTTGGCTAAAGACGGCACGCTCAAGAGTTTTGGAGAGAAAAGAAAGAAGGGATACTGGTCTGTAGTTGTTGACATCAGAGGGATCGAGTGTTGGTTTTTTGAGAAGGGGTGCAACTCTCGCTCTCTTGAAGACGGAAGGGACATAGCCAGCGGTCAAGGATGAGTTGATGAGCGAGGTGAGGTAAGGGAGAAGATCACCGGAGATGGTCTGGAGAAGAGAGGAGGGGATAGGGTCAAGCGGGCAGGTTGTTATCTGGAGAGAGAGGGGAGAAAGAAGTCAAAGCATAGGGTAGTGCAGTGTGAGCAGGACCAGCAGTGTCATTTGACTTAACAAACGAGGATCGGCTGTCGTCAACCTTCTTTTCAAAATGGTTGACGAAGTCATCCACAGAGAGGGGGGGAGGGGGGAGGGGGGGGGGGGGGGGGGGGATTCAGCAGGGAGGAGAAGGTGGCAAAGAGCTTCCTAGGGTTAGAGGCAGATGCTTGGAATTTAGAGTGGTAGAAAGTTGCTTTAGCAGCAGAAACAGATGAAGAAAATGTAGAGAGGAGGGAGTGAAAAGATGCCAGGGGTGCAGGGAGTCTAGTTTTCCTCCATTTCCGCTCGGCTGCCCGGAGCCCTGTTCTGTGAGCTCGCAATGAGTCATCAAGCCACGGAGCAGGAGGGGAGGACCGAGCCTGCCGGGAGGATAGGGGACATAGAGAGTCAAAGGATGCAGAAAGGGAGGAGAGGAGGGTTGAGGAGGCAGAATCAGGAGATTGGAGGGAGAAGGCTTGAGCAGAGGGAAGAGATGATAGGATGGAAGAGGAGAGAGTAGCGGGAGAGAGAGCGAAGGTTGCGACGGCGCATTACGATCTGAGTAGGGGCAGAGTGAGTAGTGTTGGAGGAGAGCGAGAGAGAAAATGATACAAAGTAGTGGTCGGAGACATGGAGTGGAGTTGCAGTGAGATTAGTAGAACAACAGCATCTAGTAAAGATGAGGTCAAGCGTATTGCCTGCCTTGTGAGTAGGGGGGGACGGTGAGAGGGTGAGGTCAAAAGAGGAGAGGAGTGGAAAGAAGGAGGCAGAGAGAAATGAGTCAAAGGTAGACGTAGGGAGGTTGAAGTCACCCAGAACTGTGAGGGGTGAGCCATCCTCAGGAAGGGAACTTATCAAGGCGTCAAGCTCATTGATGAACTCTCCAAGGGAACCTGGAGGGCGATAAATGACAAGGATTTTCAGCTTGAATGAGCTAGTGACTGTGACAGCATTGAATTCAAATGAGGAGATAGACAGATGGGTCAGGGGGAAAATAAAGAATGTCCACTTGGGAGAGATGAGGATTTCTGTGCCACCACCCCGCTGACCAGATGCTCTCGGGGTATGCGATAACACATGGTCAGACGAGGAGAGAGCAGTAGGAGTAGCAGTGTTTTCATTGGTAATCCATGTTTCCGTCAGCGCCAAGAAGTCGAGGGACTGGAGGGTAGCATAGGCTGAGATGAACTCTGCCTTGTTGGCAGCAGAACGGCAGTTCCAGAGGCTGCCTGAGACCTGGAACTCCACGTGGGTGGTGCATGCAGGGACCACCAGGTTAGAGAGGCAGCAGCCACGCGGTGTGAGGCGTTTGTATAGTCTGTGCGGAGAGGCGAGAACAGGGATAGACAGAGGCATAGTTGACAGGCTACAGAAAATGGCTACAATAATGCAAAGGAGATCGGAATGAAATGAACTAAACATCTGGGAAAGGAGAGAGCGTGGCCTCCCTCACTTACGTTTCACTGAAACACCCAAATATAACTCTTCCACCTCAGAAACTATAATTGTTGTAAACTACAGCGGTTCAATGTTTTCTAGGAATAGACTAACTTAGTTTATTCAGCTAGCTAACTTGGTACATTATTCTTCCGTGAAAATCGTCCAGGGCACCTAGTCATATGACGCCACAGCCAACTAGCATGCCGGACTCCAACAACACGGTTTAGCACCAATACTCGGTCACAACAAACCACCAGTGTGTCAACACGTCAAGCAGATCATTCGTGTCCGTGTCTAACGTTGTGGGTTAGTCCAGACAGCTTGAGCGAGTCCATCGTCAACTTATTCAGCCAGTTAGTTAGCTAGAATAGTTAGCATACTAGCTAGCCTTTGCTTTCAGACAAAGAAGAAACCCCTCCTCCCACGGCACGAACACACAGAGAGAGCCAAGCTAACGTTAACTAGTCACCCATGTCCCGAATTCCCTTGAACGACTCTGGCTGCCAGTATGTAAAAACAAAACACAAATGTAGGTTATAACTTACCCCTAGCAGCTACTGTTAGCTAGCCAAGTGCAAAGCTAGCCACTGAATCGACTCAGCCAGTTCGCGTCTGTTCGCTAGGTCGTTCCAGCTATTGTTTAGTAGCTATCCAGGTAGCAAAAAGCTAGCTAAATTTCAAGCACAGTAGCCACTTACTACCTAACGTTAACGCTTCAGACAATGAGGTTAGAAAAACAGCTGAATGGTAGGCATTATTGTATGTAATTATTGTAGGCAGCTAGCTGGCGTAATTACAGGTACTCTCAGGCGTGAAACAACTATCCACAGTTGCTAATAGTTACCAGTAGCTACCCGCTAGCTAGTCCAGGTAGTGGGTTAGCTAGCTTCGTGCTTCACCGCGCATGCGCTGAATACAACAGGTGTAGACCTTAACATGAAATGCTTACTTACAAGTCCTTAACCAACAATGCAGTTTTAAGAAAAAATAAGCGTTAAGAAAGTATTTACTAAATAAACGGAAGTAAAGAATAAATAAATACAAATACAAATGAAATAGAAAAATAACAAATAATTAAAGAGCAACAATAAAATAACAGTAACGGGGGCACAGGTTAGTCGAGGTAATTGAGGTAATATGCCACCAGGCGGTGATGCAACCAGTCAGGATGCTCTCGATGGTGCAGCTGTATAACTTTTTGAGGATCTGAGGACCCATGCCAAATATTTTCAGTCTCCTGAGGGGGAATAGGTGTTGTCGTGCCCTCTTCACGACTGTCTTGGTGTGTTTGGACCATGACAGTTCGTTGGTGATGTGGACACCAAGGAACTTGAAGCTCTCAACCTGCTCCACTACAGCCCCATCGACGAGAATGGGGGCGTGCTCAGCCCTCCTTTTCCTGTAGTCCACAATCATCTCCTTTGTCTTGATCACGTTGAGGCAGAGGTTGTTATCCTGGGACCACACTGCCAGGTCTCTGACCTCCTCCCTATAAGTTGTCTCATCGTTGTCGGTGATCAGGCCTACCACCGTTGTGTCGTCGGAAAACTTAATGATGGCGTTGGAGTCGTGCTTGGCCATGCAGTCATGGGTGAACAGGGTGTACAGGAGGGGACTGAGCACGCACCCATGTGGGGCCCCGGTGTTGAGGGTCAGCGTGGCAGGTGTGTTGTTACCTACCCTTACCACCTGGGGGCGGCCCGTCAGGAAGTCCAGGATCCAGTTGCAGAGGTAGGTGTTTAGTCCTAGGGTCCTTAGCTTAGTGATGAGCTTTGAGGGTACTATGGTGTTGAACGCTGAGCTGTAGTCAATGAATAGCATTCTCACATAGGTGTTCCTCTTGTCCAGGTGGGAAAGGGCAGTGTGGAGTGCAATAGAGATTGCATCATCTACAGATGTGAGTGCCAAGGGTCGGTAGTCTTTTAGGCAGGTTACCTTGGTGTTCTTGGGCACAGGGACTATGGTGGTCTGCTTGAAACATGTTGGTATTTCCATGTGAGAGACGTAGACTCGGTCTCGGCCCTAAGTCTTTACTGAAAACTAATCTCTTCAGTAGGTCCTATGATTGAGTGTGGTCTTCCTGTCCGGTTTGTCGCCCCCTCGGGCTCGTGCAGTGGAGGAGATCTTCGTGGGCTATACTCAGCCTTGTCTCAGGGTAGTCAGTTGGTGGTCTGTTGATATCCCTCTAGTGGTGTGGGGGCTGTGCTTTGGCAAAGTGGGTGGTGTTATATCCTGCCTGGTTGGCCCTGTCCGGGGGTACCATTGGACGGGGCCACAGTGTCCCCCAATCCCCCTTGTCTCAGCCTCCCCCAATCCCCCTTGTCTCAGCCTCCAGTATCTATGCTGCAATAGTATAGAGTATGCATGCCCCCAATGCAATTCTGAATTCAAATACATCCAGTGCGATTTCAAAAGATTAACTAATATCTTTCCTTGTTGAATTTATATAACAATATTCCAACCTTGTTTAGCATTATTTAGTCCAATTGTGGCATGATTCCACAATTTGTATCCATTTGCATCAGTTTCAATGGGGGACTTTTATTTTGAAGGAGAACCGGGCGGCAGGTAGCTTAGTGGGTAAGAGCGTTGTGCCAGTAACCGAAAGGTCGCTGGTTCTAAAAACCCCAAGCCGACTAGGTGAAAAATCTGTCGATGTGCCCTTAAGCAAGGCACTTAACCCTAATTGCTCCTGTAAGTCGCTCTGGATAAGAGCGTCTGCTAAATGACTAAAATGTAACCGCCGATTCCACTATTGTTGCTCACTCTAATGTCTATGTTCACAAAGCACTGTTCTCCGTTACCCAGAATGCCTAGTTTGTTGCTGCCTGACCAAGGAGTGACTGACTAGCTAGCTAGCTAGTACATCTGCCCTACTTTTTGTACTAGCTATGCATTTTAATGTAATAACTAACGTTAGCGAATAGCCGAGGGAAAATAAGAAGAGAACTACAACACTGTGGTTGAAATAATTGCGGCAATGCCTCTCTTCACGTCCAATCCATTTGAACAAGATGTTGGTAAGTTGTGAGCGCTAACGTTAGCTACGCTGATGCCTCGGCTTTGTTTGTGTTTTGCTAGCTACCTGAAAACGGTATCCAGCTATGAGTTAATTTTCCTAACGTAGCTAGCTAGGATCACTTCGTCTAAGTTTTGTAGCCATAGCTAGCTACACCCTTTCTTAGTTAACTAGCTAGCTAGTTAGCTCACTTTCAGTCAACATACATGGCTAGTTAACAGATGTCTAGTTAGCTAGCTAGTAAGCGCAATGGGGATAGCCCATTCACTAGCTAGTTGTCTTAGCTAACTAGTTAAGTGTTGTTGTTAGTCAGACACCTGGCCTAGGGATTGTTGATGCTAGTCGACAAAGTTAGATCATTTTGATAAGCGACAATGAAGATGTAGCTAGCAGCAAACATGCTCCAGAGTGCCAGACGGAGAAGGTGACTTGCATTTTATCTTAAGCTAAAAACGTCAGCTACGCTAGCCACTACAATAACTAACTATGCAGGCAAATAAGCTAAAATCGTTGCTAACGTTAACTTGGATTTATCAAGCATATATTAGTGAAGGGGGTATCTATCTAGAGATAGGGCAGTCTCTAGCTAAGGTAGCTTGCAAGCTAACTATCACCAGGTCAAAGGATTGACAGGAGGACTTTGTGGAAGATTTAGCTGCCTACACAGGAGAAGATGAGACTGGACGAGATGTTATTGACAACACGAAGAGGATTAGGAATATTCCTCTGTCGCTAAATTATAGGCCTTCTCATGGTGTAGTAGGCTATTCTGAATGATTTCATTTATTTCTGAACAGACAGCAGTAATTCTATAACTTTGGCAAATATATTTAAATTGATCAGGGTTGCTGCAGTTCGTTCAGAACCCTTCGCGTGGCTCTGATTATATAAGGAAATAAATGAAGTGCAATGCTGGAGAGATGAGTTGCAGGCTCATGTCTATCAGAGTAGAGAGAGGGAGAGAGAAAGTTCATCTCATTCTAGTTATCTGAGACATACTGGCGCTTCTCATACAGCCACGAGTTGGTCTCAAACAGGTTACAATGTTGCGCAAACCCTAACCCGGCTGGCCCAACCCAAATAAACATTTTGAATATTAGGCCCGGCCTGAAAATCTACCTTTTCACATTACGTTTTTTTGTGGTGGCAGGAGAACTAACTAAGAGGTAACTCGAATTAAATATGATCGCTTTTATTAGAATTTTTACATTGCAGAAAGTGAAAATGATTTATCATGCCAGGAGAGGTACGGGATCAAGCCAAATAGGTGTCGGAACAAAACAGTCCAAAACGGAGAGGTGCCGGATCCTGTTCCGGCAGGATCCGGCTCAAATTTAGCACTACACGTGCTTCGTAAAACAACAGGTGTAGACTAACAGTGAAATGCTTACTTACGGGCCCTTCCAAACAATGTAGAGAAATAGTTGAAAATATTTAATAATAATAACCTGGTGAATAAATATAAAAATTATAAGACAAGGAATGAATACACGTTGAGTATCGGTAACTGATGCACCATATCTGGTTAGAACTCTGACTCTAGATGTGACAAGTGGTTCCCCACATTATCTTACCCTAACAGGATGTGTGTGTGTTATAGCCTACTTCAACAGTGAGCTGGTGTTTGTGTTTGTTCTTCAGAGAAAGCCACCAGTGAGATGAACACAGCGGAGGACTGGGGCCTCATCCTGGACCTCTGTGATAAGATAGGACAGTCTCGCTCCGGGTCAGTCACAATATCTATCAATACGTCAATCAATTATATGTATACTGTATGTCCAGATAGGGCAGTCTCCTAACGGGGTCAGTGATAAGATAGGGCAGTCTCCTAACGGGTCAGTGATAAGATAGGGCAGTCTCCTAACGGGTCAGTGATAAGATAGGGCAGTCTCCTAACGGGTCAGTGATAAGATAGGGCAGTCTCCTAACGGGTCAGTGATAAGATAGGGCAGTCTCCTAACGGGTCAGTGATAAGATAGGGCAGTCTCCTAACGGGTCAGTGATAAGATAGGGCAGTCTCCTAACGGGTCAGTGATAAGATAGGGCAGTCTCCTAACGGGTCAGTGATAAGATAGGGCAGTCTCCTAACGGGTCAGTGATAAGATAGGGCAGTCTCCTAACGGGTCAGTGATAAGATAGGGCAGTCTCCTACCGGGTCAGTGATAAGATAGGGCAGTCTCCTACCGGGTCAGTGATACAGTATCTGTAATAAGAGTATGTATGTCTAGAAGTCTAGAAATTAGTGTTAAATCAGCCGTTTCCAGCTACAGTAGCCATTTACAACATTAACAATGTCTACACTGTATTTCTGATCAATTTGATGTTATTTTAATGGAGAAAAAAATTGCTTTTCTTTCCAAAACAAGGACATTTCTAAGTGACCCCAAACTTTTGAAAGGTAGTGTATGTCTAGAAGTAGGGTTAGAATATGTACAGTACCAGTCAAAAGTTTGGACACACCTACTCATTCAAGGGTTTTTCTTTATTTTTAATAGTGAAGACATCAAAACTATGAAATAACACGTAACTGTTCAGAGGGGACTGTGTGAATCAGGCCTTCATGGTCGAATTGCTGCAAAGAAACCACTACTAAAGGACACCAATAAGAAGAAGAGACTTGCTTGGGCCTAGAGACATGAGCAATGGACATTAGACCGGTGGAAATCTGTCCTTTGGTCTGATAAGTCCACATTTTAGATTTTTGTTTCGAACCACCGTGTCTTTGTGAGATGCAGAGTAGGTGAACTGATGATCTCCGCATGTGTGTTTCCCACCGTGAAGCATGGAGGAGGAGGCGTAATGGTGTGGGGTGCTTTGCTGGTGACACTGTCTATGATTTATTTAGAATTCAAGGCACACTTAACCAGCATGGCTACCACAGCATTCTGCAGCGATACGCCAACCAATCTGGTTTGGGCTTAGTGGGACTATCATTTGTTTTTCAACAGGACAATGACCCAACACACCTCCAGGCTGTATAAAGGGCTATTTGACCAAGAAGGAGAGTGATGGAGTGCTGCATTAGATAACCTGGCATCCACAATCACCCGACCTCAACCCAATTGAGATGGTTTGGGATGAGTTGCATTGCAGAGTGAAGGAAGAACAGCCAACAAGTGCTCAGCATACAGTGGGGGAAAAAAGTATTTAGTCAGCCACCAATTGTGCAAGTTCTCCCACTTAAAAAGATGAGAGGCCTGTAATTATCATCATAGGTACACGTCAACTATGACAGACAAATTGAGGAAAAAAATTCCAGAAAATCACATTGTAGGATTTTTTAATGAATTGATTTGCAAATTATGGTGGAAAATAAGTATTTGGTCACCTACAAACAAGCAAGATTTCTGGCTCTCACAGACCTGTAACTTCTTCTTTAAGAGGCTCCTCTGTCCGCCACTCGTTACCTGTATTAATGGCACCTGTTTAAACTTGTTATCAGTATAAAAGACACCTGTCCACAACCTCAAACAGTCACACTCCAAACTCCACTATGGCCAAGACCAAAGAGCTGTCAAGGACACCAGAAACAAAATTGTAGACCTGCACCAGGCTGGGAAGACTTAATCTGCAATATGTAAGCAGCTTGGTTTGAAGAAATCAACTGTGGGAGCAATTATTAGGAAATGGAAGACATACAAGACCACTGATAATCTCCCTCGATCTGGGGCTCCACGCAAGAGCTCACCCCGTGGGGTCAAAATGATCACAAGAACGGTGAGCAAAAATCCCAGAACCACACGGGGGGACCTAGTGAATGACCTGCAGAGAGCTGGGACCAAAGTAACAAAGCCTACCATCAGTAACACACTACGCCGCCAGGGACTCAAATCCTGCAGTGCGAGACGTGTCCCCCTGCTTAAGCCAGTACATGTCCAGGCCCATTTGAAGTTTGAGTGCATTTGGATGATCCAGAAGAGGATTGGGAGAATGTCATATGGTCAGATGAAACCAAAATAGAACTTTTTGTTAACTCAACTCGTCGTGTTTGGAGGACAAAGAATGCTGAGTTGCATCCAAAGAACACCATACCTACTGTGAAGCATGGGGGTGGAAACATCATGCTTTGGGGCTGTTTTTCTGCAAAGGGACCAGGACGACTGATCCGTGTAAAGGAAAGAATGAATGGGGCCATGTATCGTGAGATTTTGAGTGAAAACCTCCTTCCATCAGCAAGGGCATTGAAGATGAAACGTGGCTGGGTCTTTCAGCATGACAATGATCCCAAACACACCGCCCGGGCAACGAAGGAGTGGCTTCGTAAGAAGCATTTCAAGGTCCTGGAGTGGCCTAGCCAGTCTCCAGATCTCAACCCCATAGAAAATCTTTGGAGGGAGTTGAAAGTCCGTGTTGCCCAGCGACAGCCCCAAAACATCACTGCTCTAGAGGAGATCTGCATGGAGGAATGGGCCAAAATACCAGCAACAGTGTGTGAAAACCTTGTGAAGACTTACAGAAAACGTTTGAACTGTGTCATTGCCAACAAAGGGTATATAACAAAGTATTGAGAAACTTTTGTTATTGACCAAATACTTATTTTCCACCATAATTTGCAAATACATTCATTAAAAATATTTTTAAGTGGGAGAACTTGCACAATTGGTGGCTGACTAAATACTTTTTTCCCCCACTGTATGTGGGAACTCCTTCAAGACTGTTGGAAAAGCATTCCAGGTGAAGCTGGTTCAGAGAATGCCAAGAGTGTGCAAAGCTGTCATCAAGGCAAAGGGTGGCTGTTTGAAGAATCTCAAATATAAAATATATTTGGAATTGTTTAACACTTTTTTGGTAACTACGTGATTCCATATGTGTTATTTCATAGTTTTGATGTCTTCACTATTATTCTACAATCTAAAAATAAAGAAAAACCGTTGAATGAGTAGGTGTGTCCAAACTTTTTACTGGTACTCTATGTGTTGATGATGTGTGTTCTATTCAAGGCCTAAAGAATGTCTTCGTTCCATTATGAGACGAGTTAACCACAAGGATCCCCACGTTGCCATGCAGGCTCTGACGGTAAACACAGACACACAGCTAACCCTAACCCTAACCCCAACCCCAACCCTAACCCTAACCCTAACCCTAACCCTAACCCTAACCCTAACCCTATGTATTAAAACAAGTGCTTGTTGGAAAAACTGTCTGTGTTGTCCTATAAAGCAATCATAAAGCTCTGTGTTATGCTGTAAATACACTACATGACCAAAAGTATGTGGACACCGGCTCGTCGAACATCTCATTCCAAAATCATGGGCATTAATATGGAGTTTGTCCCCCCTTTGCTGCTATAACAGCCTCCACGAGCATTAGTGAGGTCGGGCACTGATGTTGGGCGATTAGGCCTGGCTCGCAGTCGGCGTTCCAATTCATTCCAAAGATGTTCAATGGGGTTGAGGTCAGGGCTCTGTGCAGGCCAGTCAAGTTCTTCCACACCTATCTCGACAAACCATTTCTGGACCTCGCTTTGTGCACGGGGGCATTGTCATGCTGAAACAGGAAAGGGCCTTCCCCAAACTGTTGCCACAAAGTTGGAAGCACAGAATGTAATTGTATGCTGTAGCGTTAAGATTTCCCTTCACTGGAACTAAGGGGCCTAGCCCCAACCATGAAAAACAGCCCCAGACAATTATTCCTCCTCCACCAAACTTTACAGTTGGCACTATGCTAGGGGCAGGTAGCGTTCTCCTGGCATCCACCAAACCCAGATTAGTCCGTCAGACTGCCAGTTGGTGAAGTGTGATTCATCACTTCAGAGAACGTGTTTCCACTGCTCCAGAGTCCAATGGCAGCGAGCTTTACACCACTCCAGCCGACGCTTGGCATTGCGCATGGTGATCTTAGGCTTGTGTGCGGCTGCTCGGCCATGGAAACACATTTCATGAAGTTTCCAACAAACAGTTATTGTGCTGACGTTGCTTCCAGAGGCAGTTTGGAACTCGGTAGCGAGTGTTGTAACCGAGGACAGACAATTTTTACGCGCTTCAGCGGTCCCGTTCTGTGAGCTTGTGTGGCCTTCCACTTCGCGGCTGAGCCGTTGTTGCTCCTAGACGTTTCCACTTCACAATAACAGCACTTACAGTTGACCGGGACAGCTCTAGACAGGCAGAAATTTGAACTGACTTGTTGGAAAGGTGGTATCCTATGACGGTGCCACGTTGAAAGTCACTGCCAATGTTTGTCTATGGAGATTGCATGACTGTGTGCTTGATTTTATACACCTGTCAGCAACAGGTGTGGCTGAAATAGCCAAATCCACTAATTTGAAGGGGTGTCCACATACCTTTGTAGATATGGTGTATATTTCAAAAGCTGTCATGAAGCTGTCTTATGCTATAAATATATTTCATAGAGCTTTATGACAGCTTAAGACAGCTTTATCTTCACATTATTAAATAAACATGTTTTTTCCCCTCCCAGCTACTTGGTGCCTGTGTTTCCAACTGTGGGAAGATATTCCATCTAGAAGTGTGCTCCAGAGAGTTTGCCAGTGAGGTCAGCAACGTTTTAAACAAGGTCTGGATATTCACTGTCATTATGTGTAATGTTACGGAAATATGTGCCTCGATGATTGTTGTTGTATGAAACGTGTTGTGGTTGTATATAGTTTGAAGGGCCATACTACTGTAAGTATTTGTGTTTCAGCGCCGGCCGTCTGTTAATCAGCCGGTTACAGCTGCTTTTTCCACTTCATATTAACTAGCCTAATTTTCATTTAAAAGTTTCAGTTCGCTAGTCCGTCGCGCCATCTCCTGCTAAAATGAACGATATGCATCTTCTAGCGATCTATTGATACGACAGGCGCCTGTCAGTCACAAAGCCAGCGATGACAGGGAAACGCAGTCGGCTGTCTGTCCCAGCCCCCGGTACAATTTGTGTGCACTGTGGTTGGTTGGAGTCTAATTTATTTACATGGAGGAGGGAGAGAGCATGATGCTGGTGAATTTGCATGTGTCATGTAATGTAAGTGGTAATGATGAGTGGAAATCCACTTAGCCTAATTATTGTTTTCTGGCACATAGCCGAACCCGAACCCTAACCCATAGCCGAACCCGAACCCTAACCCATAGCCGAACCCTAACCCGAACCCTAACCCTAACCCTAACCCATAGCCGAACCCTAACCCAACCCTAACCCATAGCCGAACCCTAACCCTAACCCATAGCCGAACCTTAACCCGAACCCGAACCCTAACCCATAGCCGAACCCGAACCCTAACCCATAGCCGAACCTTAACCCGAACCCTAACCCTAACCCATAGCCAGCGGTGTCGTGGCGTGTAGTAGGCTATTTACTGTGCTTTGATTGACAACTGAACAGCAACTCTTAAATGTCAGACTTTATTCATCTCCCATATCCCTTTGCCATTCATAAATCATGCAACGTGGTTATACAGGATGTCCATGGTATCGGATTGGGACAGTAAACCGAAGGATTTCCTAGGTTTCCTTTCCTAGGATGTCGGGGCTTGGGTTCACTAACCCTAACCCTAGGATGTCGGGGCTTGGGTTCACTAACCCTAACCCTAGGATGTCGGGGCTTGGGTTCACTAACCCTAACCCTAGGATGTCGGGGCTTGGGTTCACTAACCCTAACCCTAGGATGTCGGGGCTTGGGTTCACTAACCCTAACCCTAGGATGTCGGGGCTTGGGTTCACTAACCCTAACCCTAGGATGTCGGGGCTTGGGTTAGGGTTCACTAACCCTAACCCTAGGATGTCGGGGCTTGGGTTCACTAACCCTAACCCTAGGATGTCGGGGCTTGGGTTCACTAACCCTAGGATGTCGGAGCTTGGGTTCACTAACCCTAACCCTAGGATGTCGGGGCTTGGGTTCACTAACCCTAACCCTAACCCTAGGATGTCGGGGCTTGGGTTAGGGTTCACTAACCCTAACCCTAGGATGTCGGGGCTTGGGTTAGGGTTCACTAACCCTAACCCTAGGATGTCGGGGCTTGGGTTAGGGTTCACTAACCCTAACCCTAGGATGTCGGGGCTTGGGTTAGGGTTCACTAACCCTAACCCTAGGATGTCGGGGCTTGGGTTAGGGTTCACTAACCCTAACCCTAGGATGTCGGGGCTTGGGTTAGGGTTAGGGTTCACTAACCCTAACCCTAGGATGTCGGGGCTTGGGTTAGGGTACACTAACCCTAACCCTAGGATGTCGGGGCTTGGGTTAGGGTTCACTAACCCTAACCCTAGGATGTCGGGGCTTGGGTTAGGGTTAGGGTTCACTAACCCTAACCCTAGGATGTCGGGGCTTGGGTTAGGGTTAGGGTTCACTAACCCTAACCCTAGGATGTCGGGGCTTGGGTTAGGGTTAGGGTTCACTAACCCTAACCCTAGGATGTCGGGGCTTGGGTTAGGGTTCACTAACCCTAACCCTAGGATGTCGGGGCTTGGGTTCACTAACCCTAACCCTAGGATGTCGGGGCTTGGGTTAGGGTTCACTAACCCTAACCCTAGGATGTCGGGGCTTGGGTTCACTAACCCTAACCCTAGGATGTCGGGGCTTGGGTTAGGGTTCACTAACCCTAACCCTAGGATGTCGGGGCTTGGGTTCACTAACCCTAACCCTAGGATGTCGGGGCTTGGGTTCACTAACCCTAACCCTAGGATGTCGGAGCTTGGGTTCACTAACCCTAACCCTAGGATGTCGGGGCTTGGGTTCACTAACCCTAACCCTAACCCTAGGATGTCGGGGCTTGGGTTAGGGTTCACTAACCCTAGGATGTCGGGGCTTGGGTTAGGGTTCACTAACCCTAGGATGTCGGGGCTTGGGTTAGGGTTCACTAACCCTAGGATGTCGGGGCTTGGGTTAGGGTTCACTAACCCTAACCCTAGGATGTCGGGGCTTGGGTTAGGGTTCACTAACCCTAACCCTAACCCTAGGATGTCGGGGCTTGGGTTAGGGTTCACTAACCCTAACCCTAACCCTAGGATGTCGGGGCTTGGGTTAGGGTTAGGGTTCACTAACCCTAACCCTAGGATGTCGGGGCTTGGGTTAGGGTTCACTAACCCTAACCCTAACCCTAGGATGTCGGGGCTTGGGTTAGGGTTCACTAACCCTAACCCTAGGATGTCGGGGCTTGGGTTAGGGTTCACTAACCCTAGGATGTCGGGGCTTGGGTTAGGGTTCACTAACCCTAACCCTAGGATGTCGGGGCTTGGGTTAGGGTTCACTAACCCTAACCCTAACCCTAGGATGTCGGGGCTTGGGTTAGGGTTCACTAACCCTAACCCTAACCCTAGGATGTCGGGGCTTGGGTTAGGGTTCACTAACCCTAACCCTAACCCTAGGATGTCGGGGCTTGGGTTAGGGTTAGGGTTCACTAACCCTAACCCTAGGATGTCGGGGCTTGGGTTAGGGTACACTAACCCTAACCCTAGGATGTCGGGGCTTGGGTTAGGGTTAGGGTTCACTAACCCTAACCCTAGGATGTCGGGGCTTGGGTTAGGGTTAGGGTTCACTAACCCTAACCCTAGGATGTCGGGGCTTGGGTTCACTAACCCTAACCCTAACCCTAGGATGTCGGGGCTTGCCAGACAGTGAGGCTAAAGTGAGTGACTCTAGTCAGTCAGTGTAGCCTACCGAATCACATCGGTGTGACAGCCGTTCATTTGACTTTACCAATTATCTGCAGATAAATGATGAAAACATTTTATGAAGATGGTGAATCATCACTGCAGGAACAACAGGTAGTGGAGAATCCACACATTAAAACGGAATTCAACAGTATTCAAAAATGTATTGACCTTTAGTAGGGAATCAACTAAATGTATTGAAAATGTATTAATTTGCCCAAGTTTATCATAAGACATGAACAGAATGCGTTAGTTTATCATAAGACATGAACAGAATGCGTTAGTGATTTGTATTTCTTGCAACTTTCTAGAGGCAACGAGAATGCCGGTCTTTGTGTAGCCGTTAGCATTGATGCTAATGAAAACGGTCTTCTGGTAGATGGAAAGGCTTTCCCACAATCCTTCTCAATTAAATGTTAACTACAAAGTAGCCTATTCGTACCTGACAGAATGATATCATGATTATTTTCATCAATCCACTGGGTATTTATTCTACCATCACATGGTCACTACAAAACCACCGCTAAACAACATCCTCATGCTAGGTGCTCACTTCCATTAAATACACCCAAAAATCTAAATTTCTCAGATTTTCCCAGACCTCAAAAGTGGTCTCTTTTTAAGAATTTTTGTCGACTTAGAACATCCAATTTAATAGTTTTTCTATAAAAAAAAATGATTTTTGTGAGTAAAAACTGGTAAAAACTGAAAGCTGTAAAAACTAAAGAAAGGGAATGGAATTTGGGAAGGAACACAACGGAATCAGGGCCCTACCTAATGATCATTTAAAATTAATTTAGGTGATGTTAAATCAAAAAGATATAATACTGAATATGGCTTTACATTCACTTTTTTAGCTACTTGTCTACAAGTAGGACTTGTCCCCCCCCCCCAAAAAAGGTCTGTAACACAATTTTTATGTCATTGTATAATGCAAGGATGCCACTTTACAAAATATAATGCATTACTATCTTTTTTACCATAGAGAATCAGAAAAAATGTAGACTGCCTTGGCTTCTGACGCATATTCAAGCCTGTCTCAAAATGCAACACTCTCCTTTTTAAGGCTCTCCTGGAGGATGGTTGGTCACCCTTGGTAGCCTATATAATATTGCAACATTACAATTACAACCAAATACTTTGTCTTTACAAAATGATTCCCTCCAGGGCTCGAAATGTAGGGCGTCCCATCATCGCTGGGACGATAACCATTCAAAACAGACACTGGGACAGTTCTGGGACGACAGATCCAAAATTCATACAACCAATGCACATAAACATTTTTAAATTGACATTTACGTCATTTAGCAGACGCTCTTATCCAGAGCGACTTACAAATAGGTGCATTCACCTTATAGCCAGTGGGATCACCACTTTACAATGTATTTTTTTAGGTTGGGGTAAGGGGGGGGGGGGGGGGGGGGGGGGTAGAAGGATTACTTTATCCTATCCCAGGTATTCCTTAAAGAGGTGGGGTTTCAAATGTCTCCGGAAGGTGGTGAGTGACTCCGCTGTCCTGGCGTCGTGGGGGAGCTTGTTCCACCATTGGGGTGCCAGAGCAGCGAACAGTTTTGACTGGGCTGAGCGGGAACTGTGCTTCCGCAGAGGTAGGGGGGCCAGCAGGCCAGAGGTGGATGAACGCAATGCCCTCGTTTGGGTGTAGGGACTGATCAGAGCCTGAAGGTACGGAGGTGCCGTTCCCCTCACAGCTCCGTAGGCAAGCACCATGGTCTTGTAACAGATGCAAGCTTCAACTGGAAGCCAGTGGAGTGTGCGGAGGAGCGGGGTGACGTGAGAGAACTTGGGAAGGTTGAACACCAGACGGGCTGCGGCATTCTGGATGAGTTGTAGGGGTTTGATCCGTCATCCATACTGATATGTCTGCCAGACATGCAGAGATGCGATTCGCCACCTGGTTATCAGAAGGGGGAAAGGAGAAGATTAGTTGTGTGTCGTCAGCGTAGCAATGATAGGAGAGGCCATGTGAGGATATGACAGAGCCAAGTGACTTGGTGTATAGGGAGAATAGGAGAGGGCCTAGAACTGAGCCCTGGGGGACACCAGTGGTGAGAGCACGTGGTGCGGAGACAGCTTCTCGCCACGCCACTTGGTAGGAGCGACCGGTCAGGTAGGACGCAATCCAAGAGTGAGCCGCGCCGGAGATGCCCAGCTCGGAGAGGGTGGAGAGGAGGATCTGATGGTTCACAGTATCAAAGGCAGCAGACAGGTCTAGAAGGACAAGAGCAGAGGAGAGAGAGTTAGCTTTAGCAGTGCGGAGATCCTCCGTGACACAGAGAAGAGCAGTCTCAGTTGAATGACCAGTCTTGAAATCTGACTGGTTTGGATCAAGAAGGTCATTCTGAGAGAGATAGCAAGAGAGTTGGCTAAAGACGGCACGCTCAATAGTTTTGGAGAGAAAAGAAAGAAGGGATACTGGTCTGTAGTTGTTGACATCAGAGGGATCGAGTGTTGGTTTTTTGAGAAGGGGTGCAACTCTCGCTCTCTTGAAGACGGAAGGGACAGGAGGGGGGGGAGGAGGAGGATTCAGCAGGGAGGAGAATGTGGCAAAGAGCTTCCTAGGGTTAGAGGCAGATGCTTGGAATTTAGAGTGGTAGAAAGTGGCCTTAGCAGCAGAAACAGATGAAGAAAATGTAGAGAGGAGGGAGTCTAGTTTTCTTCCATGAGGCTGATGCAACAGATCAGATTATTTAGTTTAAAATGTTGATAGTTTTATTTATTCATATTATAAGCTCAACAGTGCGCACATTGCTGGCTGAATGTTCCAAAATGCAGGACAACACCGTTCTCCAAAGCGCACCTCATGCGCGAGTGGTTTCATGTGACAGAGATGAAAATATTAGGTAGAAATTAAGAAAGAGAGGAGCTCTAAAGATGCACCAACATGGGTCATAATATGACCAGAACATTAGAAAAATGTTGCTTTCAATGGCATATGGAAGTCTTTTATAAAATAATTCCATCAAAATTTCTATGGTCGTATTTTGGCTAGGCTACTTTGAAACAAGGCAAGAAATGCTTCATAAAATGACATAGAACGTCCAGGTTTTAAACAATTAAGTTAATGGTTAAATAGTTTCAAAATGGTGACTGCCTCCTCTCAGATTCAAGGTGGGTGAAGTGAGGTGCGCACAGGCACTGGCCTTCACTCTCCGGTCTTGTGACTATTTGATCTGAACGAACCGTGCCTCGAGTATGTCGACAGAATGGAGCCTTTAGCTGAATCAGCTGAACATTGTATGCTGGAAAACACTCAGTTTGTTATTTTTGATTTAAACAAAACCGCTATTCATTAAATACAAATACAGAACTTGTTTTTGCGTGGATTCCACGACGCGGTTAGCTAGGACCGCTATTTCTTGTCCTTGAATCCCGCTTAACAGACAGGCTGAATCCCGCTTAACAGACAGGCTGAATCCCGCTTAACAGACAGGCTGAATCCCGCTTAACAGACAGGCTGAATCCCCCCGCTTAACAGACAGGCTGAATCCCCCCGCTTAACAGACAGGCTGAATCCCGCTTAACAGACAGGCTGAATCCCGCCTGTGGCTGAAGCCCGCTTAACAGACAGGCTGAATCCCGCTTAACAGACAGGCTGAATCCCGCTTGACAGACAGGCTGAATCCCGCTTGACAGACAGGCTGAATCCCGCTTAACAGACAGGCTGAATCCCGCTTGACAGACAGGCTGAATCCCGCTTGACAGACAGGCTGAATCCCGCTTGACAGACAGGCTGAAGCCCGCTTGACAGACAGGCTGAAGCCCGCTTGACAGACAGGCTGAAGCCCGCTTGACAGACAGGCTGAAGCCCGCTTGACAGACAGGCTGAATCCCGCTTAACAGACAGGCTGAATCCCGCTTAACAGACAGGCTGAATCCCGCTTAACAGACAGGCTGAATCCCGCTTAACAGACAGGCTGAATCCCGCTTAACAGACAGGCTGAAGCCCGCTTAACAGACAGGCTGAAGCCTGCTTGACAGAGACGCTAAGCTGCTAGCCATCAAGCTAACGAAGTTGGTACCTGATGAGTTTTCCAATGGAGCCCTCTTTGTCTGGAGAACTAAATGAACGGTTCCAGCGCTGTAGGAGCTGTATCTATTACGCTTTGTTTCGGGACAAACCGGATCACTCAGAGTTCCAATGCGGAAATGGTTTACTTGCCGAGGATTATAGTCTTGAGGTGGCTTCCTTGATCACGCAGGTCGCCAGCCTACGTAAGAAACTGGGGAAAACGCAGTGGAATGTTTACATTTTCTACGCCGGTGGCTGGACGGTGTTCGTGCTTGTTGGATGCATCTCCGCCTTGTCGTTTGGCATTATCCGACTGGCCGGTGTTGCCCGGAGCTCCCCCATCTGATAGCGCCGTCGAAGGAGCACAGCATGAGGAGAAAGGCAATCAACGATGGTCGCATGTCAGGAGCCGTGGAAGCCGAAGACAGCGACCTCCCGCAAAGCAGTCTACACTCCCAACGAGAGGCCCGGAGCGGATACAAACAACGAATAGTTTCGCCGTCCTGGAGCCTGATCTTCCTGCTCCTTCGTGGCTGGGGGTGCCTGTGTCTGCGGCCGCAGTGCCTACTACTACGATTTCGAAGTCGACGTCGGCAACCTTCCGTCCCTGCTCTGGATCGAGCGGGGCTTCTCCATCTGTCAGAGGCCTGCGCCGGGAGCAACGGGCTCAGGTTATCCTGCCACTCACCCGTCCATAAAGGGATCCTGCCACTCACCCGTCCATAGAGGGATCCTGCCACTCACCCGTCCATAGAGGGATCCTGCCACTCACCCGTCCATAGAGGGATCCTGCCACTCACCCGTCCATAGAGGGATCCTGCCTCTCACCCGTCCATAGAGGGATCCTGCCTCTCACCCGTCCATAAAGCGTTCTCCGAATCCTGTGAAGAGTGGGAGTGGGTGGATTTCATGGTCCTTCTCGCCAGCCGTGATTTTGGGCAGCTCCATGGTAAGAAATGTGACCATTCCTGGTGCAAAAACAATGTCCTATCCTGGAGCTCGAGTAAAATACGTTACTAAGCTGGTCCCGAATGTACTACGTCAGGACATGGAAATCGATTGTATCGTAGTCCATGTGGGTTTTAATGACATAATGAAGGGCAGCTCTGAACAGTTGAAACTGGATTTTAAAGAGCTGATTGACTCTCTGCTAGACACTAACAAAAAAGTGCTAACAGTCAGTATCTGGATAACGTGTGAAATGCTTGATAATATATGTGATATCAATAGAGAGGTATACTTTCTGGGTGATTTAAATATTGACTGGCTTTCATCGGGCTGCCCACTCAAGAGAAAGCTTCAAACTGTAACCAGTGCCTGCAACCTGGTTCAGGTTATCAATCAACCTACCAGGGTAGTTACAAACAGTACAGGAATTAAATCATCAACATGTATTGATCATATCTTTACCAATGCTGCAGAAATTTGTTTGAATGCAGTATCCAAATCCATCGGATGTAGTGATCACAATATAGTAGCCATATCTAGGAAAACCAAAGCTCCAAAGGCTGGGCCTAATATAGTGTATAAGAGGTCATACAATAAGTTCTGTAGTGATTCCTATGTTGTTGACACTGCACTTGACACATTTTTGAAATAGCTTATTCCAGTTACTAATAAGCATGCACCCATTAAGAAAATGACTGTAAAAACGGTTAAATCCCTGTGGATTGATGAGGAATTTAGAAATTGTATGGTTGAGAGGGATGAGGCAAAAGGAATGGCAAATAAGTCTGGCAGCACAACCGATTGGCAAACATATTGCAAATTGAGAAATCATGTGACTAAACTGAATAAAAAGAAGAAGAAACTACACTATGAAACAAAGATAAATGACATAAAGAATGATAGTAAAAAGCTTTGGAGCACCTTAAATGAAAGTTTGGGAAAAAAGGCAAACTCAGATGGCTCATTCATCACAAAACCAACTGATACTTTAATGATTTTTTTCATTGGCAAGAATAGCAAACTTAGGCATTACATGCCAGCTACAATTGCTAACACTACACATCCAAGTATATCTGACCAAATTATGAGATTAATTACAAGACAAGCATTGTAATTTAGAATTCCGTAAAGTGAGTGTGGAAGAGGTGAAAAAATGATTGTTATCCAGGCTCTGTCGTAGCCGGGCCGTGACCGGGAGACCCATGGGGCGGCGCACAATTGGCCCAGCGTTGTCCAGGGTAGGGGAGGGAATGGCCGGCAGGGATGTAGCTCAGTTGGTAGAGCATGGTGTTTGCAACGCCAGGGTTGTGGGTTCGATTCCCACGGGGGGCCAGTATGGAAAAATAATATTAATGTATGCACTCACTAACTGTAAGTCGCTCTGGATAAGAGCGTCTGCTAAATGACTAAAATGTAAAATGTATCAACAATGACAAGCCACCGGGGTCTGACAACCTGGATGGATAATGACTGAAGATAATAGTGGCTGATATTGCCACTCCTATTTGCCATATCTTCAATTTAAGCCTACTAGAAAGTGTGTGCCCTCAGGCCTGGAGGGAAGCGAAAGTCATTCTGCTACCTAAGAATAGTAAAGCCCCCTTTACTGGCTCAAACAGCCGACCAATCAGCCTGTTACCAACCCTTGTCCCATAGGGCGGCGCACAATTGGTCCAGTGTCATCTGGGTTTGGCCGGTGTAGGCCGTCATTGTAAATAAGAATTTGTTCTTAACTGACTTGCCTAGTTAAATAAAGGTTAAATAAAAATTTAAAATTTGGAAAAAATGGTGTTTGACCAGATACATTGCTATTTTACAGTAAATAAATTGACAGCAAACTTTCAGCATGCTTATAGAGAAGGACATTCAACAAGCACAGCACTGACACAAATGACTGATGATTGGCTGAGAGAAATTGATGATAAAAAGATTGTGGGGGCTGTTTTGTTAGACTTCAGTGCGGCTTTTGACATTATCGATCATAGTCTGCTAGTTTCAGAGTGGGTGGCAAGGAATAAGTTAGTCCTAAATATTTAAAAAACTAAAAGCATTGTATTTGGGACAAATCATTCACTAAACCCTAAACCTCAACTAAATATTGTAATAAATAATGTGGAAATTGAGCAAGTTGAGGAGAATAAACTGCTTGGAGTAACCCTGGATTGTAAACTGTCATGGTCAAAACATATTGAACAACAGTAGCTAAGATGGGGAGAAGTCTGTCCATAATAAAGCGCTGCTCTACCTTCTTAACAGCACTATCAACAGGGCAGGTCCTACAGGCCCTAGTTTTGTCGCACCTGGACTACTGTTCAGTCGTGTGGTCAGGTGCCACAAAAAGGGATTTAGGAAAATTGCAATTGCCTCAGAACAGGGCAGCACAGCTGGCCCTTGGATGTACACGGAGAGCTAACATTAATAATATCCATGTCAATCTCTCCTGGCTCAAAGTGGAGGAGAGATTGACTTCATCACTACTTGTATTTATGTATTGAAATGTTGAATGCACCGAGCTGTCTGTTTGAACTACTGGTGCACAGCTCGGCCACCCATGCATACCCCACAAGACATGCCACCAGAGGTCTCTTCACAGTCCCCAAGTCCAGAACAGACGATGGGAGGTGCACAGTACTACATAGAGCCATGACTACAACGGGGCTGTAGTGGAACAGGTTGAGAGCTTCACGTTCCTTGGTGTCCACATCACCAACAAACTATCATGGTCCAAACACGACAAAGCCTATTCCCCCTGAGGAGACTGAAAAGATTTGGCATGGGTCCTCAGATCCTCAAAAAAGTATACAGCTGCACCATCGAGAGCATCCTGACTGGTTGCATCATCAAATTTGATTTGACTACATGGAACTCTATTCCACATAAAGGATCTGACGCAAGTAGTAAAATTAGATTTAAAAAAAAAACGGATAAAAATACACCTTATGGAACAGCGGGGACTGTGAAGCAACACAAACATAGACACAGACACATGCACACACACACACAATAACATACGCACTATACACACACTTACACATGGATTCTGTACTGTAGATATGTGGTAGTGGAGTAGGGGCCTGAGGGCACACAGTGTGTTGTGAATGTATTGTAATGTTTTTAAAATTGTATGAACTGCCTTAATTTTGCTGGACCCCAGGAAGAGTAATGGGGATCCATAATAAATACAAATGTTAATTATCCTTCATTATATTTGTGAAAAATGACTGCCGTTTAGCCTATATTTATGTAATTAAGTCTCATTAAAGTTTGGCTCCATTTTCTGATACCTCCCTCATGTCAGCATTGGTTTGGACATGAGGCTGTAGTCAATATGCAGATCACCTTCACTTTGACATGTAGGCTTTTAAATGTATGTACATGAACCATCACACCACCACCACCATGCTTCACCTTTAGTCCCTATCCTATGTTGGTGTGGGGCTCCATTTCCCTCCGTCATGTCAGCATTGGTTTGGACATGAGGCTGTAGCCAATATGCACTTAGGCTTTTTTATTTATGTCCTTGAAAAATAGATTTGAATATTATTCCAATGTTATTAGCCTTGGTCCAATTCTGATCTGAGTAATTGTTTTATATTATGAATTTAGTGTAATTTTTGTTTTTTACTTGTCCATTCGAACAGACAAAATGAGAAAAAAAATCCAGAAAATCACATTGTAGGATTTTTAATGAATTTATTTGCAAATTATGGTGGAAAATAAGTATTTTGTCTGTCATAGTTGACGTGTACCTATGATGAAAATTACAGGCCTCTCTCATCTTTTTAAGTGGGAGAACTTGCACAATTGGTGGCTGACTAAATACTTTTTTCCCCCACTGTACTTCTTGTCCGGCATTTTTTTTAATTACTTGTCCCGGACAAGTGTTAAGGTCGAGCCCTGCTTAAGACTGATGGTAACCATTTTACATTTTTTCATTTGAACCTTTCAAGGCCCAGTGCAGTCAAACTGAGATTTTTCTTGTGTTTTATATATATTTTCGCACGGAGGTTGGAATAATACTGTGAAATTGTGAAAATGATGATAATTCCCTTTCATTGTAAGAGCTGTTTGAAAAGACCGCCTGAAATTTCAGCCTGTTTTGGTGGGATGTAGTTTTGGCCTGCCTTGTGACATCATCAGGCTGTACATTAGTTAATAGACCAATAAGAAAGAGTTCCAATCCTCTCTGCCAATAACAGCTGGTTTTCCCCTCCCCACGCAGACCACTCCCAGACAGGCCTGATAAGAAGCTGTTGTTACCCAGAAGTGATTTGATATTGAGATAAAAACTGCTGCATTTTTCTGTTTGACTCAAATATATAATTTGAAAAACAAACATTGTGGCAATTAATATCTTGAAGTAAAACAAGTGTAAATAAGACTAACCCCCTGGCCCGTGGGCGCGGCGCAGGCTACTGTTTCTAATTGGCTGGCTACTTTATATACTTGTGGAAAACACTGGTGTGTGTGTGTGTGTGTCCAGGGCCACCCTAAGGTGTGTGAGAAGTTGAAGGCTCTGATGGTAGAGTGGGCAGAGGACTTTAGGAGCGACCCTCAGCTCAGCCTGATTTCAGCCATGATCAAGAACCTCAGGGAACAGGGGGTCACCTTCCCTGCTGTGGGCTCTCAGGTGGGTGTGGTAGGCTAATGTGTGCTTATAAAATATTAGAGATTAAACACGTTGCTGTTACTGGACTATAAAAATTCTGAAGCGGAATAGGGCTGCATTAATTCTGAAGCAGAATAGGGCTGCATTAATTCTGAAGCAGAATAGGGCTGCATTCATTCTGAAGCGGAATAGGGCTGCATTCATTCTGAAACGGAATAGGACTGCATTCATTCTGAAGCGGAATAGGGCTGCATTCATTCTGAAGCGGAATAGGGCTGCATTCATTCTGAAGCGGAATAGGGCTGCATTAATTCTTGGATATTGGTCTGTTTAGGCTGCAGAGAAAGCTAAAGCAAGTCCTGCTTTAGTGGCCAAGGATCCATCCACCCTAACCAACAAGAAGGAGGAGGAAGACCTGGCTAAAGGTAGAGACCAACTAGACTAACTAGACCTGGCTAAAGGTAGAGACCAACTAGACTAACTAGACCTGGCTAAAGGTAGAGACTAACTAGACTAACTAGACTAACTAGACCTGGCTAAAGGTAGAGACCAACTAGACTAACTAGACCTGGCCAAAGGTAGAGACCAACTAGACTAACTAGACCTGGCCAAAGGTAGAGACCAACTAGACTAACTAGACCTGACCAAAGGTAGAGAGACTAACTAGACTAACTAGACCTGGCCAAAGGTAGAGAGACCAACTAGACTAACTAGACCTGGCTAAAGGTAGAGACCAACTAGACCTGGCCAAAGGTAGAGAGACTACTGGGTTCTAGATTAAAACTAGACCAGGCTAAAGGTAAAGACTACTGGGTTCTAGATTATAACTAGACCAGGCTAAAGGTAAATAGACTACTGGGTTCTAGATTAAAACTAGACCAGGCTAAAGGTAAATAGACTACTGGGTTCTAGATTAAAACTAGACCAGGCTAAAGGTAAAGACTACTGGGTTCTAGATTAAAACTAGACCAGGCTAAAGGTAAATAGACTACTGGGTTCTAGATTATAACTAGACCAGGCTAAAGGTAAATAGACTACTGGGTTCTAGATTAAAACTAGACCAGGCTAAAGGTAAATAGACTACTGGGTTCTAGATTAAAACTAGACCAGGCTAAAGGTAAAGACTACTGGGTTCTAGATTAAAACTAGACCAGGCTAAAGGTAAAGACTACTGGGTTCTAGATTAAAACTAGACCAGGCTAAAGGTAAAGACTACTGGGTTCTAGATTAGAACTAGACCAGGCTAAAGGTAAATAGACTACTGGGTTCTAGATTATAACTAGACCAGGCTAAAGGTAAATAGACTACTGGGTTCTAGATTAAAACTAGACCAGGCTAAAGTTAAAGACTACTGGGTTCTAGATTAAAACTAGACCAGGCTAAAGGTAAAGACTACTGGGTTCTAGATTAAAACTAGACCAGGCTAAAGGTAAATAGACTACTGGGTTCTAGATTAAAACTAGACCAGGCTAAAGGTAAATAGACTACTGGGTTCTAGATTATAACTAGACCAGGCTAAAGGTAAATAGACTACTGGGTTCTAGATTAAAACTAGACCAGGCTAAAGGTAGAGAGACTACTGGGTTCTAAATTAAAACTAGACCAGGCTAAAGGTAAAGACTACTGGGTTCTAGATTAGAACTAGACCAGGCTAAAGGTAAATAGACTACTGGGTTCTAGATTATAACTAGACCAGGCTAAAGGTAAATAGACTACTGGGTTCTAGATTAGAACTAGACCAGGCTAAAGGTAAATAGACTACTGGGTTCTAGATTATAACTAGACCTGGCTAAAGGTAGAGAGACTACTGGGTTCTAGATTAAAACTAGACCAGGCTAAAGGTAAAGACTACTGGGTTCTAGATTAGAACTAGACCAGGCTAAAGGTAAATAGACTACTGGGTTCTAGATTATAACTAGACCAGGCTAAAGGTAAATAGACTACTGGGTTCTAGATTAAAACTAGACCAGGCTAAAGGTAAATAGACTACTGGTTCTGGAATAAAGTTTGTAACGATATGATCATGGAATTAGCAAATGACTATGTGCTTTGCCACAGTTGGCCATTCCTCTAAATGTATGTTAGTGCAATAAGTTATTGTATATCTCTGACCATGTCCTCCCCTCCTCTGACCCACCTCTACTGCCCCCCCCCCCCCCCCCCCCCCCCCCCCCCCCCCCCCCCCCCCCCCCCCCCCCCCAGCCATAGAGTTGTCTCTAAAGGAGCAGCGTGGTCAGCCTGGGTCAGGGCTGTCTGGGTCAGGGCTGTACCCCAGTGCCGATTTCCTCTCTTCCCAGAGGCCTGAGGGCAGGAAGGTCAGGGCCATCTATGACTTTGAGGCTGCAGAGGACAATGAGCTCACCTTCAAGTCTGGAGAGATCATCTCTATCCTGGACGACAGGTCAGCTCACCCATGCCCATTCCAACCGAACCCCTACACCCTCCGGCCATACAACCCTAAACATCCTTGCCCCATACCAATAACCACTGATATACCACTAACCCTGACATACCACTAACCCTGCTATACCACTAACCCTGCCATACCACTAACCCTGCCATACCACTAACCCTGCCATACCACTAACCCTGCCATACCACTAACCCTGCCATACCACTAACCCTGCCATACCACTAACCCTGCCATACCACTAACCCTGCCATACCACTAACCCTGCTATACCACTAACCCTGCCATACCACTAACCCTGCCATACCACTAACCCTGCCATAACCACTAACCCTGCCATACCACTAACCCTGCCATACCACTAACCTGCCATACCACTAACCCCTGCCATACCACTAACCCTGCCATACACTAACCTGCCATACCACTAACCCTGCCATACCACTAACCCTTGCCATACCACTAACAACCCTGCTATACCACTAAACCCTGCATACCACTAACCCTGCTATAACCACTAACCCTGCTATACCACTAACCCTGCCATACCACTAACCCTGCTATACCACTAACCCTGCATATACCCTATAACCCTGCTATACCACTAAACCTGCCATAACACTAACCCTGCCATACCCTAACCCTGCCATACCACTAACCCTGCCATACCACTAACCCTGCCATAACACTAACCCTGCCATACCACTAACCCTGCTATACCACTAACCCTGCCATACCACTAACCCTGCCACCACTAACCCTGCCATACCACTAACCCTGCCATACCACTAACTAACCCTGCCATACCACTAAACCCTGCCATACCACTAACCCTGCCATACCACTAACCCTGCTATACCACTAACCCTGCCATACCACTACCCCCCTGCCATACCACTAACCCTGCCATACCACTAACCCTGCCATACCACTAACCCTGCCATACCACTAACCCTGCCATACCACTAACCCTGCCATACCACTAACCCTGCTATACCACTAACCCTGCCATACCACTAACCCTGCTATACCACTAACCCTGCTATACCACTAACCCTGCCATACCACTAACCCTGCCATACCACTAACCCTGCTATACCACTAACCCTGCTATACCACTAACCCTGCTATACCACTAACCCTGCCATAACACTAAAACCCTGCTATACCACTGATCCCCGCCATACCATAACCCTGCCATACCACTAACCCTGCCCCTCAACCACTAACCCTTGCCATACAACTACCTAACCCTGCCATACCACTAACCCTGCTATACCACTAACCCTGCCATACCACTAACCCTGCCATACCACTAACCCTGCCATACCACTAACCCTGCCATACCACTAACTAACCCTGCCATACCACTAACCCTGCCATACCACTAACCCTGCCATACCACTAACCCTGCTATACCACTAACCCTGCCATACCACTAACCCTGCCATACCACTAACCCTGCCATACCACTAACCCTGCCATACCACTAACCCTGCTATACCACTAACCCTGCTATACCACTAACCCTGCCATACCACTAACCCTGCCAACCACTAACCCTTGCCATACCACTAACCATGCCATAAACAACTAACCCTGCCATAACACTAACCCTGCCATACCACTAACCCTGCCATAACACTAACCCTGCCATACCACTAACCCTGCCATACCACCAACCCTGCCATACCACTACCCGCCATACCACTAACCCTGCCATACCACTAACCCTGCCATACCACTAACCCTGCCATACCACTAACCCCTGCCATAACCAACCCTAAACCCAACCCTGCCATACCACTAACCCTGCATACCACTTAACCCTTGCCATACCACTAACCCGCCTCATACCAACCCTAAACCCTAACCCTGCCATACACTAACCCTGCTTATACACTACCCTGCCATACCCACTGAACCCTGCCATACCCACTAACCCCTGCCCTAACCTAACCCTGCTATACCACTAACCCTGCCATACCACCTCATAACCCTCTATACCACTAACCCTGCCATAACACTAACCCTGCCATACACTAACTAACCCTGCCATACCCCTAACTACCCCTGCCATAACCACTAACTAACCCTGCCATCCACTAACCCTGCCATACCACTAACCCTGCCATACCACTAACCCTGCATATCACTAACCCTGCTATACCACTAACCCTGCCATACCACTAACCCTCTATACCCACTAACCCTGCCCATAACACGTAACCCTGCCCTAAACCTAACTAACCCTGCCATAACCACTAACTAACCCTGCCATATACCACTAACTAACCCTGCCATACCAACCTAACTACCACCCTGCCATACCACTAACCCTCACCACAACCCTGCCCATACCACTAACCCTGCCTACCACTAACTGCCCTCCCCTTAACCCTGCTAAACCACTAACCCCCCATAACACTCCTGCCATACCACTAACCCTGCTATACACACTAACCCTGCCATAACCACTAACCCTGCCATACCACTAACCCTGCCATAACCACTAACCCTGCCATACCACTAACCCTGCTATACCAAACCCTGCCCATACCACAACCCTGCCATACCACAAACCCTGCCATACCACTAACCCTGCCATAACCACTAACCCTGCTATACCACTAAACCCTTGCCATACCACTAACCCTGCCTATACCACTAACCTGCCTCACCACTAACCCTGCATACCACTAACCCTGCCATACCACTAACCCTGCCATACCACTAACCCTCCATACCACTAACCCTGCTAAACCACTAACCCTGCCATACCACTAACCCCTGCCATACCACTAACCCTGCCATACCACTAACCCCTGCCATACCACTAACCCTGCCATAACCACTAACTAACCCTCCATACCACTAACCCCCCATAGCCATACCACTAACCCCTATACCCTAACCCTGACATAACTAACCCTCCATACCACTAACCCGCTCATACCACTAACCCTGCCATAACCACTAACCCTGCCCCAACTACCACTAACCCTGCCATACCACTACTAACCCCTGCCATACACTACCCTGCCATACCACTACCCTGCATACCATACCCTGCATACCACTAACCCTGCCATACCCACTACCCTACCCTGCCATACACTAACCCTGCCATACCACTAACCCTGCCCTATCACCACTAACCCTGCTCATACCACTAACCCTGCCATACCACTAACCCTGCCATACCACTAACCCTGCCATAACCACTAACCCTGCCATACCACTAACCCTGCTCATACCCTCCAACCCTCATACCACAACCTGCCATACCACTAACCCTGCTCCACTACCGCTAACCCCTCCGCATACCACTACACCACTAACCCTGCCATACCACTCCTGCATCAAACCCTGCATACCACCTAACCCTGCCCATCCCTACTAACCCTGCCATACACTAACCCGCCATACCACTAACCCTGCATACACTAACCCTGCATAACCACTAACCCGCCCATACCACTAACCCTGCATACCACAACCCTGCCATACCACAACCCTGCCATACCACTACCTGCTATACCACTAACCCTGCCATACCACCTAACCCTGCCATACCACTAACCTGCCATACCACTAACCCTGCCATAACCAACTAACCCTGCTCATAACCCACAACCCTGGCATACCACTACCCTGCCATACCACTAACCCTGCTATACCCACTAACCCTGCCATACCTACTAACCCTGCTATACCACTAACCCTGCTATACACTAACCCGCTATACCACTAACTACCTGCTATACCACTAACCCTGCCATACCACTAACTAACCCATGCCCATACCACTAACCCTGCCATACCACTAACCCTGCCATACCACCTAACCCTGCATACCACTAACCCTGCCATACCACTAAAACCCTGCTATCACCACTAACCCTGCCATACCACTAACCCTGCCATACCACAACCCTGCCATACACTAACCCTGCTCACTAACCGCTAACCACTAACCCTGCCATACCCTAACCCTGCCATAACCACTAACCCTGCCATACCACACCCCCCCCATACCACTACCCTGCCATAACCACTAACCCTGCTATACCACTAACCCCTGCCATACCACTAACTAACCCTGCTAAATACCACTACCCACCCTGCCATACCACTAACACCCTGCCATAACACTAACCCTGCCATACCACTAACCCTGCCTCCAACTAACCCTGCCATACCATAACCTGCCATACCACTAACCCTGCCATACCACTAACCCTGCCTACCACTAACCCTCCCATACCACTAACCCTGCTATACCACTACTAACCCTGCCATACCACTAACCCTGCATACCAACTAACTCCTGCCCCAACCACTAACCCTGCTACCATAACTGCCATACCACTAACCCTGCCATACCACTAACCCTGCCTCATAATACCTGCCATATACCACTAACTAACCCCTGCCATACCACTAAACCCTGCCATACCAACTAACCCTGCCCCAACCCCCCCCCCCCCCCACTAACCTGCCCATACCACTAACCTGCCATACCAACTAACCCTGCCAACCACTAACCCTCCATACCACTAACCCCTGCCATACCACTACCGCTATACCCTAACCCTGCCATACCCACTACCCTGCCTACCACTAACCCTGCCATACCACTAACCCTGCCATACCACTAACCCTCTCATACCACTAACCCTGCCCTCACCACTAAACCCTGCAGACTCCACTAACACCCTCCATACCCACATCCATAACCCCTGCCATACCACTAACCCTGCCATACACTAACCCCCTGCATACCACTAACCCTGCCATACCACACTACACCCTGATACACACTACCGATACCAAACCCTGCAAACCTACACCTCCACCACTAACCCTGCCATACCACTAAACCCCTGCCATACCACTATACCTGCATACCACACTAACCCCTGCATACCCTGAACTACCCTCATACCCACTCCCGCCATACCACTAACCCTGCCATACCACTAACCCTGGCCATACCACTAAACCCTGCCTCTACCACTAACCCTTCCACTACCACCCTGTAACCACTAACCCTGCATACCCAATACCCCTGCCATACCACTACTAACCCTCCATCCCTACACAACCCTGTACCACTACCAAACCCTGCATACCACTACCCTGCCATACCACCCAACCCTGCCATACCACTAACCCTGCCATACCCAACTAACCCTGCTATACCACTAACCCGCATCAACCACTAACCCTGCATACCACTAACCCTTCCTATAAACAACCCTGCCATACCACTACCCTGCCATACCACTAACCCTGCCATACACTACACCCTGCCATACCACTAACCCTGCCATACCACTAACTAACCCTGCCATACCACAACTAACCCTGCTATACCACTAACCCTGCTCCCATACCACTAACCCTGCCATACCACTAACCCTGCCATACCACTAACACCTGCCATACCACGACAACCTCCATACCACTCACGCCTAACTAACCCTGCCATCCACTAAACCCTGCCATACCACTAACCCTGCCATACCACTACCCTGCCATACCACTAACCCTGCCATACCACTAACCCCTACCCTCCAACTACACCCTGCCATACCACTAACTCCCCTGCCATACCACAACTAACCCTGCCATACCACTAACCCTGCCATACCACTAACCCCTGCCATACCATACTAACCCTGCCATACCACTAACCCTGCTATAACCACTAAACCCTGCCATAACCACTAACCCTGCATACCACTAACCCTGCTACCACTAACCGCCTACCACTACCCTGCCATACCACTAACCCTGCCATACCACTAACCCGCCATACCACTAACCCTGCCCATACACTAACCCTGCCATACCACTAACCCTGCCATACCACTAACCCTGCCATCCACTAACCTGCTATACCACTAACCCTGCCATACCACTAACCCTGCCATACCACTAACCCTCCATACCACAACCCTGCATACCACTAACCCTGCCATACCACTAACCCTGCAATACCACTAACCCTGCCTCCATACACTAAACCCTGCATAACCACTAACCCTGCCATACCACTAACCCTGCATACCACTAACCCTGCCATACCAATAACCTGCCATACCACTAACCCTGCCATACCCTAACTAACCCTGCCATACCCACTAACCCTGCCATACCACTAACCCTGCCATACCACTAACCCTGCCATACCACTAACCCTGCCATACCACAACCCCTTCCATACCACTAACTAAACCCTGCCATACCACTAACCCTGCCATACCACTAACCCTGCATCCCTAGCACCACTACACCCTGCCATCATACCCCACTAACCCTGCCATACCCTAACCCTGCCATACCACTACCCTGCCATACCCACTAAACCCTTCTATACCACTAACCCTGCCTACCTACCTCTACCACTAACCCTGCCCTACCACTAACCCTGCCATACCACTAACCCTGCCTATACCACTAACCCCCGCCATACCCACTAACCCTGCCCATACACTAACCTAACCCTGCCATACACAACCCTGCCTACCACTAACCCTGCCATACCACAACCTGATACAACCCCTGCCAACGTCATTAAACCCTGCATACCCTAACCTCCATACCACTCCAACCCTGCATACCACTAACCCTGCCATACCACTAACCCTGCCTACCACACCTACCCTGCTATACCCTAACTAACCCTGCCATACCACTAACCCTGCCATACCACTAACTAACCTGCCATACCACTAAACCCTCCCTACCCTAACTAACCCTGCCATAACCACTAACCCTGCCATACCACTAACCCTGCCATAATACCACTAACTACCCTGCCTACCACTACTCCCTCCACCCTAACCTGCTAATACCCAACCCTGCCATACCACTAACCCTGCTATACCACTAACACCCTGCCATACCACCTAACCTCCATACCACTAACACCCGCCATACCACTAAACCCTCCTATAACCACTAACCCTGCCATACCACTAACCCTGCCATACACTAACCCTGCCTACCACTAACCCTGCCATACCACTAACCCTGCCATACCACTAACCCTGCCATACCACTAACCCTGCTCATACCACTAACCCTGCATAATCCACTAACCCTGCCATACCCCACTAACCCTGCCATACCACTAACCCCTGCTTAACCACTAACCCTCGCCATACCACTAACCGACCATACCACAACCCTGCCATACCACTAACCCTGCCATACACAACCTGCCATACCACTAACCCTGCCATACAACTAACCCTGCCATACCACTAACCCTGCCATACCACAACCCTGCCCCATACCACTAACCCTGCCCATACCACTAACCCCTATACCACTACCCTGCCAACCACTACCTGCCATACCCTACCCCTGATAACCACTAACCCTGCCATACCACAACCCTGCCATACCACTAAACCCTGCCATACCACAACCCTGCCATACCTAACCCTGCTATACACTAACCTGCATACCACTAACCCTGCCATACCACTAAACCCTGCCATACACTAACCCTGCCATACCACTAACCCTGCCATAACCACTAACCCTGCCATACCACTAACCTGCATCACTAACCTGCCATACCACTAAACCCTGCTCAACCACTAACCCTGCCCATACCACTAACCCTAACCATAACCGCATACCACTAACTAACCCTCATACCATCCTACCACTACCCTTGCATACCACTAACCCTGCCCATACCACTAACCCTGCCATTACCACTAACCCTGCCATACCACTAACCCTGCCATACCACTACTACCCTGCCATACCACTAACCCTGCCATACCACTAACCCTGCCATAACCACTAACCCTGCCATACCACTAACCCTGCATACCACTAACCTCAAATAACCGCATACCACTAACCCTGCCATACCACTAACCCTCGCCATACCACTAACCCTGCTATACCACTAACCCTGCCATACCACTACCCCTGCCATACCACTAACCCGCCATACCACAACCCTGCTACACTAACCCTGCTATACCACTAACCCTGCCATAACCACTACCCTGCATACCACTAACCCTGCCATACCCTAACCCTGCCATACCACTAACCCTGCTAATACCCACTAACCCTGCCATACCCACTAACCCGCCATACCCACTAACCCTGCCATACCACTAACCCTGCTTACCCCTAACCCCTGCCATACCACTAACCCGCCATACCACTACCCTGCCTACCATAACCCTGCCATACCACTAACCCTGCCATACCACTAACCCTGCCATACCACAACCCTGCCATACCACTAACCCTGCCCCATACCACTAACCCTGCCATACCACTACCCCATCCCTAACCACACCTTGCCATACACTAACCGCCATACCCAACCCCTGCCATACAACACTAACCCTGCCATACCACTAACCCTGCCATACCACTAACCCTGCCATAACCACTAACCCTGCCATACCACTAAACCCTGCCATACCACTAACCCCTGCATACCACAACCCTGCCATACCCCTAACCCTGCCTAACTAACCCTGCCATCCACTAACCCTGCCATACCACTAACCTGCCATACCACTACCTGCCATACCACTAACCCTGCATACCACCTGATACCAACCCTGCCATACACTACCCTGCCATTACAAACCCGTCCATACACTACCCTGCCATACCACTAACCCTGCCATACCACTAACCCTGCCATACCACTAACCCTGCCATACTAACTACCCTGCCATACCACTAACCCTGCCATCCACAACCCTGCCATACCACTAACCCTGCCATACCACTAACCCCATACCACTAACCCTGCCATTACCACTAACCCTGCATATCCCACTAACCCTGCCTATACCACTAACCCTGCTATACCATAACCCTGCCTACCACTAACCCTGCCTATACACTGAACCCTGCCATACCACTAACCCTGCATACCACTAACCCTGCCATACCACTAACCCTGCTATACACTAACCCTGCTATACCACTAACCCTGCTATACCACTAACCCTGCCATACCACTAACTAACCCTGCCATACCACTACCCTGCCATACCACTAACCCTGCTATACCACTAACCCTGCCATACCACTAACCCTGCCATAACCACTAACCCTGCCATACCACTAACCTGCTAATAAGACCCTAACTCCTGCCATACCCACAACCCTTGCATACCCACTAACCCTGGCCATACCACTCCCTGCCTATACATACCATACCCCTCCTGAACCACTAACCCTGCCATACCACTAAACCCGCCATCCACAACTAACCCTGCCATACCCACTAACCTGCATACACTAACCTGCATACCACTTAACCCTGCCATACCCTCCCTGCCATACCACTAAAACCCCGCCCCCCCATAAACACAACTAACCCTGCCATACCACTAAACTAACCCTGCCATACCACTAACCCTGCCATACCACCTAACCCTGCCATAACCCCAACCCTGCCAATACCAAATAACCCTGCCATACCACTAACCTGCCATACCACTAACCCTGCCATACCCAACTAACCCTTCCAACCCACTAACCCTGCCATACCACTAACCCCTGCATACCACTAACCCTGCCATAACCACTAACCCTGCATACCAAATAACCCTCCATAAACCACAACCCTGCTACCCCCTAACCCTGCCAACCACTAACTAAAAACCCTGCCATACCCTACCCTGCCATACCACTAACCCGCCATACCACTAACCCTGCCATAACCCACTAACCCTGGCCCTACCCCTAACCCTGCCATAACACTACCCCTGCCCCTACCACAACCCTGCCCCTACCACTAACCCTGTATACACTAACCCGGGCCCTACCACTAACCCTGCATACCCCTAAAACCCCGCATACCACTAACCCTGCTTATACCACTAACCCTGCCATACCATAACCCTGCCCAACCACTAACCCTGCCATAACCCTCACCACTCCTTTCCATACCACTAACCCTGCCATACCACTAACCCCCGCCTATACCACTAACCCTGCCATACCACTAACCCGTCTTACCACTAACCCTGCCATACCACTAACCTGCCTACCACTAACCCCCGCCCATACCATCCCTGCTAATAACCACACCCTGCCATACCACTACCTGCCATACCACTAACCCTGCATACCCCTAACCCTGCCATACCACTAACAACCCTGCCATACCAACTAAAACCCTGCCTATACCACAATAACCCTGCCATACCAACCCTAACTAACCCTGCCATACCACTAACCCTGCCATACCAAATAACCTGCCAACCACTACCCTGCATAAACCCCAACCCTGCCATACCACTAACCCTGCCATACCACTAAAACCCTGCCATACCACTAACCCTGCCATACACAACCCTGCCTTACCAACTAACCCCGCCCATAACCACTAACCCTGCCATACCAAACTAACCTGCCAACCACTAACCCTGCCATACCACCCAAACCCTGCCATACCAACCCTAATACCATACCCTGCATACCAAAAAAACCCTGCCATACCAACTAACCCTTAACCACGAAACCTCTAATCCACTAACCCTGCCATACCACTAACCCTGCCATACCAACTAACCTGTTATATTAACCACTAACCCTGCCATACCACTAAACCCTGCCATACCACAATATCCCCGGCCATACCAACTACCCCCTTTTATCCAAATTAACCCTGACAATCCACTAACCCTGTTATCCAATACTGTTTACAGGGGAACCCTGGTTACCAATATCCCTGATCCATAACCCTGATCCACTAACCCTGTTTTTCCCTAAAATGGCCCTGATCCAATACCCCGATACCATACCTGATCCAACATTGGCTATGTTTACCAATATGCCTACCATAACCCTGTTTGCCAATACCCTGTTATCCAATAAACTGTTTATCCAATAACCTGATCCATAACCCTATCCATACCCTGTTTAGCCAAAAGTGCCAGTCCACTACCTGCCATAACCACTAACCCGTATCACTAACCCCGTTTCCATAAACCCCCTACCTAACCTGATAACCAATTAACCCCCTAAACTTTTAAACCCGATCAATAACCTGCCATACCCCAACCCCCATGTGTAGACACTACTGCCTTACCACTTTTAACCTGCATTTCCATAACCCGTATACCAATATGCTGTACTACCCTGGCCATACCTACCTGCTATAACAACCCGCTATCACAACCCTGATTTCCCCTTTAACCCCATACCCCAACCGGATACAAAAACCTGCCTACCACTAACCCTGCCATACACTACCCCTGCCCATACCACTAACCCATGCCATACCCACTAACCCTGCCATAACCACCCCGCAAACACTATCCCTTGCCATACCAACACTAAATCCTATCCCTGCACATTACCACACCCCTAAACCCTATCCCTGCCATACCAACCCTAACCTCTAAATCCTATCCCTGCCATATCAACCTCTAAATCCTATCCCTGCCATACCAACCCTATCCCTGCCATACCCAACCCTAACCTCTAAATCCTATCCCTGCCATATCAACCCTAAAACCTATCCCTGCCATACCAACCCTAAAACCTATCCCTGCCATACCAACCCTAAAAGCTATCCCTGCCATACCAACCCTAACCCTTTAACTCTGGAGAGATCATCACTATCCTGGACGACAAGTCAGCTCACCCTGCCATACCACAGTGTGCTGTTTAGTTTGGGGGTAGTGGGTCTGTTTAGTCCAGGAGTAGTGGGTCCTGTTTAGTCCAAGATTAGTGGGTCCTGTTTAGTCCAGGAGTAGTGGGTCCTGTTTAGTCCAAGATTAGTGGGTCCTGTTTAGTCCAAGATTAGTGGGTCCTGTTTAGTCCAAGATTAGTGGGTCCTGTTTAGTCCAGGAGTAGTGGGTCCTGTTTAGTCCAGGAGTAGTGGCTCTGTTTAGTCCAGGAGTAGTGGGCCCTGTTTAGTCCAGGAGTAGTGGCTCTGTTTAGTCCAGGAGTAGTGGGCCCTGTTTAGTCCAGGAGTAGTGGCTCTGTTTAGTCCAGGAGTAGTGGGTCCTGTTTAGTCCAGGAGTAGTGGCTCTGTTTAGTCCAGGAGTAGTGGCTCTGTTTAGTCCAGGAGTAGTGGCTCTGTTTAGTCCAGGAGTAGTGGGCCCTGTTTAGTCCAGGAGTAGTGGGCCCTGTTTAGTCCAGGAGTAGTGGGTTCTGTTTAGTCCAGGAGTAGTGGGTTCTGTTTAGTCCAGGAGTAGTGGGTCCTGTTTAGTCCAGGAGTAGTGGGCCCTGTTTAGTCCAGGAGTAGTGGCTCTGTTTAGTTCAGGAGTAGGGGTTCTACTGGTGTGTCTGGGAAACCAGTCCTTACTGTTCACTAACAGGCTGTATTTTGGGGTTTCAGTGACCCCAACTGGTGGAAAGGAGAAACGTATCAGGGAGTTGGACTATTCCCCTCAAACTTTGTAACGGCTGATCTGACTGCAGAGCCTGAGATGAGTGAGTTCACACGCACCAGGGTTTCTGTTAGGAAAATGTGGCGCTGGACATTTGACCGGCAGCATTTTAATTTACCGGACATTTGATACATTTACTGGACCCATATGTATTGGGTGCGTAACTGGATTAGGCCATCCACCACGGTGCTCAGAATGAAAGAAATCGCATTTAGAATATGGTAATTCATCTTAACAAAACGTCCAAATCCAGGATGCAACGAGTGTGTCCTCACCAAATTCTGATGCGCACTATGAAGATGTTAGAATAACTGTCCACATTTACTTTTCCTCAGCCAACAGGACGAGTAACGAACAGCCAAATCACCAGCTGTCAGTCTACTATCCCCCATAGTAGAAATGTTTACGTATTCTATTGGTCAGCTTGTGGAGAAAGAAACAGCCTGTTCCAATCAGACTCTGGGACAGTTGTGGGACGATAAATCCCAAGTTCATCCAACCAGTAGACCTAGGATACATAAACATAAACATTAACATTAAAAAGCAAGCAAGGAGTCTGATGCAACAGATACGTTTAGCTTAAGATGTTGATAAACTATTATTTCTTCACATTAAAACTGCTGCAATGTGCACAAGGCAGTAGGGCTATGCGCTAATGTTCGTTCCATAATTAAATTAGCGGGAAAACACAGTTATCAAAAACGCACAAGCGGTTTCATGTGACAAAGAGGAAAATATCTGTTAGAAATGTAGAAAGAGGGGAGATCTAAAGATGCTACAACTAGCATGGGTTGCTAATATGACTAGGATGGGTTGCTAATATGACTAGGATGGGATGCTAATATGACTAGGATGGGTTGGCTAATATGACTAGGATGGGTTGCTAATATGACCTAGGATGGTTGCCTAATAATGACTAGGATATGGGTATGCGTAAATAGAACTATGGATGGGATGGCTAATATGACTAGGATGGGTTGCTACTATGACTAGGATTGGGGTTGCTAAGAATGACTAGGAGAGGATGGGATGCTAATTGAACTAGGATGGGGTTTTGCTAATATGACTAGGATGGGTTGCCTAATATGACTAGGAAATGGGTTGAATATAATGACTAGGATGGGAATGCTTAATAATGACTAGGGATGGAATGCTAAATATGACTATGATGGGAATGCTATATGACTAGGATGGGAATGTCTAATATGACTAGGATGGGTTGCTTAAATGACTAGGATGGAATGCTAAATGACTATGATGGGTGCTAATATGACTTCAGTATTGGATGCTAGGATGGGTTGCTAATATGACTAGGATGGGATGCTAATATGACTAGGATGGGATGCTAATATGACTAGGATGGGATGCTAATATGACTATGATGGGTTGCTAATATGACTATGATGGGTTGCTAATATGACTAGGATTGTGCCTTTGGCCCAAATATCTTTAGGAAAGATAGTTGATTTGAAAACCAATAGAACATGAGAGAAATAGGCTACTGGTTCCAATGTCATATGGAAGTCTTTTTTTAAATAATTGCCTCCACGGATATGGTCTAATTTTGGGTAGGCTACTTTGAAGCAAGGTAAGACATGCCTCATAATGTCTTATGGGTTAGGGTTTGAAACAATTATGTGTTTTCAAAATTCATGCTGCCTCCAGCTCATTGCAAAGTGGTGTGTGATGCGCCGATGAAGGCTGCCTTCCGTTGCCTGTACATTTTAATGGCAAATGGGAAGCAGGCTTCAATCACCAGTTGAGAAATATAAATAGTAGCTCTTTTTAATCATCAAAACTGATTTTAACACAGGATTGATTGGGCTCGAAACATCTAACGAATTAGCAGTTTGAGATGCTGTAGCAGCAGATTTTCCACTCAAAGGCTCTGAATGCTGTGCCTGTGTGATGAATAGGATACATAACGAATATACACACGCACCAATTTAATTCCAGTAAATTATGGAAATGAACCTATAGACTGATAAGCATGCCCGGTAAAATGTATTTCCATCAACGAATAGGCTAAAGGGTAAGACTGACTATCTATCTATCTAGAATAAACTTAATAGGCTAAAAACAGTATTTTCTTCTCCTGGCCGCAGCCGTTGTTATTATTTTGACCAAAAGCTGTTTATTACTGGCTAACAGAAACCCTGACACACACACACACAAACACACAGTCTCCTTGGCTTTCTCCATGTCCCCCCGACTGTCTCCATGTTCTAGACTGTCCCCCCTGACTGTCCCCCGACTGTCTCCATGTCAGTCTCCCACGACTGTCTCCCACGACTGTGTCCCCCGATTGTCACCCCAACTCACTCGCTGACTGTCCCCCTGACTGTCTCCGTGTCCCCCCCGGCCTGTCCCCCTGACTGTGTCCATGTCCCTCTGACTGTCCTGTGTCCACAGTGAAGACAGAAAATACAGTTCAGTGTGGAGATCCTGACACGCACACACGTGCACTTACAAACACACTATCCCACTGACTGTCTCCATGTCCCCCTGGCTGTCTCCATGTCCCCCTGGCTGTCTCCATGTCCCCCTGACTGTCCTGTGTCCACAGTGAAGACAGAAAAGAAGTCAGTGCAGTTCAGTGAGGAGATCCAGGTGGAGCGCATAGAGCCTGAACCTGAAGCGGTCTACATAGACGAGGTACTAACGCTTTATTCTACAGCTTAATGTAACCTACCAGTCAAAGGTTTGGACACACCTACTCATTCAAGGGCTTTTCTTTATTTTTACTATTTTCTACATTGTAGAATAATAGTGAAGACATCAAAACTATGATTTAACACATATGGAATCATGTAGTAACCAAAGAAGTGTTAAACAAATCAAAGTATATTTGAGATTCTTCAAATAGCCACTCTTTGACTCAACCAGCTTCATGAGGATTGCTTTTCCAACAGTCTTGAAGGAGTTCCCACATATGCTGAGCACTTGTTGGCTGCTTTTCCTTCACTCTGCGGTCCAACTCATCCCAAACCATCTCAATTGGGTGATTGTGGATGCCAGGTCATCTGATGCAGCACTCCATCACTCTCCTTCTTGGTCAAATAGCCCTTTATACAGCCTGGAGGTATGTTTTGGGTCATTGTCCTGTTGAAAAACCAATGATAGTCCCACAAAGCGCAAACCAGATGGGATGGCGTATCGCTGCAGAATGCTGTGGTAGCCATGCTGGTTAAGTGTGCCTTGAATTCTAAATAAATCACAAACAGTGTCACCAGCAAAGCACCCCCACACCATCACACCACCTCCTCCATGCTTTACGGTGGGAACTACACAAGCGGAAATCATCCGTTCACCCACACCGCGTCTCACAAAGACACAGTGGTTTGAACCAAATATCCAGGCCAAATTTCCACCTGTCTAATGTCCATTGATCATGTTTCTTGGCCCAAGCAAGTCTCTTCTTATTATTGGTGTCCATTAATAGTGGTTTCTTTGCAGCAATTCGACCATGAAGGCCTGATTCACACAGTCCCCTCTGAACAGTTGATGTTGAGATGTCTGTTACATGAACTCTGTGAAGCATTTGTTTGGGCTGCAATTTCTGAGGCTGGTAACTCTAATAAACGTTTCCTCTGCAGCAGAGGTAACTCTGGGTCTTCCATTCCTGTGGCGGTCCTCATGAGAGCCAGTTTCATCATAGCGCTTGATGTGTTATTTCATAGTTTTGATGTCTTAACTATTATTCTACAGTGTAAAAATTAATGAGTAGGTGTGTCCAAACTTTTGACAGGTACTGTAAGTATTCAGACCGTTTACTCTGTACTTTGTTGAAGCACCTTTGGCAGCGATTACAGCCTCAAGTCTTCTTGGGTATGATGCTACAAGCTTGGTACACCTGTATTTGGGGAGTTTCTCCCATTCTTCTATGCAGATCCTCTCAAGCTCTGTCAGGTTGGATGGGGAGCGTCGCTGCACAGCTATTTTCAGGTCTCTCCAGAGATGTTCAATCGGGTTCAAGTCTGGGCTCTGGCTTGGCCACTCAAGGATAATGAGACTTGTCCCAAAGCCACTCCTGCATTGTCTTGGCTGTGTGCTTAGGGTCGTTGTCCTGTTGGAAGGTAAACCTTCGCCCCAGTCTGAGGTCCTTTTCTCTGTTCATCTTTCCCTCGATCCTGACTAGTCTCCCAGTCCCTGCCGCTGAAAAACATCCCCACAGCATGATGCTGCCACCACCATGCTTCACCTTAGGGATGGTTCCAGATTTCCTCAATATGTGACGCTTGGCATTCAGGCCAAATAGTTCAATATTGGTTTCATCAGACCAGAGAATCTTGTTTCTCATGGTCTGAGAGTCCTTTAGGTGCCTTTTGGAAAATTCCAAGCGGCCTGTAATGTGCCTTTTACTGAGGAGTGGCTTCTGTCTGGCCACTCTACCATAAAGGCCTTATTGGTGGAGTGGTGCAGAGAGGGTTGTCCTTCTGGAAGGTTCTCCAGTCTCCACAGAGGAACTCTGGAGCTCTGTCAGAGTGACCATCAGGTTCTTGGTCACCACCTTGACCAAGGCCCTTCTCTCCCGATTGCTCAGCTCTATGAAGAGTCTTGGTGGTTCCAAACTTATTCCATTTAAGAATTATGGAGGCCACTGTGTCCTTGGGGACCTTCAATGCTGCGGACATTTTTTGGTACCCTTCCCCAGATCTGTGCCTTGACACATTCCTGTCTCGGAGCTCTCCTGAAATGTCGATCGACCTCATGGCTTGATTTTTGCTCTGAGAAAGACTGTCAACTGTGGGACCTTATATAGACAGGTGTGTGCCTTTCCAAATCATGTCCAATCAATTGCATTTAATACAGGCGGACTCCAATCCAGTTGTAGAAACATCTCAAGGATGATCAATGGAAACAGGATGCACCTGAGCTCAATTTCGAGTCTCATAGCAAAGGGTCTGAATACTTATGTAAAGAAGGTATTTTATTTGTAATACATGCAAACATTTCTAAAAAACTTTTTTCGCTTTGTCGTTATGGGGTATTGTGTGTAGATTGAGGATTTTATTGTATTTAATCAATTTTATAATAAGGCTGTAACGTAACAAAATGTGGAAAAAGGAAGGTGGTCTGAATACTTTCCGAATGCACTGTATATACGAAAGTATGTGGACACCCCTTTGAAATTAGTGGATTCAGCTATTTCAGCCACAGCCGTTGCTGACAGGTGTATACAATTGAGCACACAGACATGCCATCTCCATAGACAAACATTGGCAGTGGAATGGCCTTACTGAAGCGCTCAGTGACTTTCAACGTGGCACAGTCATAGGATGCCAACTTTCCAACAAGTCAGTTTGTAAAATTTCTGCCCTGCTAGAGTTGCCCCGGTCAACTGTAAGTGCTGTTATTGTGAAGTGGAAACGTCTAGGAGCAACCGCGAAGTGATAGGCCAGAAGCTCACAGAACGGGACCGCCGAGTGCTGAACCGCATAGCGCATAAAAATATTTTGTCCTCGGTTGAAACACTCACTACCGAGTTACAAACTGCCACTGGAAGTGACGCCAGCACAGGAAGTGTTCGTCGGGAACTGCATATATAATGGGTTTCCATGCCTAAAATCACCATGCGAAATGTCATGTGTCGGCTGGAGTGGTGTAAAGCTTGCCGCCATTGGACTCTGGAGCACTGGAAATGCGTTCTCTGGAGGGATGTATCACGCTTAACCATCTGGCAGTCCGACGGACGAATCTGGGTTTGGTGGATGCCAGGAGAACTCTACCTGCCCCAATGCATAGTGCCAACTGTAAAGTTTGGTGGAGGAGGAATAATGGTCTGGGGCTGTTTTTCATGGTTCGGGCTAGGCCCCTTAGTTCCAGTGAAGGGAAATCTTAACGCTACAGCATACAATGACATTCTAGACGATTCTGTGCTTCCAACTTTGTGGCAACAGTCTGGGGAAGGCTCTTTCCTGTTTCAGCATGATAATGCCCTTGTGCACAAAGCGAGGTCAATACAGAAATGGTTTGTCGAGATAGGTGTGGAAGAACTTGACTGGCCTGCACAGAGCCCTGACCTCAACCCCATAGAACACCTTTGGGATGAATTGGAACGCCGACTGCGAGCCAGGCCTAATCGCCCAACATCAGTACCCGACCTCACTAATGCTCTTGTGGCTGAATGGAAGCAAGTCCCTGCAGCAATGTTCCAACATCTAGTGGAAAGCCTTCCCAGAAGAGTGGAGGCTGTTATAGCAGCAAAGGAGGGACCAATTCCATATTAATGCCCATGATATTGGAATGAGATGGTTGACGACAAGGTGTCCACATACTTTTGGTCATGTAGTAGATATACTTAGTATACAAAACATTAAGAACACCTGAACTTTCCATGACATAGACTATCCAGGTGAATCCAGGTGAAAGCTATGAGCCCTTATTGATGTCACTTGTTAAATTCACTTCAATGAAGTGGGGGAGACAAATTAAATAATTATTTTTAATTCTTGAGACAATTGAGACATGGATTGTGTGTGTGTGCCATTCAGAAGGGGAATGGGCAAGACAAAATATTTAAGTGCCTTTGAACGGCGTATGGTAGTAGGTGCCAGGTGCATCGGTTTGTGTCAAGAACTGCAACACTGCTAGTTTTTCCACGCTCAACAGTTTCCTGTGTGTATCAAGAATGGTCCACCACCCAAAGGACATCCAGCCAACTTGACACAACTGTGGGAAGCGTTGGAGTCAACATGGGCCAGCATCCCTGTGGGAAGCGTTGGAGTCAACATGGGCCAGCATCCCTGTGGGAAGCGTTGGAGTCAACATGGGCCAGCATCCCTGTGGGAAGCGTTGGAGTCAACATGGGCCAGCATCCCTGTGGGAAGCGTTGGAGTCAACATGGGCCAGCATCCCTGTGGAATACTTTCGACACCTTGTAGAGTCCGTGGCCCGACGAATGGAGGCTGTTCTGAGGGCAAAATATTAGGAAGGTGTTCTTAGGGTTAGGGGTTAGGGGTTAAGACTTTAGGGGTTTCTTAGACTTCTACTAATGTTTTACTTCCTTTTATAAAAAATCTAAAGTTCAATGTGGTTCTTTTTCCAGGAGAAGATGGACCAGCTGCTGCAGATGATCCAGAGTGCAGATCCAACAGACAACCAGTCTGACGCCTGTGAACTGCTACAGCTGGAAGGTGAGACCAACTAACTAACTAACTAACTGCTACAGCTGGAGGGTGAGACCAACTTACTAACTATTACTACCTAACTAACCGCTACAGCTGGAGGGTGAGACCAACTTACTAACTAACTATTACTACCTAACTAACTGCTACAGCTGGAAGGTGAGACCAACTAACTAACTAACTAACTAACTATTACTACCTAACTAACTGCTACAGCTGGAGGGTGAGACCAACTAACTAACTAACTATTACTACCTAACTAACTGCTACTGCTGGAGGGTGAGACCAACTTACTAACTAACTATTACTACCTAACTAACTGCTACAGCTGGAAGGTGAGACCAACTAACTAACTAACTAACTATTACTACCTAACTAACTGCTACAGCTGGAGGGTGAGACCAACTAACTAACTATTACTACCTAACTAACCGCTACAGCTGGAGGGTGAGACCAACTTACTAACTAACTATTACTACCTAACTAACTGCTACAGCTGGAGGGTGAGACCAACTTACTAACTATTACTACCTAACTAACTGCTACAGCTGGAGGGTGAGACCAACTTACTAACTAACTATTACTACCTAACTAACTGCTACAGCTGGAAGGTGAGACCAACTAACTAACTAACTAACTATTACTACCTAACTAACTCTTACAGCTGGAGGGTGAGACTGACTTACTAACTAACTATTACTACCTAACTAACTCTTACAGCTAGAGGGTGAGACCAACTTACTAACTAACTATTACTACCTAACTAACTGCTACAGCTGGAGGTGAGACCAAACTTAACTAACTATTACTACCCTGAACTAACTGCTTGCTACAGCATGGAGGGTGAGACCCAACTTACTAACGAACTAATTACTACCATAACTAAACTGCTACAGCTGGAGGTTTTGGAGACTCAACTAACTAACTAACTAACTATTACTACCGTAACTAAACTGCTACAGCTGGATGGGTAATACTGACTTCCTAACTAACTATACTACCTAACTAACTGTACAGCTAGAGGGATGAGACTGGACTAAATAACTATAATACCAACTAAGGCTATACAGTGTAGGGTGAGACTGACTTTAACTAAACTATACTACCTAACTAACATCTTTCAGCTAGGGGTGAGATACTTTCTTATAACACTATTTCTACCCAACTAACTCTTACAGCTAGAGGGGAGACTGACTTACTAAAATAACCTTTTCGCTGAGGGTAGACCCAAAAATAACTATTTCTACCTTTAAAATGCTACAGCTGGGGGTAAACGACTTACTAACACGCTTACACTAGAGGGGGACGACTATAACTAAAATATACACTAACTAAAAGCTCAGTGAAGGGTAAGACGACTTAAAACTATTACCCTAACTAACTTTACACTAGAGGGGGAGACCAAAATTATAAAATAACTTTTTTACCCAAAAAATTTCTCTACACTGGGGGTAAAATGATTACAAATAATCTTTCAGCTAACTGATTTAAATATGACTCAAACAACATTTCAAGTAACAATTACAGCTAGGGGTAGACGACTAACTCTTAAGTAGAGGGTAAATGCTAAATAAACTCTTCGCTAAAGGGAAGAATGATTAACAATTTACAGCTGAGGGTAAGACTGCAAATTTACAGTGGGGTAAAAATGACTAACTAAAATCTTACACTAAAGGGTAAGAATGATTAACTAAACTCTTTCTTTTAAAGGGGAAGACGACAAATAACTCTTACAGTAGAGGGGAAACTGACTAACTAATCTTACAGCTGAGGGGAAGAATGACTAACTAACTCTTACAGCTGAGGGTAAAATGACTAATAACTTCGCTAGAGGAAGATATAATAACCTTCAGCTAGGGGTAAGCTGATAAAAACTCTACAGCTAGAGGTAAGAATACTAAATAACTCTTACAGCTAGAGGGTAAGATGACTAAACACTATTAAACTAACTCTTACATCTAAGGGGTTTTAAATGACTTACTAACCAATTTACTTACTAACCTTTCAGAAAGGGGAAAACTGACTAATCTAACAGCTTGAGGGGAAAACTGTAACATCTAATCTTTAAAAAGCTTGAGGTAAGACGACTATCAATCTTTGTAGAGGGGAAACTGACTAAATAAAACCTTTTAGCTAGGGTAAAACGACAACTAATCTTTTCAGAAGGGTAAGACGACTAATAAATTTATACTAGAGGGTAAGACTGACTAACTAATCTACACTAGAGGGGAAGACTGATTACAACCCCAAATTTTTACTACTAAATCTTTAAATGAGGGTAAAATATTTAATCTCTTTCAGCTAAAGGGTAAGAAGATAAAATAATCTTTCGCTAAGGGGAAACTGACTAATAATCTTACAGCTTTTTTAAAGGGGAAAACGACTAACTAACTCTTTCAGCTAGGGGTAAATGACTAAAAACTCTTACAGCTAGAGGGTAAGAATGACTAAATAACTCTACAGCTGAGGGAAAAAATGACAACTTTACAGTAGGGGTAAGATGACAATCTTAACTAGAGGGTAAGAATGACTAAATAAATCTTCACTAAAGGGTAAGGGTAAAATAACTCTTACAGCAAAGGGGAAAAAATGACTAACTCTTACAGCTAAAGGGGAAATGATAAAAACCTTTCAATAAGGGTAAGAATGACAATTTACAGCTAAGGGTAAGATGACTAAAAACTTCACTAAAGGGGAAGACTAATCTTCCCAAAAAGGGGAAGACTGACTAAATAACTCTTACGCTAGAGGGTAAGAATGATAACCTTTCAGCAAAAAGGGGAAGACTGACTAAATACTCTACAGTTTGAGGGTAAGCTGACTAACTCTTACGTAGAGGGAAAATGACTAAATAACTTTACAGCTAAAAGGGGGAAAAGACTAAATAACTTTCAGCAAAGGGTAAGACGACTAAATAACTCTACAGCTAAGGGAAGACTGACTAAATAAAATCTTTCGGAGGGTAAGAAGACTAAATAACTTTACAGCAGATGGTAAAAATGACTAAATAACCTTTCAGCAGAGGGGAGAATGATAAAAAACTCTTACGCTGAGGGTAAATGACTAAAAAACCTTACAGTGAGGGGAAGAATACTAAAAACTCTTTCAGCTAAAGGGAAGAAGACTAACTAACCTTACAGTGAGGGGAAAACTGACAAATAACTTTACACTAGAGGGTAAGAGACTAAAACTCTTACACTAAAGGGTAGAAGGTAACTAAATAACTCTTTCAGCTAAGGGTAAGATGATAAAAACCATCAGCAGAGGGAAGACTGCTAAAAATCTTACAGTGGGGGGGAAAATGACTAATAATCTTTCAGCTGAGGGTAAGAATGAAATAAAAAACTCTTACAGTAGATGGTAAGAAGACAACTAACTCTTACATTAAAGGGTAAGACTGCTACTAACCTTTCACTAAAGGGTAAGAATGACTACTCTTTAAACTAGAGGGTAAAAAAATGCTAAATAAATCTTTCAGGGTAGAGGGTAAACTGACTAAATAAAATTTTCACTAGGGGTAAGACGACAACTAAATAACTTTTCAGCAGAGGGTAAGATACTAAATAACCTTACAGCTAGGGGGGTAAGAATTATAAAATTTACATAAAGGTAAAAGACTAAATAATCTTACAGCTAGAGGGTAAAAATGACTTAAAACTTTACGCAGAGGGTAAGATGACTAAATAACTCTTACAGCTAGAGGGTAAGACTGACTAAATAACTTTACAGCTAAAGGGGAAAAAATGCTAACCCTTTCAGCTAGGGGTAAAACGGGCTAAATAACTTTACAGCTAGAGGGTAAGATGACTAAAAACTTTACAGCAGAGGGTAAGACTGATAAATAACTTACAGCTAAAGGGTAAGGGCTGACTAATAACCTTTTCAGCTAGGGGAAGACACTAAATAAATCTTACCTAAAAGGGTAAGACTGACTAAAATAAAATCTTTGTGGGGTAAGAAGAATAACTCTACACTAGGGGTAAGACTGACAAAAAAACTCTTCAGCTAGAGGGTAAAATGCAAAAACTCTTTAAACTAGAGGGGAAAAAATGAATAACTCTTACACTGAGGGAAGACTGACTAAAAAAACTCTTACAGCTAGAGGTAAAACCCCGACTAAATAACCTTCAGCAAGGTAAGACGACTAAAAACTCTTAAGCTAAAGGGAAATACTTTTAAAAACCTTTCAGCTAGAGGGGGAAAACTACTAAATAACCTTACACTAAAGGGAAGATGATAAATAAATCTTACAGTAGGGGTAAGACTGACTAAAACTCTTAAAACTAAAGGGTAAATGAAAATAAATCTACGCTAAGGGTAAAAAGACTAAATAAAATTTCAGCTAAGGGGAAGACTGATAAAAAACTCTTACAGCTAAGGGTTAAGACTGACAAAAACTCTTACAGTAGAGGGGAAGAATGACTTAATAACCTACAGTAGAGGGTAAAATGACTAAATTTAAATCTTACAGCTAGAGGGTAAGATGACTAAATAACTCTACAGTAAAAGGGGAAGACGCTTTAAAAAATTTTACAGTAGAGGGTAAGAATGACTAATAACTCTTTCAGCAGAGGGTAAGACGCTAAATAAATCTTACGCTAGAGGGGAAATGCTAAAAACTTACAGCTAAAGGGGAAAACGACTAAAAAACTTTACAGCTAGAGGGGAAAAGATAAATAATCTTAAGCTAGAGGGTAAGACGACTAAAAAACCTTACAGCAGAGGGTAAAACTGACTAAAAAAATCTTACACTAGAGGGGGAAGACGACTAAATAAAATTTACGCTAAAGGGTAAAAAATGACTAAAATCTTCAGCTAAAGGGGGAAGACTGCTAAAAAAACTCTTAAGTAAGGGTAAGACTGTAAAAAATTACAGCTAAAGGGGAAAAATGACAAATAAATCTTAAGTAGAGGGTAAGAAGACTAAATAATCTTACAGCTAGTGGGAAGACTGACTAAATAATCTTACATAGAGGGTAAGATGACTAACTAACTCTTACCTAGGGGAAGACGACAAAACTCTTACAGCTAAGGGTAAGACTGATAAATAACCTTTCAGCTAAAGGGGGAAAACGCTAAAAAAACTTACAGCTAGGGGGTAAAAAGACTTAATAAATTACAGAGAGGGTAAGCTACTAATAACTCTTTCAGTAGAGGGTAAGATGACTAACTAACCTTTCGCTAAAGGGTAAACTGAAATAACTAAATCTTTCAGCTAAGGGGGGGGAAAGACTTAATAACTCTTACAGCTAGAGGGTAAATGATAAATAACTTTACACAGAGGGTAAGAAAGACTAAATAAATTTACAGCTAAAGGGTAAAAGCTGACTAATAACTCTTACACTAGAGGGGAAAAAGATAAATAAATCTACAGCTAAAGGGGAAGAAAGACTAACTTTAAGCGGGGTAAAAAGGGCTAACCCAAAACTCTTACAGCTAGAGGGTAAGAAGGGCTAAAAAACTCTTATATTTTAAAAGGGGGAAGATGACTAAATAACTTTACAGCTAGAGGGAAGGGTGACTAAATAACCTTACAGCTGAGGGTAAAATGACTAACTAACCCACAGTTAAAAGGGGAAAACTGACTAACAACTCTTACAGCTAAAGGGTAAAAAAGACAACTCTTCCGCTAGAGGGGAAGAAGACAAAAACTTCAGCTAGAGGGAAGACTGACTAAAAAACCTTTTAAACTGAGGTAAAAGACTGACTAAATAACTAACTCTTACAGCTAGAGGGGAAGCTGATAACTAACTAACTCTTTCAGCTAGAGGGGAAAATGACTAAATAACTTTACGCTAGAGGGGAAAACTGACTAAATAACTTTACACTAAGGGTAAAAACGATAAAACTAACTCTTACAAGAGGGTGATGACTAAAAACTTTACACTGAGGGTAAAACTGCTAAATAACTCTTACGCTAAGGGTAAGAATGATAAATAAAATCTTCAGCTAGGGGTAAGATACTAAATAACTCTTACAGCAGAGGTTTAAAACTGACTAAAAAAACTCTTTAAACTAGAGGGTAAGAGACTAAATAACTCTTCACTAGAGGGTAAAAATGACTAATAACTTTAAGCTAGAGGGTAAAGATAAATAACTTACAGCTGAGGGTAAGACTGACTAAATAACTCTTACAGCTAGAGGGTAGAATAAAATAAAAAATCTTTCAGCTAAAGGGTAAGAATGACTAACTCTTACAGCTAAAGGGTAAGACTGACTAAATAACCTTACAGCTAGAGGGGAAAAAGACTAAATCTCATACAGCTAGGGGTAGAAACAACTTTACGCTAAGGGGGAAGACTGACTAAAAAACTCTTTAAACAAAGGGAAGACTGACTAAAAAACTTAAGTAAAGGGGAAATGACTAAATAACTTACAGCAGAGGGTAAAAATGCCCAAATAACTTTCACTAGAGGGGAGACGACTAAAAAACTCTTTCAGTAGAGGGTAAGCCCCACTAAATAACTCTTCAGTAGGGGTAAATGACTAAAAAACTTACAGCTAAAGGGTAAGACTGACTAAATAACCCTTACAGCTAGAGGGTAAGAATGACTAACTCTTCAGCTAAAGGGTAAGATGACTAAATAACCTTAAGTAGAGGGTAAAATGATAAAAAACTCTTACAGTAAGGTAAGACGCTAACATCTCTTCTGTGGGGGTAAGACTGATAACTAACTCACTCTTACCTTGAGGGGGAAAAAAGGGGCTAAAAAAGTCTTTTCACAAAGGGTAAAAATCACAAAATTTACAGTAGAGGGTGAAGCTAAATAAAATCTTTCAGTTAAAGGGGTAAAACTACTAACTAACTTACAGCTAAAAGGGGAAAAATGACAACTCTTCAGCAGAGGGTAAGATGACTAACCTTTTCAGCTAGAGGGGAAGCTGACTAAATAATCTTACAAGTAAAGGGTAAAAATGACTAACTCTTCAGCTGGGGTTTAAAATGACTAACTAACTCTTACACAGAGGGGGAAGATGCTAAATACTCTTAAGCTGAGGGGAAGACGACTAATAATCTTTCAGTTAAAGGGGAAGCTGACAACTAACCTTCACTGAGGGGGAAGACTGACAACTCTTTCAGCAAAGGGGTAAGAATGACTAACTTACAGTAAAGGGGAAGATGACTAAAACTCTTACAGCTAGAGGGTTTTAAAACTGACAACTAACCTTACAGTAGAGGGTAAGCTGCCCAAAAACTCTTACAGCAGAGGGTAAGACGACTAAAATAAATCTTACAAAAAAGGGTAAGACGACAAAATTACAGCTAGAGGGTAAGACTGACTAACTAACTCTTACAGCTAAAGGGTAAGAATGACAAAACCTTTCATTTTAAAGGGTAAGATGACTAACTAAATCTTCAGCAGAGGGTAAAGACGACTAACTAAAATCTTACGTTAAAGGGTAAGATGACTAAATCTTAAAGCTGAGGGGGATGACCCTTAAGTAAAAGGGTAAGATGAAAACTAACCTTACAGCAAAGGGTAAGACTGACTCCCTCTTACAGTAAAGGGTAAAACTGACTAAATAAAATCTTTCAGTAGAGGGTAAGAATGATTAATAAATCTTACATTAAAAGGTAAGACTGACAAATAACTCTTTCAGCTGAGGGGTTTTAAGACTGTAAAAACTCTTAACTAAGGGAAATGATTAATAACCTTACAGCTAAGGGTAAAACGACTAATTTCAGCTAGAGGGTAAGAATGACTAAATAACTCTTACAGCTAGAGGGTAAGAATGACTAACTAACTCTTACAGCTAGAGGGTAAGACTGACTAACTCTTACAGCTAGAGGGTAAGACTGACTAAATAACTCTTACAGCTAGAGGGTAAGAATGACTAACTAACTCTTACAGCTAGAGGGTAGACTGACTAACTCTTACGCTCAAGGGTAGACTGCAACTCTTACAGCTAGAGGGTAAGACTGACTAACTAACTCTTACAGCTAGAGGGTAAGACTGACTAATTACTGTCATTAATATGTTCTTTCACCCGTTTCCTAATTAAAACACTGATTACATTTTGAACGCACTATAATGTTACAAAACATTACATAACATTGTGTTTCTTGTTTTGCTAAGGTGCCTGCAACCAGATGTGTCCCCTCATTGATCAGAAGCTTGAGAACACTGACAGGTATATTATTCAGCTTACACCTTACCGACTGACTGGTTTACTGACCGACTGACTGGCTGGTTGACTGACTGGCTGGGTGACTTACTGGCTGGGTGACTTACTGGCTGGTTGACTGACTGGCTGGTTGACTGACTGGCTGGTTGACTGACTGGCTGGTTGACTGGCTGACTGGCTGGTAGAATGACTGACTGACTGGCTGGCTGGTTGACTGACTGACTGGTTGACTGACTGACTGACTGGTTGACTGACTGACTGACTGACTGAATGACTGGTTGACTGACTGACTGACTGGTTGAATGACTGACTGACTGGCTGGTTGACTGACTGGCTGGTTGACTGACTGGCTGGTTGAATGACTGACTGGCTGGTTGAATGACTGACTGACTGGTTGAATGACTGACTGGCTGGTTGACTGACTGACTGGCTGGCTGGTTGACTGACTGACTGGCTGGTTGAATGACTGACTGACTGAGTGGTTGACTGACTGACTGACTGGTTGACTGACTGACTGACTGGTTGATTGATTGACTGACTGGTTGAATGACTGACTGACTGGTTGAATGACTGACTGGTTGAATGACTGACTGACTGGTTGACTGACTGACTGACTGACTGGTTGAATGGCTGGTTGACTGACTGGCTGGCTGGTTGACTGACTGACTGACTGGTTGAATGACTGACTGACTGGTTGGTTGACTGACAGGCTGGTTGGTTGACTGACAGGCTGGTTGGTTGACTTACTGACTGACTGGTTGAATGACTGACTGTTTGACTGACTGACTGGCTGGCTGGTTGCCTGACTGGTTGAATGACTGACTGACTTGTTGAATGACTGACTGACTGGTTGACTGACTGACTGACTGGTTGACTGACTGACTGACTGGTTGACTGACTGACTGACTGGTTGACTGACTGACTGACTGGTTGACTGGCTGGTTGAATGACTGACTGGCTGGTTGAATGACTGACTGGCTGGTTGACTGACTGGTTGACTGACTGGTTGAATGACTGACTGACTGGTTGACTGACTGGCTGGTTTACTGACTGGCTGGTTGACTGACTGGCTGGTTTACTGACTGGCTGGTTGACTGACTGACTGACTGGTTGAATGACTGACTGACTGGTTGACTGACTGACTGGCTGGCTGGTTGACTGGCTGGTTGGTTGACTGACTGACTGGTTGAATGACTGACTGACTGGTTGAATTACTGACTGGCTGGTTGACTGACTGGCTGGTTGAATTACTGACTGACTGGTTGACTGACTGGCTGGCTGGTTGACTGACTGACTGACTGGCTGGCTGGTTGACTGACTGGCTGGTTGGTTGACTGACTGACTGGTTGAATGACTGACTGTTTGACTGACTGTTTGACTGGTTGACTGACTGACTGACTGGCTGGTTGACTGACTGACTGACTGACTGGTTGAATGACTGCCTGACTGGTTGAATGACTGACTGACTGGTTGAATGACTGACTGACTGGTTGAATGACTGACTGACTGGTTGAATGACTGACTGACTGGTTGAATGACTGACTGGCTGGTTGACTGACTGGCTGACTTGCTGGTTGACTGACTGACTGACTGACTGACTGGTTGAATGACTGACTGACTGACTGACTGGTTGACTGACTGGCTGACTGACTGGTTGAATGACTGACTGATTGACTGACTGACTGACTGGTTGAATGACTGACTGACTGGTTGAATGACTGACTGACTGGTTGAATGACTGGCTGACTGACTGGTTGAATGACTGGCTGACTGACTGGTTGAATGACTGACTGACTGGTTGACTGACTGGCTGACTGACTGGTTGAATGACTGGCTGACTGACTGGTTGAATGACTGACTGACTGGTTGAATGACTGACTGCCTGGTTGACTGACTGGCTGACTTGCTGGTTGACTGACTGACTGACTGACTGGTTGAATGACTGCCTGACTGATTGAATGACTGACTGACTGGTTGAATGACTGACTGACTGGTTGAATGACTGACTGACTGACTGGTTGACTGACTGACTGACTGACTGGTTGAATGACTGCCTGACTGGTTGAATGACTGCCTGACTGGTTGAATGACTGACTGACTGGTTGAATGACTGACTGACTGACTGGTTGACTGACTGACTGACTGACTGGTTGAATGACTGACTGACTGGTTGAATGACTGACTGGTTGACTGACTGGCTGACTGACTGGTTGAATGACTGACTGGTTGACTGACTGGCTGACTGACTGACTGGTTGACTGACTGACTGGTTGACTGACTGGTTGACTGACTGGTTGACTGACTGGTTGACTGACTGGCTGACTGACTGGCTGACTGACTGGTTGAATGACTGACTGACTGACTGGTTGAATGACTGACTGACTGACTGGTTGAATGACTGACTGACTGGTTGACTGACTGGCTGGTTGACTGACTGGCTGACTGACTGGTTGACTGACTGGCTGACTGGCTGGTTGAATGACTGACTGACTGACTGGTTGAATGACTGACTGACTGACTGGTTGAATGACTGACTGACTGGCTGACTGACTGGTTGACTGACTGGCTGACTTGCTGGTTGAATGACTGACTGGTTGAATGACTGACTGACTGGTTGAATGACTGACTGACTGACTGACTGGTTGAATGACTGACTGACTGACTGACTGACTGACTGACTGACTGGTTGAATGACTGACTGACTGACTGGTTGAATGACTGACAGACTGGTTGAATGACTGACTGACTGGTTGACTGACTGGCTGACTGACTGGTTGAATGACTGGCTGACTGACTGGTTGAATGACTGACTGACTGGTTGAATGACTGACTGCCTGGTTGACTGACTGGCTGACTTGCTGGTTGACTGACTGACTGACTGACTGACTGGTTGAATGACTGCCTGACTTGCTGGTTGACTGACTGACTGACTGACTGTTTGAATGACTGCCTGACTGGTTGAATGACTGCCTGACTGGTTGAATGACTGACTGACTGGTTGAATGACTGACTGACTGACTGGTTGACTGACTGACTGACTGACTGGTTGAATGACTGACTGACTGGTTGAATGACTGACTGACTGGTTGTATGACTGACTGGTTGACTGACTGGCTGACTGACTGGTTGAATGACTGACTGGTTGACTGACTGGCTGACTGACTGACTGGTTGACTGACTGACTGGTTGACTGACTGGCTGACTGACTGGTTGAATGACTGACTGACTGACTGGTTGAATGACTGACTGACTGGTTGACTGACTGGCTGGTTGACTGACTGGCTGACTGACTGGTTAAATGACTGACTGACTGGTTGACTGACTGGCTGACTGGCTGGTTGAATGACTGACTGACTGACTGGTTGAATGACTGACTGACTGGTTGAATGACTGGCTGACTGACTGGTTGACTGACTGGCTGACTGACTGGTTGAATGACTGACTGGTTGAATGACTGACTGACTGGCTGGTTGACTGACTGACTGGTTGAATGACTGACTGGTTGAATGACTGACTGGTTGAATGGCTGACTGACTGGTTGAATGACTGACTGACTGGTTGAATGACTGACTGACTGGTTGAATGACTGACTGACTGACTGGCTGGCTGGCTGACTGACTGGTTGACTGGCTGACTGACTGGCTGACTGACTGGTTGAATGACTGACTGACTGGTTGAATGACTGACTGCCTGACTGGTTGAATGACTGACTGACTGGTTGAATGACTGGCTGACTGACTGACTGACTGGCTGACTGACTGACTGGTTGACTGACTGCCTGACTGGTTGAATGACTGACTGACTGACTGACTGACTGACTGGCTGACTGACTGACTGACTGGTTGACTGACTGGCTGACTGACTGGTTGAATGACTGACTGACTGGTTGAATGACTGACTGCCTGACTGGTTGAATGACTGACTGACTGGTTGAATGACTGGCTGACTGACTGACTGACTGGTTGAATGACTGACTGACTGGTTGAATGACTGACTGACTGACTGGCTGACTGACTGACTGGTTGACTGACTGACTGGTTGACTGACTGGCTGACTGACTGGTTGAATGACTGACTGACTGACTGGTTGAATGACTGACTGACTGGTTGAATGACTGACTGACTGGTTGACTGACTGGCTGGTTGACTGGCTGACTGGCTGGTAGAATGACTGACTGACTGGTTGAATGACTGACTGACTGGTTGAATGACTGCCTGACTGGTTGAATGACTGACTGATTGACTGACTGACTGACTGGTTGACTGACTGGCTGACTTGCTGGTTGACTGACTGACTGCCTGACTGGTTGAATGACTGCCTGACTGGTTGAATGACTGCCTGACTGGTTGAATGACTGACTGATTGACTGACTGACTGACTGGTTGACTGACTGACTGACTGGTTGACTGACTGGCTGGTTGACTGACTGGCTGACTGACTGGTTGAATGACTGACTGACTGACTTGCTGGTTGACTGACTGACTGACTGGTTGACTGACTGACTGGTTGACTGGCTGGTAGAATGGCTGGCTGGTTGACTGACTGACTGGTTGATTGACTGGCTGGTTGACCTACTGGCTGGTTGACTGACTGGTTGGTTGACTGACTGGCTGGTTGACTGACTGACTGGTTGAATGACTGGCTGGTTGACTGACTGGCTGGTTGACTGACTGACTGACTGGTTGAATGACTGACTGACTGACTGACTGGTTGAATGACTGACTGACTGGTTGAATGACTGACTGACTGACTGACTGACTGGTTGACTGACTGACTGACTGGTTGACTGACTGACTGACTGGTTGACTGACTGACTGACTGGTTGACTGACTGACTGGCTGGCTGGTTGACTGGCTGGCTGGTTGACTGACTGGCTGGTTGACTGACTGACTGGTTGAGTGACTGACTGGTTGAATGACTGGCTGGTTGACTGACTGACTGGTTGACTGACTGACTGACTGGTTGACTGACTGGCTGGTTGAATGACTGGCTGGTTGACTGGTTGACTGACTGGCTGGTTGACTGACTGACTGGTTGACTGACTGACTGGCTGGTTGAATGACTGGCTGGTTGACTGACTGGCTGGTTGACTGACTGACTGGTTGAGTGACTGACTGGTTGAATGACTGGCTGGTTGACTGACTGACTGGTTGACTGACTGACTGACTGGTTGACTGACTGGCTGGTTGAATGACTGGCTGGTTGACTGGTTGACTGACTGGCTGGTTGACTGACTGACTGGTTGACTGACTGACTGGCTGGTTGAATGACTGGCTGGTTGACTGACTGGCTGGTTGAGTGACTGACTGGTTGAATGACTGACTGGCTGGTTGAATGACTGGCTGGTTGACTGACTGGCTGGTTGACTGGTTGACTGACTGGCTGGTTGACTGACTGACTCCTGTGTTTCAGGAAGCATTCGGAGTTGTCAGAGCTGAATGTGAAGTTGATGGAGGCTCTGTCTCTTTATGCTAAGCTTATGAATGAGGACTATGCCATGTACACCAAGCTGCAGACCCAGCAGTATTACATGCATCAATCTGCCAACACAGCACAACCGGTAGGTCACTCCATCTCTCTCTCACCCTCTCTCGCTCTTTCTCTAAATGCGGCCTGCCAATGCACGGTAGAAAGATACAAATGGAACGCTGGTGTTATGGATCATGTCTTTTTGAACGGTGTTGAACGAAGACACTGTTTTCTCTAAGGAAAGGAGGGAGACTTTTATATACAGGTTCTGGAAACAGAAGGCAGTGGTAAACGTGGGAGGGTTGAGAGAGACTACAAGTTCAAAGACAGCCTACTTTTCTATAGCCTCCTCAAGGGAGAGAGAAACATAGCTAGACTGTTGTTTTACTATTAAACTCAATGCTGCTATTGTTTTTAATTTGGTAAAGCAGCTTGTGTTTCTTAACCAGGCAAAGGGTAGAAAACTAGAAGGCTGGTGGTGACTGGTTAGCTACAGGGAAGCAATTACTGACTTAGCAGACGACCGCCACCAGTTTGTGATAGTAGTAAGGATGCTATTTGACAAGCCCACCATCGTCTTCAACTTTTTAATGAGGTAGCTTAAGCTACGAATATGAATTTATAATTTCCCATGTTTTTTGGGGGTTAAAGCCGATTGTGTGTGAAACGGTATGCACATTATTTAATTTGGTCATATAAATATTAACATTTTGAATTTTGTGTAATGTCAGTAGCCTAGTCAAATTGCTTTCGAAAAGTATTCAGACCCCTTGACTTTTTTAATTTTAGTTTTTTTTAATTTCATCTTTATTTAACCAGGTAAGAAGCCAGTTGAGAACAAGTTCTCATTTACAACTGCGACCTGGCCAAGATAAAGCAAAGCAGTGCGGTAAAAACAACAAAACAGAGTTACATATGGGGTAAAAAAACATAAAGTCAAAAATACAACAGAAAATATATATACAGTGTGTGCAAATGTAGCAAGTTATGGAGGTAAGGCAATAAATAGGCCATAGTGCAAAATAATTACAATTAGTATTAACACTGGAATGCTAGATGTGCAAGAGATTATGTGCAAATAGAGATACTGGGGTGCAAAAGAGCAAAATAAATAACAATATAGGGATGAGGTAGTTGGGTGGGCTAATTTCAGATGGGCTGTGTACAGGTGCAGTGATCGGTAAGGTGCTCTGACAACTGATGCTTAAAGTTATTGAGGGAGATAAGAGTCTCCAGCTTCAGAGATTTTTGCAATTCGTTCCAGTCATTGGCAGCAGAGAACTGGAAGGAATGGCGGCCAAAGGAGGTGTTGGCTTTGGGAATGACCAGTGAGATATACCTGCTGGAGCGCAGACTACGGGTGGGTGCTGCTATGGTGACCAATGAGCTAAGATAAGGCGGGGATTTGCCTAGCAGTGATTTATAGATGGCCTGGAGCCAGTGGGTTTGACGACGAATATGTAGTGAGGACCAGCCAACAAGAGCGTACAGGTCACAGTGGTGGGTAGTATATGGGGCTTTGGAGACAAAACGGATGGCACTGTGATAGACTACATCCAATTTGCTGAGTAGAGTGTTGGAGGCTATTTTGTAAATGACATCGCCGAAGTCAAGGATCGGTAGGATAGTCAGTTTTACGAGGGCATGTTTGGCAGCATGAGTGAAGGAGGCTTTGTTGCGAAATAGGAAGCCGATTCTAGATTTAACTTTGGATTGGAGATTCTTAATGTGAGTCTGGGAGGAGAGTTTACAGTCTAACCAGACACCTAGGTATTTGTAGTTGTCCACATACTCTAGGTCAGACCCGTCGAGAGTGGGGATTCTAGTCGGGTGGGCGGGTGCCAGCAGCGTTCGATTGAAGAGCATGCATTTAGTTTTACTAGTGTTTAAGAGCAGTTGGAGGCTACTGAAGGAGTGTTGTATGGCATTGAAGCTTGTTTGGAGGTTTGTTAACACAGTGTCCAATGAAGGGCCAGATGTATACAAAATGGTGTCGTCTGCGTAGAGGTGGATCTGAGAGTCACCAGCAGCAAGAGCGACATCATTGATATACACAGAGAAAAGAGTCGGCCCAAGAATTGAACCCTGTGGCACCCCCATAGAGACTGCCATAGGTCCAGACAACAGGCCCTCCGATTTGACACATTGAACTCTATCTGAGAAGTAGTTGGTGAACCAGGCGAGGCAGTCATTTGAGAAACCAAGGCTATTTAGTCCGCCAATAAGAATGCGGTGGTTGACAGAGTCGAAAGCCTTGGCCAGGTCGATGAAGACGGCTGCACAGTACTGTCTATTATCGATCGCGGTTATAATATCGTTTAGGACCTTGAGCGTGGCTGAAGTGCACCCATGACCAGCTCGGAAACCGGATTGCATAGCGGAGAAGGTACGGTGGGATTCGAAATGGTCGGTGATCTGTTTGTTAACTTGGCTTTCAAATACTTTCGAAAGGCAGGGCAGGATGGATATAGGTCTGTAGCAGTTTGGATCTAGAGTGTCACCCCCTTTGAAGAGGGGGATGACCGCGGCAGCTTTCCAATCTCTGGGGATCTCAGACGTTACGAAAGAGAGGTTGAACAGGCTAGTAATAGGGGTTGCGACAATTTCGGCGGCTAGTTTTAGAAAGAAAGGGTCCAGATTGTCTAGCCCAGCTGATTTGTAGGGGTCCAGATTTTGCAGCTCTTTCAGAACATTTTCCACATTTTGTTACGTTACATCCTTAATCTAAAATTAATCAAATACAAATGTTTCCTCATCAATCTACACACAATACCCCATAATGACCCAATACCCCATAATGACCCAATACCCCATAATGACCCAATACCCCATAATGACCCAATACCCCATAATGACCCAATAACCCATTTATAAAAAATATATAAAGATACCTTGTTTACATTAGTATTCAGACCCTTTGCTATGAGATTCGAAATTGAGGTCAGGTGCATCCTGTTTCCATTGATCATCCTTGAGATGTTTCTACAACTTGATTGGAGTCCACCTGTGGCAAATTCAATTGATTGGACATGATTTGGAAAGGCACACACCTGTCTATATAAGGTCCCACAGTTGACAGTGCATGTCAGAGCAAAAACCAAGCCATGAGGTCGAAGGAATTGTCCATAGAGCTCAGAGACAGGATTGTGTTGAGGCAAAGATCTGGGGAAGGGTACCAAAAAATGTCTGCAGCGTTGAAGGTCCCCAAGAACACAGTGGCCCCCATCATTCTTAAATGGAAGAAGTTTGGAACCACCAAGACTCTTCCTAGAGCTGGCCACCCGGCCAAACTGAGCAATAGGGGGAGAAGGGCCTTGGTCAAGGAGGTGACCAAGAACCCGATGGTCACTCTGACAGAGCTCCAGAGTTCCTCTGCTATAACAGCCTCCACTCTTCTGGGAAGGCTTTCCACTAGATGTTGGAACATTGCTGCGGGCACTTGCTTCCATTCATTCATTGCATTCCAATTCATCCCGAAGGTGTTCGATGGAGTTGAGGTCAGGGCTCTGTGCAGGCCAGTCAAGTTCTTCCACACCAGTCTCGACAAAACATTTCTGTATGGACCTCGCTTTGTGCCCAGGGGCATTGTCATGCTGAAACAGGAAAGGACCTTCCCCAGACTGTTGCCACAAAGTTGGAAGCACAGAATCGTTCACTGGAACTAAGGGGCCCAGCCCGAAACATTATTCCTCCTCCACCAAACTTTACAGTTGGCACTATGCATTCGGACAGGTAGCGTTCTCCTGACAGCCGCCAAACCCAGATCCGTCGGACTGCCAAATGGTGAAGTGTGATTCATCCCTCCAGAGAACGCGTTTCCAGTGCTACAGAGTCCAATGGTGGCGAGCTTTACACCACTCCAGCCAACGCTTTGCATTGCGCATGGTGATCTTAGGTTTGTGGGCGGCTGCTCGGCCATGGAAACCCATTTCATGAAGCTCCCGACAAACAGTTATTGTGCTGATGTTGCTTTTAGAGGCAGTTTGGAACTCAGTAGTGAGTGTTGCAACCTAAGAGAAACGATTTTACCCACTACGCGCTTCAGCACACTGCGGTTCCGTTCTGTGAGCTTGTGTGGCCTTCCACGTCTCGGCTGAGCCGTTGTTGCTCCGAGATGTTTCCACTTCATTTACATTTTTAGTCATTTAGCAGACGCTCTTATCCAGAGCAACTTACAGTTAAGTGAGTGCATACATTTTCATACTGGCCCCCTGTGGGAATTGAACCCACAACCCTGGCGTTGCAAACGCCATGCTCTACCAACTGAGCTACATCCCTGCCGGCCATTCCCTCCCCTACCCTGGACGACGCTGGCTAATTGTGCGCCGCCCCATGGGTCTCCCGGTCGCGGCCGGCTACGACAGAGCCTGGATTCGAACCAGGATCTAGTGGCACAGCTAGCACTGCGATGCAGTGCCTTAGACCACTGCGCCACTCGGGAGACACTTCATAATAACAGCACTTACAGTTGAGCGGGGCAACTCTAGCAGGGCAGAAATTTGACAAACAGACTTGTTGGAAAGGTGGCATCCTATGACGGTGCCACATTGATAGTCACTGAGCTCTTCAGTAAGGCCATTCTACTGCCAATGTTTGTCTATGGAGATTGCATGGCTGTGTGCTCGATTTTATCCACCTGTCAGCAACGGGTGTGGCTGAAATAGCCGAATCCACTAATTTGAAGGTGTCCACATAGTTTTGTGTGTGTATATATAGTGTGTGTGTGTTCGTTCCCTCAGGTGTACCCGGGGCAGACTGGAGGGTCCTATGGGATGAGCGGTCCAGGAGGGGTTCAGCAGGGATACAGTGTTTCTCTGGAGCAGATACAGACTGGCCAGCCAGCACCCAGGTGACTTTCCTCACAGCTATTCACACACCTAACCCTAACCTAACCCTAACCCAGCTATTCACACACCTAACCCTAACCTAACCCTAACCTAACCCTAACCCAGCTATTCACACACCTAACCCTAACCTAACCCTAACCCTAACCTAACCCTAACCCAGCTATTCACACACCTAACCCTAACCTAACCCTAACCCTAACCCTAACCCAGCTATTCACACACCTAACCCTAACCTAACCCTAACCCTAACCCAGCTATTCACACACCTAACCCTAACCTAACCCTAACCTAACCCTAACCCAGCTATTCACACACCTAACCCTAACCTAACCCTAACCTAACCCAGCTATTCAAAAAACCTAACCCTAACCCTAACCCAGCTATTCACACACCTAACCCTAACCTAACCCTAACCTAACCCTAACCCAGCTATTCACACACCTAACCCTAACCTAACCCTAACCCAGCTATTCACACACCTAACCCTAACCTAACCCTAACTGGATCTACACAAATGGAGCCCATGGAAATCAGTTTGCGTCGCGTTCCAAAAATTCAGCCGCACAAATGTACGTAGAACTATGTAGAGAGCGACGCTAACAGACCTCAGTTTGCTCCGTTTGTGTAGATCCAGTTAGGGTTAGGTTAGGGTTAGGTGACTATGTAGATCCCTTTACCCACTGTGTGTGTGTGTGTGTGTGTGTGTTCCAGTGATGTCCACATGTACATGGGCCAGCCTCCAGTCTACAGTCCAGCTGCAGAGGGCATGTCCTACCAGCCTCCAGCCAATCAGCCGTCCAGCTACAACTCCACCCCCAACCCTGGCCTGAGCCTTCCACCCACTCCTGACACACAGCAGCACCCGTACCCCGAGAAGGCTCTTCTATAGAACACACTACACTACACACAGCAGCACCCGTACCCCGAGAAGGCTCTTCTATAGAACACACTACACTACACACAGCAGCACCCGTACCCCGAGAAGGCTCTTCTATAGAACACACTACACTACAGACAGCAGCACCCGTACCCCGAGAAGGCTCTTCTATAGAACACACTACACTACACACAACAGCACCCGTACCCCGAGAAGGCTCTTCTATAGAACACACTACACTACACACAGCAGCACCCGTACCCCGAGAAGGCTCTTCTATAGAACACACTACACTACACACAGCAGCACCCGTACCCCGAGAAGGCTCTTCTATAGAACACACTACACTACACACAGCAGCACCCGTACCCCGAGAAGGCTCTTCTATAGAAACACACTACACTACAGACAGCAGCACCCGTACCCCGAGAAGGCTCTTCTATAGAACACACTACACTACACACAGCAGCACCCGTACCCCGAGAAGGCTCTTCTATAGAACACACTACACTACACACAGCAGCACCCGTACCCCGAGAAGGCTCTTCTATAGAACACACTACACTACACACAGCAGCACCCGTACCCCGAGAAGGCTCTTCTATAGAACACACTACACTACACACAGCAGCACCCGTACCCCGAGAAGGCTCTTCTATAGAACACACTACACTACACACACGCTACACTGCACTACACACACTACAAACTACACACCCACAGCACACACACATTTACAGATACACATGCAGACTTGGACACATTCTGCACACTCAGTCATTTAATCTCACTCACTCACTCACTCACTCTAAAAAGAGCAGAAACATGAAGCCCGTGTGGAGTGTCCCGCATAGGAACAGACTGAGTGATGTTCCACATCATAAAGAGAAGCAGCAACTTGTTTAACTTTTATTTTTTAAAGGAAACTGAAAAACCTTATGCTACTATAGTCTTTCTTATCGTTGCATTGTTTTAGAAATACTAAAGACTGAAGCCACTTTCAGGATAAGAAAATAGTGAAGCATGCAGACATTGTATATATGTACTGTACTGGTAATATGATATTATATATATATATATATATATATATATATATATATATATATATACAGTACCAGTCAAAAGTTTGGACACCTACTCGTTCCAGGGTTTTTCTTTATTTTTACTATTTTCTACATTGTAGAATAATAGTGAAGACATCAAAACTATGAAATAACACATATGGAATCATGTAGTAACCAAAAAAGTGTTAAACAAATCAAAATATATTTGAGATGTGAGATTCTTCAAAGTAGCCACCCTGAACACTCTTGGCATTCTCTCAACCCGCTTCATGAGGTTGTCACCTGGAATGCATTTCAATTAACAGGTGTGCCTTGTTAAAAGTTAATTTGTGGAATTTCTTTCCTTCTTAATGCGTTTGAGCCAATCAGATGTGTTGTGTCAAGGTAGGGGTGGTATACAGACGATAGCCCTATTTGGTAAAAGACCAAGTCCATATTATGGCAAGAACAGCTCAAATAAGCAAAGAGAAACGACAGTTCATCATTACTTTATGACATGAAGGTCAGTCAATCTGGAAAATATCAAGAACTTTGAAAGTTTCTTCAAGTGCAGTCACAAAAACCATCAAGCGCTATGGTGAAACTGGCTCTCATGAGGACCGCCACAGGAATCGAAGACCCAGAGTTACCTCTGCTGCAGAGGATACGTTCATTAGAGTAACTGCACCTCAGATTGCAGGCCAAATAAATGCTTCACAGAGTTCAAGTAACAGACACATCTCAACATCAACTGTTCAGAGGGGATTGAGTGAATCAGGCCTTTGTGGTCGAATTGCTGCAAAGAAACCACTACTAAAGGACACCAATAACAAGAAGAGACTTGCTTGGGCCAAGAAACACGAGCAATGGACATTAGACCGGTGGAAATCTGTCCTTTGGTCTGATAAGTCCACATTTGAGATTTTTGTTTCCAACCACCGTGTCTTTGTGAGATGCAGAGTAGGTGAACTGATGATCTCCGCATGTGTGTTTCCCACCGTGAAGCATGGAGGAGGAGGCGTAATGGTGTGGGGTGCTTTGCTAGTGACACTGTCTGTGATTTATTTAGAATTCAAGGCACACTTAACCAGCATAGCTACCACAGCATTCTGCAGCGATACGCCAACCAATCTGGTTTGCGTTTAGTGGGACTATTATTTGTTTTTCAACAGGACAATGACCCAAAACACACCTCCAGGCTGTGTAAGGGCTATTTGACCAAGGAGAGTGATGGAGGGTTGCATCAGATGACCTTTCATAGTTTTGATGTCTTCACTATTATTATTATGTAGAAAATAGTAAAAATTATGAAAAAACCCTTGGATGAGTAGGTGTGTCCAAACCTTTGACTGGTAGGGTTAGGGTTAGGGTTAACCCTACCCCTAACCCTAACCCTAACCCTGTGTACAGACTGTGTATATATACACACTACTGGTGACATACTACAGTGCGTTCAGAAAGTATTCAGACCCCTTGACTTTTTGATTTTGTTACATTACAGCCTTATTTCAAAATTGATTAAATTACTTTTTTCCCTCATCAATCTACACACAATATCCCATAATGACAAAGCAAAAACAAGTTTTTAGAGATTTTTGCAAATGTATTAAACAATTAAAAAACAAATACCTGGCACCATCCCTACGGTGAAGCATAGTGGTGGCAGCATCATGCTGTGGGGATGTTTTTCAGCGGCAGGGACTGGGAGACTAGTCAGGATCGAGGCAAAGATGAACGGAGCAAAGTACAGAGATCCTTGATGAAAACCTGCTCCAGAGCGCTCAGGACCTCCGACTGGGGCGAAGGTTCACCTTCCAACAGGACAACAATCCTAAGCACACAGCCAAGACAACGCATTAGTTGCTTTGGGACAAGTCTCTGAATGTCCTTGATTGGCCCAGCCAGAGCCCAGACTTGAACCCAATGGAACATCTCTGGAGAGAACTGAAAATAGCTGTGCAGCGACGCTCCCAATCCAACCTGACAGAGCTTGAGAGGATCTGCATAGAAGAATGGGAGAAACTCCCCAAATACAGGTGTACCAAGCTTGTAGCATCATACCCAAGAAGACTTGAGGCTGTAATCGCTGCCAAAAGTGCTTCAACAAAGTGCTGAGTAAAGTGTCTGAATTCTTATGTAAATGTGATATTTCTGTTTTTTTATATAAAAAGAAAGTCAACTAAGCTGTTTTTGCTTTGTCATTATGGGGTAAAAAAAAGTATTAATCAATTTTAGAATAAGGCTGAAACATAACAAAATGTGGAAAAAGTGAAAGTATACTGTGCTGGTGATATATACTGTACTAGTCATATAATATATAGTATAGTACATATATACTGTACTGGTGATATATACTGTACTAGTCATGATATAGTATAGTACATATATACTGTACTGTTGATATATACTGTACTAGTCATATGATATAGTATAGTACATATATACTGTACTAGTCATGATATAGTATAGTACATATATACTGTACTGTTGATATATACTGTACTAGTCATGATATAGTATAGTACATATATACTGTACTGTTGATATATACTGTACTAGTCATATGATATAGTATAGTACATATATACTGTACTGTTGATATATACTGTACTAGTCATATTATATAGTGTATATATACTCTACTGTACTAGTACTATGATATCGTATATATGCTGTACTGTACTAGTAATATGATATAGTGTGTATATATATATATATATATATATACTGTCCTGAACTAGTAATATGATATAGTATATTTACTGTACTGTACTAGTAATATGATAGTGTATATACTGTACTGTACTAGTAGTATGATATAGTGTATATACTGTACTGTACTAGTAGTATGATATAGTATATATACTGTACTAGTAATATTATATAGCATATATACTGTCCTGAGTGTGTGTTTGTCCAGGTCTGAAGGGTGTATGTGTTTCCTGAACAAAGCAACAAGCAGCATTGCCCCTGCTCTCCTGGCGTAGTCCCTGGGGACATGAAGTACACTACTTTAGCCCATAGCCTTATGAGGCAGACCTATGAAGCTCTGGCCAAAGTAGTGAACTATGTAGGGAGTAGATTTCCATTTGAGATCCAGTGTTATGGCTTGTCCCGCCTCCAGGGATCTGACTTGTTCTGCTGTTCTCTTTAAGCTTCTCTCTAGCCAGTGTTAAATTGATACTAGTTTTTTTTATAGTGCGTTTTAATTTATATTTGATTATTGTTATGCTATTTTACATGCAGAATTTGTAATGAGAGAAAATGAATGTGATATTCTTCATGATTTTAGGTCTATATTTAAATAGCTCATAAGAAATGTTCTCTCATTTTAACCCTCTAGATCCAAGAGCTGCTGTTCATCTCAATGTATTTATCTGACCCTAACTACCCCGTATAGACTGTCCTCTGACCGTATTTATCTGACCCTAACTACCCCGTATAGACTGTCCTCTGACCGTATTTATCTGACCCTAACTAACCCGTATAGACTGTCCTCTGACCCGTATTTATCTGACCCTAACTAACCCCGTATAGACTGTCCTCTGACCGTATTTATCTGACCCTAACTACCCCCGTATAGACTGTCCTCTGACCCTAACTACCCCGTATAGACAGTCCTCTGACCGTATTTATCTGACCCTAACTACCCCGTATAGACTGTCCTCTGACCGTATTTATCTGACCCTAACTACCCCGTATAGACTGTCCTCTGACCGTATTTATCTGACCCTAACTACCCCGTATAGACTGTCCTCTGACCGTATTTATCTGACCCTAACTAACCCGTATAGACTGTCCTCTGACCCTAACTACCCCGTATAGACTGTCCTCTGACCGTATTTATCTGACCCTAACTACCCCCGTATAGACTGTCCTCTGACCGTATTTATCTGACCCTAACTACCCCCCGTATAGACTGTCCTCTGACCGTATTTATCTGACCCTAACTACCCCGTATAGACTGTCCTCTGACCGTATTTATCTAACCCTAACTACCCCGTATAGACTGTCCTCTGACCGTATTTATCTGACCCTAACTACCCCCGTATAGACTGTCCTCTGACCGTATTTATCTGACCCTAACTAACCCGTATAGACTGTCCTCTGACCGTATTTATCTGACCCTAACTAACCCGTATAGACTGTCCTCTGACCGTATTTATCTGACCCTAACTACCCCGTATAGACTGTCCTCTGACCGTATTTATCTGACCCTAACTACCAACTACCCCCCGTATAGACTGTCCTCTGACCGTATTTATCTGACCCTAACTAACCCGTATAGACTGTCCTCTGACCGTATTTATCTGACCCTAACTACCCCGTATAGACTGTCCTCTGACCGTATTTATCTGACCCTAACTACCCCGTATAGACTGTCCTCTGACCGTATTTATCTGACCCTAACTACCCCGTATAGACTGTCCGCTGACCCGTATTTATCTGACCCTAACTACCCCGTATAGACTGTCCTCTGACCGTATTTATCTGACCCTAACTACCCCGTATAGACTGTCCTCTGACCGTATTATCTGACCCTAACTACCCCGTATAGACTGTCCTCTGACCGTATTTATCTGACCCTAACTACCCCGTATAGACTGTCCTCTGACCGTATTTATCTGACCCTAACTACCCCGTATAGACTGTCCTCTGACCGTATTTATCTGACCCTAACTACCCCGTATAGACTGTCCTCTGACCGTATTTATCTGACCCTAACTACCCCGTATAGACTGTCCTCTGACCGTATTTATCTGACCCTAACTACCCCGTATAGACTGTCCTCTGACCGTATTTATCTGACCCTAACTACCCCGTATAGACTGTCCTCTGACCGTATTTATCTGACCCTAACTACCCCGTATAGACTGTCCTCTGACCGTATTTATCTGACCCTAACTACCCCGTATAGACTGTCCTCTGACCGTATTTATCTGACCCTACTACCCCGTATAGACTGTCCTCTGACCGTATTTATCTGACCCTAACTACCCCGTATAGACTGTCCTCTGACCGTATTTATCTGACCCTAACTACCCCTTATAGACTGTCCTCTGACCGTATTTATCTGACCCTAACTACCCCGTATAGACTGTCCTCTGACCCTAACTACCCCGTATAGACAGTCCTCTGACCGTATTTATCTGACCCTAACTACCCCGTATAGACTGTCCTCTGACCGTATTTATCTGACCCTAACTACCCCGTATAGACTGTCCTCTGACCGTATTTATCTGACCCTAACTACCCCGTATAGACTGTCCTCTGACCGTATTTATCTGACCCTAACTAACCCGTATAGACTGTCCTCTGACCCTAACTACCCCGTATAGACTGTCCTCTGACCGTATTTATCTGACCCTAACTACCCCGTATAGACTGTCCTCTGACCGTATTTATCTGACCCTAACTACCCCGTATAGACTGTCCTCTGACCGTATTTATCTGACCCTAACCTACCCCGTATAGACTGTCCTCTGACCGTATTTATCTGACCCTAACTACCCCGTATAGACTGTCCTCTGACCGTATTTATCTGACCCTAACTACCCCGTATAGAATGTCCTCTGACCCTAACTACCCCCGTATAGACAGTCCTCTGACCGTATTTATCTGACCCTAACTACCCCGTATAGACTGTCCTCTGACCGTATTTATCTGACCCTAACTACCCCGTATAGAATGTCCTCTGACCGTATTTATCTGACCCTAACTACCCCGTATAGACTGTCCTCTGACCGTATTTATCTGACCCTAACTAACCCGTATAGACTGTCCTCTGACCCTAACTACCCCGTATAGACTGTCCTCTGACCGTATTTATCTGACCCTAAACTACCCCGTATAGACTGTCCTCTGACCGTATTTATCTGACCCTAACTACCCCGTATAGACTGTCCTCTGACCGTATTTATCTGACCCTAAACTACCCCGTATAGACTGTCCTCTGACCGTATTTATCTAACCCTAACTACCCCGTATAGACTGTCCTCTGACCGTATTTATCTGACCCTAACTACCCCGTATAGACTGTCCTCTGACCGTATTTATCTGACCCTAACTACCCCGTATAGACTGTCCTCTGACCGTATTTATCTGACCCTAACTAACCCGTATAGACTGTCCTCTGACCGTATTTATCTGACCCTAACTACCCCGTATAGACTGTCCTCTGACCGTATTTATCTGACCCTAACTACCCCGTATAGACTGTCCTCTGACCGTATTTATCTGACCCTAACTACCCGTATAGACTGTCCTCTGACCGTATTTATCTGACCCTAACTAACCCGTATAGACTGTCCTCTGACCGTATTTATCTGACCCTAACTACCCCGTATAGACTGTCCTCTGACCGTATTTATCTGACCCTAACTACCCCGTATAGACTGTCCTCTGACCGTATTTATCTGACCCTAACTACCCCCGTATAGACTGTCCGCTGACCGTATTTATCTGACCCTAACTACCCCGTATAGACTGTCCTCTGACCGTATTTATCTGACCCTAACTACCCGTATAGACTGTCCTCTGACCGTATTTATCTGACCCTAACTACCCCCGTATAGACTGTCCTCTGACCGTATTTATCTGACCCTAACTACCCCGTATAGACTGTCCTCTGACCGTATTTATCTGACCCTAACTACCCCGTATAGACTGTCCTCTGACCGTATTTATCTGACCCTAACTACCCCGTATAGGACTGTCCTCTGACCGTATTTATCTGACCCTAACTACCCCGTATAGACTGTCCTCTGACCGTATTTATCTGACCCTAACTACCCCGTATAGACTGTCCTCTGACCGTATTTATCTGACCCTAACTACCCCGTATAGACTGTCCTCTGACCGTATTTATCTGACCCTAACTACCCCGTATAGACTGTCCTCTGACCGTATTTATCTGACCCTAACTACCCCGTATAGACTGTCCTCTGACCGTATTTATCTGACCCTAACTACCCCGTATAGACTGTCCTCTGACCGTATTTATCTGACCCTAACTACCCCTTATAGACTGTCCTCTGACCGTATTTATCTGACCCTAACTACCCCGTATAGACTGTCCTCTGACCCTAACTACCCCGTATAGACAGTCCTCTGACCGTATTTATCTGACCCTAACTACCCCGTATAGACTGTCCTCTGACCGTATTTATCTGACCCTAACTACCCCGTATAGACTGTCCTCTGACCGTATTTATCTGACCCTAACTACCCCGTATAGACTGTCCTCTGACCGTATTTATCTGACCCTAACTAACCCGTATAGACTGTCCTCTGACCCTAACTACCCCGTATAGACTGTCCTCTGACCGTATTTATCTGACCCTAACTACCCCGTATAGACTGTCCTCTGACCGTATTTATCTGACCCTAACTACCCCGTATAGACTGTCCTCTGACCGTATTTATCTGACCCTAACTACCCCCGTATAGACTGTCCTCTGACCGTATTTATCTGACCCTAACTACCCCGTATAGACTGTCCTCTGACCGTATTTATCTGACCCTAACTACCCCGTATAGACTGTCCTCTGACCCTAACTACCCCGTATAGACAGTCCTCTGACCGTATTTATCTGACCCTAACTACCCCGTATAGACTGTCCTCTGACCGTATTTATCTGACCCTAACTACCCCGTATAGACTGTCCTCTGACCGTATTTATCTGACCCTAACTACCCCGTATAGACTGTCCTCTGACCGTATTTATCTGACCCTAACTAACCCGTATAGACTGTCCTCTGACCCTAACTACCCCGTATAGACTGTCCTCTGACCGTATTTATCTGACCCTAACTACCCCGTATAGACTGTCCTCTGACCGTATTTATCTGACCCTAACTACCCCGTATAGACTGTCCTCTGACCGTATTTATCTGACCCTAACTACCCCCGTATAGACTGTCCTCTGACCGTATTTATCTAACCCTAACTACCCCGTATAGACTGTCCTCTGACCGTATTTATCTGACCCCTAACTACCCCGTATAGACTGTCCTCTGACCGTATTTATCTGACCCTAACTACCCCGTATAGACTGTCCTCTGACCGTATTTATCTGACCCTAACTAACCCGTATAGACTGTCCTCTGACCGTATTTATCTGACCCTAACTTACCCGTATAGACTGTCCTCTGACCGTATTTATCTGACCCTAACTAACCCGTATAGACTGTCCTCTGACCGTATTTATCTGACCCTAACTACCCCGTATAGACTGTCCTCTGACCGTATTTATCTGACCCTAACTAACCCGTATAGACTGTCCTCTGACCGTATTTATCTGACCCTAACTACCCCGTATAGACTGTCCTCTGACCGTATTTATCTGACCCTAACTACCCCGTATAGACTGTCCTCTGACCGTATTTATCTGACCCTAACTACCCCGTATAGACTGTCCGCTGACCGTATTTATCTGACCCTAAACTACCCCGTATAGACTGTCCGCTGACCGTATTTATCTGACCCTAACTACCCCGTATAGACTGTCCTCTGACCGTATTTATCTGACCCTAACTACCCCGTATAGACTGTCCTCTGACCGTATTTATCTGACCCTAACTACCCCGTATAGACTGTCCTCTGACCGTATTTATCTGACCCTAACTACCCCGTATAGACTGTCCTCTGACCGTATTTATCTGACCCTAACTACCCCGTATAGACTGTCCTCTGACCGTATTTATCTGACCCTAACTACCCCGTATAGACTGTCCTCTGACCGTATTTATCTGACCCTAACTACCCCGTATAGACTGTCCTCTGACCGTATTTATCTGACCCTAACTACCCCGTATAGACTGTCCTCTGACCGTATTTATCTGACCCTAACTACCCCGTATAGACTGTCCTCTGACCGTATTTATCTGACCCTAACTACCCCGTATAGACTGTCCTCTGACCGTATTTATCTGACCCTAACTACCCCGTATAGACTGTCCTCTGACCGTATTTATCTGACCCTAACTACCCCGTAACTCTGACCGTATTTATTCGACCCTAACTACCCCTTATAGACTGTCCTCTGACCGTATTTATCTGACCCTAACTACCCCGTATAGACTGTCCTCTGACCGTATTTATCTGACCCTAACTACCCCGTATAGACTGTCCTCTGACCGTATTTATCTGACCCTAACTACCCCGTATAGACTGTCCTCTGACCGTATTTATCTGACCCTAACTACCCCGTATAGACTGTCCTCTGACCGTATTTATCTGACCCTAACTACCCCGTATAGACTGTCCTCTGACCGTATTTATCTGACCCTAACTAACCCGTATAGACTGTCCTCTGACCGTATTTATCTGACCCTAACTACCCCGTATAGACTGTCCTCTGACCGTATTTATCTGACCCTAACTACCCCGTATAGACTGTCCTCTGACCGTATTTATCTGAAATAGAACTGAGAAATAGGTTGTGTTCATACACCTTAAGAATCCTGTCATTTCATGTCTGGGGAATGACCTCTACTGCCCCCTAGCTCTGGTCCATACTGTCACTACAGCCTCTACTACCCCCTAGCTCTGGTCCATACTGTCACTACATCATCTACTACCCCCTAGCTCTGGTCCATACTGTCACTACAGCCTCTACTACCCCCTAGCTCTGGTCCATACTGTCACTACAGCCTCTACTACCCCCTAGCTCTGGTCCATACTGTCACTACAGCCTCTACTACCCCCTAGCTCTGGTCCATACTGTCACTACAGCCTCTACTACCCCCTAGCTCTGGTCCATACTGTCACTACGTCCTGTACTGCCCCCTAGCTCTGGTCCATACTGTCACTACAGCCTCTACTACCCCCTAGCTCTGGTCCATACTGTCACTACAGCCTCTACTACCCCCTAGCTCTGGTCCATACTGTCACTACGTCCTGTACTGCCCCCTAGCTCTGGTCCATACTGTCACTACAGCCTCTTCTACCCCCTAGCTCTGGTCCATACTGTCACTACATCATCTACTACCCCCTAGCTCTGGTCCATACTGTCACTACAGCCTCTACTACCCCCTAGCTCTGGTCCATACTGTCACTACAGCCTCTACTACCCCCTAGCTCTGGTCCATACTGTCACTACATCATCTACTACCCCCTAGCTCTGGCCCATACTGTCACTACATCATCTACTACCCCCTAGCTCTGGTCCATACTGTCACTACATCATCTACTACCCCCTAGCTCTGGTCCATACATCCCTGCTACTCGGCGCATGTAACAGATCCTATGATGACAGTATAATGTAGCATCAACCTTGGGACTTAGGAGCCAGTCCTGTATCATCTGGGTCATCAACACTGATGGAAACTTCATGCCTGGTTTAACTGTTGTTTAATAGGATCTCTATGGGTTTACCTTTCAAACATGATAGTTGTAAAGGTTCTGTTAAATGTACCCATCCGTTAATATTTACTCTTTTAACCATACTTATTAATTGGTATTATCAATAAAACTAAAAGCCAAATGTCCAGAATATTGTGGTTTACTATATAATTTCTGTATTTCTGACCATGACTGGCTTTTCGTTTTACACTGATAGGGTTCTAGGTTGATAGGTACTGCAGTTGACATTGGTAATGTTCTATGTTAGGATAGGTAATGTAGTTGACATTAATAATGTTCTATGTTAGGATGGGTAATGTAGTTGACATTGGTAATGTTCTATGTTAGGATGGGTAATGTAGTTGACATTAATAATGTTCTATGTTAGGATGGGTAATGTAGTTGACATTAATAATGTTCTAGGTTGATAGGTAATGTAGTTGACATTAATAATGTTCTACAGTGGGGAAAAAAAGTATTTAGTCAGCCACCAATTGTGCAAATTCTCCCACTTAAAAAGATGAGAGGCCTGTAATTTTCATCATAGGTACACGTCAACTATGACAGACAAATTGAGGGAAAAAAATCCAGAAAATCACATTGTAGGATTTTTTATGAATTTATTTGCAAATTATGGTGGAAAATAAGTATTTGGTCAATAACAAACGTTTCTCAATACTTTGTTATATACCCTTCGTTGGAAATGACACAGGTCAAACGTTTTCTGTAAGTCTTCACAAGGTTTTCACACACTGTTGCTGGTATTTTGGCCCATTCCTCCATGCAGATCTCCTCTAGATGTCTTGGGGCTGTCGCTGGGCAACACAGACTTTCAACTCCCTCCAAAGATTTTCTATGGGGTTGAGATCTGGAGACTGGCTAGGCCACTCCAGGACCTTGAAATGCTTCTTACGAAGCCACTCCTTCATTGCCCGGGTGGTGGGTTTGGGATCATTGTCATGCTGAAAGACCCAGCCACGTTTCATCTTCAATGCCCTTGCTGATGGAAGGAGGTTTTCACTCAAAATCTCACGATACATGGCCCCATTCATTCTTTCCTTTACACGGATCAGTCGTCCTGGTCCCTTTGCAGAAAAACAGCCCCAAAGCATGATGTTTCCACCCCCATGCTTCACAGTAGGTATGGTGTTCTTTGGATGCAACTCAGCATTCTTTGTCCTCCAAACACGACGAGTTGAGTTTTTACCAAAAAGTTATATTTTGGTTTCATCTGACCATATGACATTCTCCCAATCCTCTTCTGGATCATCCACTCTAGCAAACTTCAGACGGGCCTGGACATGTACTGGCTTAAGCAGGGGGACACGTCTGGCACTGCAGGATTTGAGTCCCTGGCGGCGTAGTGTGTTACTGATGGAAGGCTTTGTTACTTTGGTCCCAGCTCTCTGCAGGTCATTCACTAGGTCCCCCCGTGTGGTTCTGGGATTTTTGCTCACCGTTCTTGTGATCATTTTGACCCCACGGGGTGAGATCTTGCGTGGAGCCCCAGATCGAGGGAGATTATCAGTGGTCTTGTATGTCTTCCATTTCCTAATAATTGCTCCCACAGTTGATTTCTTCAAACCAAGCTGCTTACCTATTGCAGATTCAGTCTTCCCAGCCTGGTGCAGGTCTACAATTTTGTTTCTGGTGTCCTTTGACAGCTCTTTGGTCTTGGCCATAGTGGAGTTTGGAGTGTGACTGTTTGAGGTTGTGGACAGGTGTCTTTTATACTGATAACAAGTTCAAACAGGTGCCATTAATACAGGTAATGAGTGGAGGACAGAGGAGCCTCTTAAAGAATAAGTTACAGGTCTGTGAGAGCCAGAAATCTTGCTTGTTTGTAGGTGACCAAATACTTATTTTCCACCATAATTTGCAAATAAATTCATAAAAAATCCTACAATGTGATTTTCTGGATTTTTTTTTCCTCAATTTGTCTGTCATAGTTGACGTGTACATATGATGAAAATTACAGGCCTCTCTCATCTTTTTAAGTGGGAGAACATGCACAATTGGTGGCTGACTAAATACTTTTTTTCCCCACTGTATGTTAGGATAGGTAATGTAGTTGACATTAATAATGTTCTAGGTTGATAGGTAATGTAGTTGACATTGGTAGTGTTCTATGTTAGGATGGGTAATGTAGTTGACATTAATAATGTTCTATGTTAGGATGGGTAATGTAGTTGACATTAATAATGTTCTATGTTAGGATGTGTAATGTAGTTGACATTAATAATGTTCTATGTTAGGATAGGTAATGTAGTTGACATTAATAATGTTCTATGTTAGGATGGGTAATGTAGTTGACATTAATAATGTTCTACATTAGGATAGGTACTGCAGTTGACATTGGTAATGTTCTATGTTAGGATAGGTAATGTAGTTGACATTAATAATGTTCTATGTTAGGATAGGTAATGTAGTTGACATTAATAATGTTCTATGTTAGGATAGGTAATGTAGTTGACATTAATAATGTTCTAGTTTGGGATAGATAATCTAGTTGACACTGGTAATGTTCAACAATATTTTTCCCCTTAGACTGCTTCTTTTTGTGACACCATAAAAAGGTGAGCGTGACTGCCTCATTGCCTTGGTAATAAAAGTATACGATTCCCCGAGTAGTGTGATGCTGACCAGTGATGTGTAAGCATAGTTGGTGAGCAGAGTCCACAGGAGGGGTCACTGGTTTCTGCTCCAGTCAGACAGAACAGGAGTAGTTTCAGACCAGACAGAGAATTGAAAGGGTTTCAGACCAGACTGGTTTTGAGAGGTTGATAAAGGAAGGGGCTGGTTCTAAACTCTGGGGGACAAGGGTTACAGACAAGATGCCATCAGGGCGGATGATCAAGCTGGTGGTGTACGAGGTGTTAGAGGTCTCTTGTCTCAGTGTTCCAATGTTCGTGGTGATGGAGAGGTTTGCTTCCCTGATGCTCCATGTCAGAGGAGATCTGACTGCCTATTGGCTGGTGGTAGCAGCTTCCATGGCCTACGTTACCTCTGTATCTCTGCTAGTCTGGGTTCCTCTCCGGTACCTTGTCCTCAAGCAGCGCACGGTCATCACAGACATCACGCAGTGGTGAGTACATTAGATTATGCATTACATTATTCAGTGCATTCGGAAAGGATTCAGACATCTTCCCTTTTTCCACATTTTGTTACGTTACAGCCTTATTATAAAATGGATCAAATACCTTTTTTCCTCATCAATCTACACACAGTACCTCATAGTGACAAAGTGAAAACATGTTTTTAGAAATATTTGCAAATGTATTAAAAATATAAAACAAATACCTTATTTACATAAGTATTCAGACCCTTTGCTATGAGACTCGAAATTGAGCTCCGGTGCATCCTGTTTTCATTGATCATCCTTGAGATGTTTCTACAACTTGATTGGAGTCCACCTGTGGCAAATTCAATTGATTGGACATGATTTGGAAAGGCACACACCTGTCTATATAAGATCCCACAGTTGATAGTGCATGTTAGAGCAAAACCAAGCCATGAGGACAAAGGAATTGTCCGTAGAGCTCCGAGACAGGACTGTGTTGAGGCACAGATCTGGGGAAGGGTACCAAACAATTTATGCAGCATTGAAGGTCCCAACGAACACAGTGGCCTCCATCATTCTTAAATGGAAGAAGTTTGGAATCACCAAGACTCTTCCTAGAGCTGGCCACCTGGCCAAACTGAGCAGTCGGGGGAGAAGGGCCGTAGTCAGGGAGGTGACCAAGAACCCGATGGTCACTCTGACAGAGCTCCAGAGTTCCCCTGTGGAGATGGGAGAACCTTCCAGAAGGACAACTATCTCTGCAGCACTCCACCAATCAGGCCTTTATGGTATAGTGGCCAGATGGAAGCCACTCGTCAGTAAAAGGCACATGACAGCCCGCTTGGAGTTTGCCAAAAGGCACCTAAAGGACTCTCAGACCATGAGAAACAAGATTCTCTGGTATGATGAAACCGAGATTGAACTCTTTGGCCTGAATGCCAAGCGTCACATCTGGAGGAAACCTGACACCATCCCTATGGTGAAGCATAGTGGTGGCAGCAACATGCTGTGGGAGTGTCCTTGAGTGGCCCAGCCAGAGCCCGACCTGAACCCGATCAAACATCTCTGGAGAGACCTGACAATAGCTGTGCAGCGATGCTCCCCATCCAACCTGGCAGAGCTTGACAGGATCTGCAGAGAAGAATGGGAGAAACGCCACAGGTGTGCCAAGCTTGTAGCGTCATACCCAAGAAGACTCTAGGCTGTAATCGCTGCCAAAGGTGCTTCAACAAAGTACTGAGTAACCGGATGGACATCATGAAAATGATCGGAGAGGTTGAGAGTAGAAGAAAGGGTGAGTAAAGGGTCTGAATACTGAATAATTATGTAAATGTGATATTATGATTTATTTGTTTGCTACACTTTCTAAAAAACTGTTTTTGGTTTGTCATTATGTGTTGTGTGTAAATTGATGAAGGAAATAAATAATTTCATCAATTTTAGAATACGGCTGAAATGTAACAAAATGTGGGGAAGGGGTCTGAATACTTTAGAATGCATTGTATGTAATGAGACATTATATAAACTCTTTATAGTATTTTATTGACATTTTAGAGGTGATAACTTGACATTTATCAAAAAGATAAAAAAGGGAAATATAGTTTACACATTATACATTATAAATTACATTATATTATACATTATATTTTACATTACATTATACATTATATATTATGCATTACATTATACTTTATATTATACAGTCCTGTGTAATGTCAGTTCATCCCCCCTGCTCTTCCTTCTCCTACTCATTGAGTTCCTGTGTAATATCAGAGTTCAGCCCCCCCTGCTCTTCCTTCTCCTACTCCTTGAGTACCTGTGTAATATCAGAGTTCAGCCCCCCCTGCTCTTCCTTCTCCTACTCCTTGAGTACCTGTGTAATATCAGAGTTCAGCCCCCCCTGCTCTTCCTTCTCCTACTCCTTGAGTACCTGTGTAATATCAGAGTTCAGCCCCCCCTGCCCTTCCTTCTCCTACTCCTTGAGTACCTGTGTAATATCAGAGATCAGCCCCCCCCCCGCTCTTCCTTCTCCTACTCCTTGAGTACCTGTGTAATATCAGAGATCAGCCCCCCCCTGCTCTTCCTTCTCCTACTCCTTGAGTACCTGTGTAATATCAGAAATCAGCCCCCCCCCCCTGCTCTTCCTTCTCCTACTCCTTGAGTACCTGTGCAATATCAGAGATCAGCCCCCCTGCTCTTCCTTCTCCTACTCCTTGAGTACCTGTGTAATATCAGAGATCAGCCCCCCCCCCCCCCCCCCTTGCTCTTCCTACTCCTTGAGTACCTGTGTAATATCAGAGATCAGATGAATTATGTTGTGCATTATACATTATATATGACATTATACATAACAGTACATTATACATTACATATTACATTATATACTACATTATACATGATACATGACCATATACAGTGCCTTCGGAAAGTATTCAGACCCCTCAACTTTTTCCACATTCTGTTACATTAGTCTTATTCTGAAATGTATTAAAATACATTTTTTCCTCATCAATCTACACACAATACACGCAATACAAAAACAGGTTTTTAGAAAGTTTGCAAATGAATTAAACATAAAAAACGGAATTACCCTATTTACACATTGCTATGAGACTCGAAATTGAGCTTAGGTGCATCCTGTTTCCATTGATCATCCTTGAGATATTTCTACAACTTGATTGGAGTCCACCTGTGGTAAATTCAATTGATTGGACATGATTTGGAAAGGCACACACCTGTCTATATAAGGTGACCAAGAACCCGATGGTCACTCTGACAGAGCTCCAGAGTTCCTCTGTGGAGATGGGAGAACCTTCCAGAAGGACAACCATCTCTGCAGCACTCCACCAATCAGGCCTTCATGGTAGAGTGGCCAGATTGAAGCCACTCGTCAGTAAAAGGCACATGACAGCCCGATTGGAGTTTGCCGAAATGCACCTAAAGACTCTGGGTCTGATGAAACCAAGATTGAACTCTTTGGCCTGAATGTCAAGCATCACGTCTGGAGGAAACCTGGCACCATTCCTACGGTGAAGCATGGTGGTGGCATGTTGGGGATGTTTTTCAGCTGCAGGGACTGGGAGACTAGTCAGGATCGAGGGAAAGATGAACGGAGCAAAGTACAGAGAGATTCTTGATGAAAATCTGCTCCAGAGCACTCAGGACCTCAGACTTGGGCCAAGGTTCACCTTCCAACTGGACAACGACCCTAAGCACACAGTCAAGACAGCGCTCGGAGTGCCTTTGGGACAATTCTCTGAATGTCCTTGAGTGGCCCAGCCTGAGCCCGGACTTGAACCCGATCTAACATATCTGTAGAAACCTGAAAATAGCTGTGCAGCGACGCTCCCCATCCAACCTGAGCCAAGCTTGTAGCGTCATACCCAAGAAGACTCGAGGCTGTAATCGCTGCCAAAGGTGCTTCAACAAAGTACTGAGTAAAGGTTCTGAATACTTATGTAAATGTTATATTTCAGATTCTTTTATTTTTAATACATTTCTAAAAAAACAGTTTTTGCTTTGTCATTATGGGGTATTGTGTGTAGTTTTAGAATAAGGCTGAATGTAACAAAATGTGGAAAAAGTCAAGGGCTCTGAATACTTTCTGAATGCACTGTACATCACATACATTATATATTATTCATTACATTACATTATACATTACACTTTGCATTATACCTTACATATTATACATTACATTATACATCACATACATTATATATTATACATTATACATTACATTATACATCACATACATTATATATTATACATTATACATTACATTATACATCACATACATTATATATTATACATTATACATTACATTATGCATTACATTATACATTAGAGTATACATGATAAATTACATTATATTATACATTACATACATTCTACATCACATTGTTGTGACGTGACTTACTTTAATGTATGACTGTTATTTTTCGAATCACCGACTATGTTTAATTGTCACTCGATTAAATTAACTCATTAGGAATTTGGGGCACCACGGAAGAAGTTGTTTAACGAGTTACCATCTCCCGAAATAAACTCTTAGAAGATATATATATGCAAAGGGGACAGGATGACTGCACCGTATTGAGGGGAGGATGGATGGGGCCATGTATCGTGAGATCTTGGCCAACAACCTCCTTCCCTCAGTAAGAGCATTGAAGATGGGTTGTGGCTGGGTCTTCCAGCATGACACCGACCCGAAACACACAGCCAGGGCAACTAAGGAGTGGCTCCGTAAGAAGCATCTCAAGGTCCTGGAGTGGCCTAGCTAGTCTCCATACCTGAACCCAATAGAAAATCTTTGGAGGGAGCTGAAAGTCCGTATTGCCCAGCGACAGCCCCGAAACCTGAAGGATCTGGAGAAGGTCTGTATGGAGGAGTGGGCCAAAATCCCTGCTGCAGTGTGTGCAAACCTGGTCAAGACCTACAGGAAACGTATGATCTCTGTAATTGCAAACAAAGGTTTCTGTACCAAATATTACGTTTTGCTTTTCTGATGTATCAAATACTTATGTCATGCAATAAAATGCAAATTAATTACTTAAAAATCATACAATGTGATTTTCGGCAGTGTATCAAATACTTGTTCTCCCCACTGTGTGTATATATATATATATATATATATATATATATATATATATATATATATATATATATATATATATATACACACACACACACACACACACACACACACATTTGGAACATTTTCTAAAAAAGTTTATGCTTCGTCATTATTGGGTTAGGGTTAGGGTTATCATTAGGGTTAGGGTTATCATTAGGGTTAGGGTTATCATTAGGGTTAGGGTTATCATTAGGGTTAGGGTTATCATTAGGGTTAGGGTTATCATTAGGGTTAGGGTTATCATTAGGGTTAGGGTTATCATTAGGGTTAGGGTTATCATTAGGGTTAGGGTTATCATTAGGGTTAGGGTTAGGGTTGTCATTATGGGGTATTGTGTGTAGTTTGATGAGGGGAAAACCAATGTAATCCATTTTAGAATAAGGCTGTAACATAATAAAGGGTGGAAAGAGTCAAGGGGTCTGAATACTTTCCAAATGCACTCCATCACATACATTATATATTATTCATTAAATTATACTTTATACATTACACTTTGCATTATACGTTAAGTAATACAGTACATCATACATTGCACATTATACATTTCATTATACATTATAAATTACATAATATATTATACATCACATACATTCAATTATACATTATAGATTGCATTATACATTACATTCACATGCTGTTAGGATAAGGGTTGTGGTATGGACATGTCCTTGACTAACATGCTGTTTTTCAGGAGACCAACAATATTGGCCTATGTGATTCTGTGCACGTTACCATGCTTCTCTATTCTGATCGCCGGTTCCAAGGTAAAAATATTTTTCTTACATTATATAAATGTGTCACGTGACTTTATGACTCTCTTGTAAGTGAAGTATGTGGCCACAGTGACCAAACACACACACTCACTCACTCACTCACACACACACACACACACACACACACACACACACACACACACACACACACCACACACACACACACTCACGTACAGGACTGTGACGGGGAGTCAGGTACTTGGTAACAATCCTGAAGACAACAGGTTGACTATTAACCTGATCCCCGGTGGAATGAAGCAGGAATTCAAACACAACTCAAAGGTTACATCATGTCATTACATTCTCACGCTAACCCTCACCTTCTCACCCTAACTCTAACCTTCTCACCCTAACCCTCACCTTCTCACCCTAACCCTAACCTTCTCACCCTAACCCTAACCTTCTCACCTTAATCTTCTCACTTTAACCTTAACCCGAATATCCAACACTTGGTCACAAAATACAGTGAGGGAAAAAAGTATTTGATCCCCTGCTGATTTTGTAAGTTTGCCCACTGACAAAGACATGTGTCACGCCCTGACTCAGGGGACGTTTATTTGTTGAGTCAGGGTGTGTATATTCCGTGTTATGTTGTTTCTATGGTGTAGATTCTAGAATGTGTAGATCTATGTTGGCAGGGGTGGTTCCCAATCAGAGGCAGCTGTAGCTCGTTGTCTCTGATTGGGGACCATACTTAGGCAGCCTTTTGGCACCTGTTAGTTGTGGGATCTTGTTCCGTGTAAGGTATGTTGTGTGTATGCTACCTTGGATTTCACGTTTCGTTTGTTGTTTTGTCGTGTGTTTAGTCATTAATAAATATGAATGCATATCACGCTGCGCCTTGGTCCTTCTCGTTCGTAAACGATCGCGACAGAAGATCCCACCAAAATAGGACCAAGCAGCGTGTTCAGGAACAAACGCTGGGAATTAAACAGGAGGTTACGTTAGTAGATGTCCTCCTCGTTTGGGGGAGAATCACGGAGGAGGCCGTCCGCTACCGGAAGGCGATGAAGGAGGATGCCCAGGTAGGAGAGGAGAAACGGCGCCAACAGTGCCGACGACGGAGACCCGAGAGGCAACCCCAATAAAAATTTGGGGGGGGGGCACACGGTGTGGACGACGAGGCAGCAGGAGGCAGCGACAGGGCGGATCTGCAGGTTAGGAGAGGAGGCCACCAGGTTACGGGGGCTATTGGTCCAGAGGGAGCAGGAGTTATTTGGTCAGAGGGAGGAGCTACAGGAGGCTATAAGGGAGAAGGAGAGTGTAGAGGCACGGCGAGAGGAGCTGGTTAGGCAGCAGAAGGAGCGGGGGTTTATAAGGGAACCCAGTCCCGCTTCTCGCACCAAGAAAGTGGTGCGTGTCGCCAGTCCGGTCCGGCCCGTTCCTGATCCCCGCACTAAACCAGTGGTGCGTGTTCCCAGTACGGCCCGACCCATTCCTGCTTCCCGCACAAGGCCAGTGGTGTGTGTTCCCAGTACGGTCCGGCCCGTTCCTGCTCCCCGCACTAAGTTAGTGGTGCGTGTTCCCAGTACGGCCCGACCCGTTCCTGCTCCCTGCACTAAACCAGTGGTGCGTGTTCCCAGTACGGCCCGACCCATTCCTGCTTCCCGCACAAGGCCAGTGGTGTGTGTTCCCAGTACGGTCCGGCCCGTTCCTGCTCCCCGCACTAAGTTAGTGGTGCGTGTTCCCAGTACGGCCCGACCCGTTCCTGCTCCCCGCACTAAGCCAGTGGTGTGTGTTCCCAGTACGGTCCGGCCCGTTCCTGCTCCCCGCACTAAGCCAGTGGTGCGCGTCGCCAGCCCGGTCCGGCCTGTTCCTGTCCCTCGCACCAAGCCAGTGGTGCGCGTCGCCAGCCCGGTCCGGCCTGTTCCTGCCCCTCACACCAAGCCAGTGGTGCGCGTCGCCAGCCCGGCCTGGCCTGTTCCTGCTCCCGCACTAAGCCAGTGGTGCGTGTCGCCAGCCCGGTCCGGCCTGTTCCTGTCCCTCGCACCAAGCCAGTGGTGCGCGTCGCCAGCCCGGTCCGGCCTGTTCCTGCCCCTCACACCAAGCCAGTGGTGCGCGTCGCCAGCCCGGCCCGGCCTGTTCCTGCTCCCCGCACCAAGCCAGTGGTGCGCGTCGTCAGCCCGGTCCGTTCCTGCTCCCCGCACCAAGCCAGTGGTGCGTGTGTCCAGTCCGGCACGGCCCGTGCCTGTTCCACCGGTGCCTGGTCCGGCACCGGTCAGCTGCTCCACTCCGGAGCCAGAGCAATCCGCTCCACCGGGGTCCAGTCCTACTCCGGTCAGCGTATTCACTCCGGAGCCAGAGCAATCCGCTCCACCGGGGTCCAGTCCAGCTCCGGTCAGCCGCTCCACTCCGGAGCCAGAGCAGTCCGCTCCACCGGTGCCTGATCCAGCTCCGGTCAGCGGCTCCACTCCGGAGCCAGAGCAGTTCGATCCACCGTCGTCGGGTCCAGCTCCAGTCAGCGGTTCCAGTCCAGACCCAGACGTCAGCCCCTCTCCAGGTTCGGGGACTCCCACACCAGGGTCCAGACAGGGCTTGGTACGTCGTGGGAGGAAGGAGAGGGGAAGCAGCACGTCGAGGTCCAGACCAGACCATGGGCGCAACAGGGAGGTGGAGAGTAAGTGGTGGTCACGCCCGGAGCCGGATCCGCCTCCGAGGCGGAATGCCCACCCGGCCCCTACCCTGTTATGTTTATGTGGCGCGGTCGGAGTCCCGGGGGACTCAGGGGACGTTTATTTGTTGAGTCAGGTTGTGTATATTCCGTGTTATGTTGTTTCTATGGTTCTAGAATGTGTAGATCTATGTTGGCCGGGGTGGTTCCCAATCAGAGGCAGCTGTAGCTCGTTGTCTCTGATTGGGGACCATACTTAGGCAGCCATTTGGCACCTGTTAGTTGTGGGATCTTGTTCCGTGTAAGGTATGTTGTGTGTATGCTACCTTGGACTTCACGTTTCGTTTGTTGTTTTGTCATGTGTTTAGTCGTTAATAAATATGAATGCATATCACGCTGCGCCTTGGTCCTTCTCGTTCGTAAACGATCGTGACAACATGATCAGTCTATAATTTTAATGGTAGGTTTATTTGAACAGTGAGATACAGAATAACAACAAAAAAATCCAGAAAACGCATGTAAAAAATGTTATAAATTGATTTGCATTTTAATGAGGGAAATAAGTATTTGACCCCTCTGCAAAACATGATTTAGTACTTGGTGGCAAAACCCTTGTTGGCAATCACAGAGGTCAGACGTTTCTTGTAGTTGGCCACCAGGTTTGCACACATCTCAGGAGGGATTTTGTTCCACTCCTCTTTGCAGATCTTCTCCAAGTTATTAAGGTTTCGAGGCTGACGTTTGGCAACTCGAACCTTCAGCTCCCTCCACAGATTTTCTATGGGATTAAGGTCTGGAGACTGGCTAGGCCACTCCAGGACCTTAATGTGCTTCTTCTTGAGCCACTCCTATGTTGCCTTGGCCGTGTGTTTTGGGTCATTGTCATGCTGGAATACCCATCCACGACCCATTTTCAATGCCCTGGCTGAGGGAAGGAGGTTCTCACCCAAGATTTGACGGTACATGGCCCCGTCCATCGTCCCTTTGATGCGGTGAAGTTGTCCTGTCCCCTTAGCAGAAAAACACCCCCAAAGCATAATGTTTCCACCTCCATGTTTGAAGGTGGGGATGGTGTTCTTGGGGTCATAGGCAGCATTTCTCCTCCTCCAAACACGTTGAGTTGATGCCAAAGAGCTCGATTTTGGTCTCATCTGACCACAACACTTTCACCCAGTTCTCCTCTGAATCATTCAGATGTTCATTGGCAAACTTCAGACGGCCCTGTATATGTGCTTTCTTGAGCAGGGGGGACCTTGCGGGCGCAGCAGGATTTCAATCCTTCACGGCGTAGTGTGTTACCAATTGTTTTCTTGGTGACTATGGTCCCAGCTGCCTTGAGATCATTGACAAGATCCTCCCGTGTAGTTCTGGGCTGATTCCTCACCGTTCTCATGATCATTGCAACTCCACGAGGTGAGATCTTGCATGGAGCCCCAGGCCGAGGGAGATTGACAGTTCTTTTGTGTTTCTAACATTTGCGAATAATCACATCAACTGTTGTCACCTTCTCACCAAGCTGCTTGGCGATGGTCTTGTAGCCCATTCCAGCCTTGTGTAGGTTTACATACTTGTCCCTGACATCCATGGAGAACTCTTTGGTTTTGGCCAAGGTGGAGAGTTTGGAATCTGATTGATTGATTGCTTCTGTGGACAGGTGTATTTTATACAGGTAACATGCTGAGATTAGGAGCACTCCCTTTAAGAGTGTGCTCCTAATCTCAGCTCGTTATCTGTATAAAAGACACCTGGGAGCCAGAAATCTTTCTGATTGAGAGGGGGTCAAATACTTATTTCCCTCATTAAAATGCAAATCAATTTATAACATTTTTGACATGCGTTTTTCTGGTTTTTTCTGTTGTTCTTCTGTCTTTCACTATTCAAATAAACCTACCATTAACATTATTAGACTGATCATTTCTTTGTCAGTGGGCAAACGTACAAAATCAGCAGGGGATCAAATACTTTTTTCCCTCACTGTATATCAGCTACATTCCTGTTTATGGTATCTCCTTCGCTGGAGTTCAGGACATTCAATGAGATCTTACTGGGTGTTATGACTTTTAATAAAACCAGATGGCTTCATATTGTCATGGAAATTCATACACAGGGACACTCGAAGTCAACCTTAAATGAATAATTGTTTATTATCAGCACGCTGGAGAGGTTCCAACCAACTTGATGCACTGTAGTGAATGTCTGTCTGGAGCTCTAACGGGGCAGTCCCGTTAGTTCCTTTATATACTGACAAGTCATATTTGCATGATTTAGCTTATTCATAATTAATTAATCATTAACATTCGCTTCATTCATGTGACTGACCAATACTGGGTCATGCATGTGACAGACCAATACCTCACGAGGCTTGTTCTCTCTAAGCTGAGACATTGAAACTGAGATATCCCTTTCTCTAAACAAGGTTCTGGACGTACTGCCAAATTGCAGACACTGGTAGTGAGGATTCGTTCAATCAGTCACTTGCATGAACACAGAAATTGGTTTATAGAAAAGCACAAACATAGAACATAGAAATTGGTAAATAGAAAAAAAAGCACCAACATAAAATGTTCCATCACAATATAATATGGAATGTTGTTTTAGCACTGCCCAAAATCTTATAACGAAGATTTTTGATTTCTCGTTATCTCAATAAAGACATTTTCCTGACAGTGTCTCTATGAAGACGTTTTCCTGACAGTGTCTCAATTAAGACATTTTCCTGACAGTGTCTCAATGAAGACATTTTCCTGACAGTGTCTCAATGAAGACATTTTCCTGACAGTGTCTCAATGAAGACATTTTCCTGACAGTGTCTCAATGAAGACATTTTCCTGACAGTGTCTCTATGAAGACGTTTTCCTGACAGTGTCTCTATGAAGACGTTTTCCTGACAGTGTCTCAATGAAGACATTTTCCTGACAGTGTCTCTCTATAGCTAGATTTCCATCCAGTTGGCGACAGAGTTTCATGCGAATATTCATAAATCTGCTAAAAGAAAATATGCAAATTCTTCCCACCAGTGGTGTTTCCACCAAACTGACTTGTTGCAGATAAAAATCAGTGTGGGTAGGCTGTGTGGATATAGATGCCTATATATACAGTGAGGGAAAAAAGTATTTGATCCCCTGCTGATTTTGAACGTTTGCCCACTGACAAAGAAATGATCAGTCTATAATTTTAATGGTAGGTTTATTTGAACAGTGAAAGACAGAATAACAACAAAAAAAATCCAGAAAAACGCATGTAAAAAATGTTATAAATTGATTTGCATTTTAATGAGGGAAATAAGTATTTGACCCCCTCTCAATCAGAAAGATTTCTGGCTCCCAGGTGTCTTTTATACAGGTAACGAGCTGAGATTAGTAGCACACTCTTAAAGGGAGTGCTCCTAAGCTCAACTTGTTACCTGTATAAAAGACACCTGTCCACAGAAGCAATCAATCAATCAGATTCCAAACTCTCCACCATGGCCAAGACCAAAGAGCTCTCCAAGGATGTCAGGGACAAGATTGTAGACCTACACAAGGCTGGAATGGGCTACAAGAACATCGCCAAGCAGCTTGGTGAGAAGGTGACAACAGTTGGTGCGATTATTCGCAAATGGAAGAAACACAAAATAACTGTTCTTTCTCCCTCGGCTTGGGGCTCCATGCAAGATCTCAGCTCGTGGAGTTGCAATGATCATGAGAACGGTGAGGAATCAGCCCAGAACTAAACAGGAGGAACTTGTCAATGATCTCAAGGCAGCTGGGACCATAGTCACCAAGAAAACAATTGGTAACACACTACGCCGTGAAGGACTGAAATCCTGCAGCACCCGCAAGGTCCCCCTGCTCAAGAAAGCACATATACAGGGCCATCTGAATTTTGCCAATGAACATCTGAATGATTCAGAGGAGAACTGGGTGAAAGTGTTGTGGTCAGATGAGACCAAAATCGTGCTCTTTGGCATCAACTCAACTCACCGTGTTTGGAGGAGGAGGAATGCTGCCTATGACCCCAAGAACACCATCCCCACCTTCAAACATGGAGGTGGAAAGATTTTGCTTTGGGGGTGTTTTTCTGCTAAGGGGACAGGACAACTTCACCGCATCAAAGGGACGATGGACGGAGCCATGTACCGTCAAATCTTGGGTAAGAACCTCGTTCCCTCAGCCAGGGCATTGAAAATGGGTCGTGGATGGGTATTCCAGCATGACAATGACCCAAAACACACGGCCAAGGCAACAAAGGAGTGGCTCAAGAAGAAGCACATGAAGGTCCTGGAGTGGCCTAGCCAGACCTTAATCCCATAGAACATTTGTGGAGGGAGCTGAAGGTTCGAGTTGCCAAACGTCAGCCTCGAAACCTTAATGACTTGGAGAAGATCTGCAAAGAGGAGTGGGACAAAATCCCTCCTGAGATGTGTGCAAACCTGGTAGCCAACTACAAGAAACATCTGACCTCTGTGATTGCCAACAAGGGTTTTGCCACCAAGTACTAAGTCATGTTTTGCAGAGGGGTCAAATACTTAATTCCCTCATTAAAATGCAAATCAATTTATAACAATTTAGACATGCGTTTTTCTGGATTATTTTGTTGTTATTCTGTCTCTCACTGTTCAAATAAACCTACCATTAAAATGATAGACTGATCATGTCTTTGTCAGTGGGCAAACGTACAAAATCAGCAGGGGATCAAATTCTTTTTTCCCTCACTGTGTATATATATATATATACAGCAGGCAGATACAGTGTGGATATAGATGCCTATATATATATATATAAACAGCAGGCAGGTACAGTGTGGATATAGATGCCTATATATATATATATATATATATATATATATATACACAGCAGGCAGATACAGTGTGGATATAGATGCCTATATATATATATATATATATATATATATATATATATATATATATATATATATATATATATATACAGCAGGCAGATGCTGTGTGGGTATAGTCTACATGAGATTATTATGGATAAGGGCGAGAATATTTTTCTTTGTCAAACGGCAATCAAGCATCAATCATCATATCACCAGAATCAGCCCCTCAATATATCACGACCTTTCACCACCCTGTGAAGTTCATCATCATTTATTTAATCTGTAGCCTAATAAACTCTATGCTTTCCAGAGTTGTAGTGGGAGGACCACACACCATATCGCATTACTCCATATGATGGTTATTATATCAATATTTGCGCATAAAGGTGTTTCCGCTGCCATTTCTTGCATAATTAATTTCACTGACACAAAAATATCCCACCATGTTGAATGAACCAATTATCTGTCAGCATTTATAAAATTGTACCAAAACTTCCTGGTTCCATGACAGGCTGTTTACTTTTTTTTAAGGTATGACTTTACTCGCATTAAAATTTGATGGAAACGTGGTTACAGAAGACATTTTCCTGACAGTCTATGTTGATCAAGGTGCAGGTGGACAGATACTCTGAGCTGCCTTAACCCTAACCCCAACCCCTGAACTCTAACCTTAACCCCTAGCCCTAATCCTAGCCCTAATCCTAAACTTAAACCCAACCCTAACCTTAACCCTTAGCTCTAACCCTTAAAGGACCACAGTACAGACAGGACCACTTCTCTGAACTGCCTTAACCCTAGCTCTAAACTTAACCCCTGACATCTAACACTAACTTTAACCCCTAGCCCTAAACCCTAACCCAATCTCGCTCTGTGTTGGTCCATGCAGGTGCAGGTGGATAAGGGACCACAGTACAGACAGGACCACTTCTCTGAGCTGCCCGTCTCTCTGGTGCTCTTCGCTCTCATCTGTGTGGATATCATTGAGAAGATCCGGCCGTGCTGCCTCACTGGGCAAGGTACCATTATTACTGCCTCACTGGGCATGGTACCATTATTACTGCCTCACTGGGCTACCATTATTACTGCTTCACTGGGCAAGGTACCATTATTACTGCTTCACTGGGCATGGTACCATTATTACTGCTTCACTGGGCAAGGTACCATTATTACTGCCTCACTGGGCAAGGTACCATTATTACTGCTTCACTGGGCATGGTACCATTATTACTGCCTCACTGGGCATGGTACCATTATTACTGCCTCACTGGGCAAGGTACCATTATTACTGCCTCTCTGGGCTACCATTATTACTGCCTCACTGGGCAAGGTACCATTATTACTGCCTAACTGGGCAAGGTACCATTATTACTGCCTCACTGGGCATGGTACCATTATTACTGCCTCACTGGGCAAGGTACCATTATTACTGCCTCACCGGGCTACCATTATTACTGCCTAACTGGGCAAGGTACCATTATTACTGCCTCACTGGGCTACCATTATTACTGCCTCTCTGGGCTACCATTATTACTGCCTCACTGGGCAAGGTACCATTATTACTGCCTCACTGGGCATGGTACCATTATTACTGCCTCACCGGGCTACCATTATTACTGCTTCACTGGGCAAGGTACCATTATTACTGCCTCACCGGGCAAGGTACCATTATTACTGCCTCACTGGGCAAGGTACCATTATTAGTGCCTCACTGGGCAAGGTACCATTATTACTGCCTCACTGGGCAAGGTACCATTATTACTGCCTCACCGGGCTACCATTATTACTGCTTCACTGGGCAAGGTACCATTATTACTGCCTCACCGGGCTACCATTATTACTGCCTCACTGGGCAAGGTACCATTATTACTGCTTCACTGGGCAAGGTACCATTATTACTGGTTTACTGGGCAAGGTACCATTATTACTGCTTCACTGGGCAAGGTACCATTATTACTGGTTCACTGGGCAAGGTACCATTATTACTGCTTCACTGAGCAAGGTACCATTATTACTGGTTCACTGGGCAAGGTACCATTATTACTGCCTCACTGGGCAAGGTACCATTATTACTGCCTCACTGGGCAAGGTACCATTTATTACTGCTTCACTGGGCAAGGTACCATTATTACTGCTTCACTGGGCAAGGTACCATTATTATCGGGGGAAAAGGGCCTTGGTCAGGGAGGTGACCAAGAAACCCGATGGTCACTCTGACAGAGCTCCAGAGTTCCTCTGTGGAGATGGGAGAACCTTCCAGAAGGACAACCTTCTCTTCAGCACTCCACCAATCAGGCCTTTATGGTAGTGGCCAGACGGAAGCCACTCCTCAGTAAAAGACAAATGACAGCCCACTTCGAGTATGCCAAAAGGCACCTAAAGGACTCTCAGACCATGAGAAACAAGATTCTCTGGTCTGATGAAACCAAAATTGAACTCTTTGACCTGAATGCCAAGCGTCACATCTGGAGGAAACCTTGCACCATCCCTACGGTGAAGCATGATGGTGTCAGCATCATGCTGTGGGGATGTTTTTCAGCGGCAGGGACTGGAAGACTAGTCAGGATCGAGGGAAAGATGAACGGAGCAAAGTACTAAGAGATCCTTGATGAAAACCTGCTCCAAAGTGCTCAGGACCTCCGACTGGGGTGAATGTTCACCTTCCAACAGGACAACGACCCTAAGCACACAGCCAAGACAACGCAGGAGTGGCTTCGGGACAAGTCTCTGAATGTCCTTGAGTGGCCCAGCCAGAGCCCAGACTTGAACCCGATCTAACATCTCTGGAGAGACCTGAAAAGGCTGTGTAGCGACACTCCCCATCCAACCTGACAGAGCTTGAGAGGATGTGCAGAGAAGAATGGGAGAAACTCCCCAAATACAGGTGTGCCAAGCTTGTAGCGTCATACCCAAGAGGACTCGAGGCTGTAATCGCTGCCAAAGGTGCTTGAACAAAGTACTGAGTAAAGGGCCTGAATAATTATGTAAAGGTGATATTTCAGTTTTATATTTTATATAAATTTGCAAACATTTCTAAAAACCTGTTTTTTGCTGTGTCATTATGGGGTATTGTGTGTAGATTGATGAGGGATTTTAAAAAAAATCCATTGTAGAATAAAGCTGTAATGTAACAAAATGTGGAAGAAGTCATGGGGTCTGAGTACTTTCCGAATGCACTGTGTATCTGCTGCTTTTGCTACTAGTGATGTATATCTGCTGCTGATGCTACTAGTGATGTATATCTGCTGCTGATGCTACTAGTGATGTATATCTGCTGCTTTTGCTACTAGTGATGTATATCTGCTGCTGATGCTACTAGTGATGTATATCTGCTACTGATGCTACTAGTGATGTATATCTGCTACCAATGCTACTAGTGATGTATATCTGCTACTGATGCTACTAGTGATGTATATCTGCTACTGATGCTACTAGTGATGTATATCTGCTACTGATGCTACTAGTGATGTATATCTGCTACTGATGCTACTATTGATTTATATCTGCTACTGATGCTACTAGTGATGTATATCTGCTGCTGATGCTACTAGTGATGTATATCTGCTGCTGATGCTACTAGTGATGTATATCTGCTACCAATGCTACTAGTGATGTATATTATCTGCTGCTGATGCTACTAGTGATGTATATCTGCTGCTGATGCTACTAGTGATGTATATCTGCTGCTGATGCTACTAGTGATGTATATCTGCTACTGATGCTACTAGTGATGTATATCTGCTGATGATGCTACTATAGATGTATATCTGCTGCTGATGCTACTAGTGATGTATATCTGCTGCTGATGATACTAGTGATGTATATCTGCTACCAATGCTACTAGTGATGTATATCTGCTGCTGATGCGGATCTGCTACCAATGCTACTAGTGATGTATATCTGCTGCTGATGCTACTAGTGATGTATATCTGCTACTGATGCTACTAGTGATGTATATCTGCTGCTGATGCTACTAGTGATGTATATCTGCTACTGATGCTACTAGTGATGTATATCTGCTGCTGATGCGGATCTGCTACCAATGCTACTAGTGATGTATATCTGCTGCTGATGCTACTAGTGATGTATATCTGCTGATGATGCTACTAGTGATGTATATCTGCTACCAATGCTACTAGTGATGTATATCTGCTACTGATGCCGAACTAGTGATGTATATCTGGATTGCCCCCTGATGCCCCTACTAGTGTATGTATATCTGCCTACTGATGCTACTAGTGATGTATATCTGCTGCTGATGGTACTAGTGATGTATATCTGCCTACTGATGCTACTAGTGATTGTATATCTGCCTCTGCCTGATGCTACTAGCTGATGCTATATCTGCTACTGATGCTACTAGTGATGATATCTGCTGATGATGCCTACTAGTGATTGCTATATCTACTGCCTGATGTACTAGTGATGTATATCTGCCCCTGCTGATGCGAGAGATGCTACCCAGGACTACTAGTGATTGTATATCTGCACTGCCCGAGCTACTAGTGATGTGGTATATATGCTGCTGATGCTAAGTGATGATATATCTGTGCTGATGCTACTGTGATGTATATCTGTGCTGATTGCTTACTAGTGATGCTAGATCTGCTACTGATGCCTTACTATGATGTATATCTGCTGATGATGCTACTAGTGATGTATATCTGCTGCTGATGCTACTAGTGATGTATATCTGCTGCTGATGCTACTAGTGATGTATATCTGCTACCAATGCTACTAGTGATGTATATCTGCTGCTGATGCGGATCTGCTACCAATGCTACTAGTGATGTATATCTGCTGCTGATGCTACTAGTGATGTATATCTGCTGCTGATGCTACTAGTGATGTATATCTGCTGCTGATGCTACTAGTGATTATATGCTCCTACTGATGCTACTTAGTGATGTATATCTGCTGCTGATGCGGATCTGCTACCAATGCCACTAGTGATGTATATCTGCTGCTGATGCTACTAGTGATGTATATCTGCTGATGATGCTACTAGTGATGTAATCTCTGCCTACTCAATGCGACTAGTGATGATATATGCTACTCTGATGCTACAGTGATGTATAATCTGCTGCTGATGCTACTAGTGATGCCTATATCTGCTACTTGCATGCATATAGTGATGTATAATCTGCATGCTGATGTGCCACTAGTGATTTTATATCTGCTACATTGATGCCCCTACTAGTTATGTCTATCTGCTGCTTGATGCCTACTAGTGATGTTGTATATCTGATACTGATGCTACTAGTGATGTATATTGCTGCCTGATGCTATAGTGATGTATATCTGCACCTACTGATGCTACTAGTGATGTATATCTGCCTGCCCGATGCGGTATCTGCTCCCAATGCCCCTACTTAGTGACTGGATAAATTTCTGCTGCTGCATGCTACTAGTGATGTATATCTGCCTGATTGATTGCTACATAGTGATGCCTAGATCTGCCTTACCAATGCCTACTAGTGATGCCTATATCTGCCTACTGCTGACCGCTATAGTGATGTATATCTGCCTGCCTGATGCTATAGTGATGTATATCTGCTACTGATGATACTAGTGAATGTATATCTGCTGCTGATGGTACCATAGTGATGATATCTGCCTACTGATGCCCTACTAGTGCATGTATATCTGTGCACTTGATGATACTAGTGATGTATATCTGCTACTGATGCTACTATGATGTATATTGCTGATGATGCCATACTAGGATGTATATCTACTGCTGATGTATAGTGATGTATATCGGCCCCTGCTGATGGCGGATATGCCTACCCAATGCTACTAGGATGTATATCTGCTGACTGATGCTACTAGTGATGCTATATCTGCCTGCCTGATGCCTAAATAGTGATGTATATCTGATGCCTGATGCTACTAGCTGCGAGTGTATATTCTGCCTGCTGATCGCTGCTACTAGTGATGTATATCTGCCCCTCTGATTGCCTACTAGTGATGTATACTGCTGATGATGCCTAACTATAGATGTATATCTGCACTGACTGATGCTATAGTGATTATATTGCTGCTACTGATGATTTACTAGTGATGTATATCTGCACCAATGCTCCTAGTGCATGTATATCTGCTGCTGATGCGGATCTGCTACCAATGCCTACTAGTGATGTATATCTGCTTGCTGGAGGCCCTTGCTACTAGATGATGTTTGTATATCTGCACTGTGCCTACAGGATGTAGATTGCACCTGGATGCTGATGCCCTATAGTGATGTATATTGCCCTAATGATGCCCCTACTAGTGATGTATATCTGCCTGCTTGATGACGGATATGCTACCAAGAACCACTAGAGATTGTATATTCTGTGACTGCATGCTACTATTGATGAATATAATTCTGCCTGATGATGCCCTAATAGAAGATGTATATCTGTACCAATGCTATACGTGATGTATATCTGCTACTGATGCTACTAGTGATGTATATCTGCCTGCTTGATGCTACTAGTGATGTGATATCTGCTACTGATGCTACCTAGTGATGTATATCTGCCCTGGCCTGAGCCTACTAGTGATTGTATATCTGCCTACAGATGTACTAGTGATGTATATCTGTGCCTTGATGCCCTATAGTGATGTATATTCTGCTACTATGCTACTAGTGATGCCTAATCTGCCGATGATGCTACTAGTGATGTATATCTGATGCTGATGCCTACTCGTGATTGTATATCTGCCTGCTGATGCCCTAACTAGTGATGTATAGCTGCCTGCCTGATGCCCTACTACTAGTGATGTATATCTGCTATGATGCCTACTAGGAGTATATCTGACATGCTGATGCTACTAGTGATGTATATCTGCCCTAATGATGCCTACTAGTGATAGTCTGCTTGCTGATGCCGGATATGCTTACCAATGATAACTAGGATGTATATATGCTGCCTGATGCTACTAGTGATGTTATATCTGCTGATGATGCTACTAGTGATGTAATCTGCTGATTGCTACTGGTGATGCTCTATCTGCTACCAATGTACTAGTGATGCCATATTGCCCTGCCCTGCATGCTACTAGTGAGATATATCTCGCTACCAATGTAATAGTGATGTATATCTGCAACAATTGGTACTAGTGATGTATATCTGCTACCAATGCCTACTAGTGATGTATATCTGCTACCAATGCTACTAGCGATGTATATCTGACCCCATGCTGAGTGGGGATCTGCCTACCAAGGCTACTAGTAGGGATGTATATCTGCTACTGATGCCTACTAGTTGATTGTATATCTGCTGCCCTGCATGCTACTAGTGATGCTATATTGCCAGGAACTTGAATGCGACCTAGTGATGTATATCTGCCTGCTGATGCTTACTAGCCTGAATGTATATGCTGCTACCAATGCTACTAGTGTGCTATAATTGTGCTGATCCGGATATCTACCAATGTTACTAGTATGTATACTTGCTACTAATGCTACTAGTGATGATATCTGTGCTGATGCGCGATATCTGCTACCAATGCTACTAGTGAGGCATATCTGTGCTGATGACTACTAGTGATGTAATCTGCTGCCCTGATGCTACTCGTGATGCTATATCTGCTACCAATGCTACTAGTGATGTATATCTGCTGCTGAGACGGATCTGACTACCAATGCTACTAGTGATGTAGATCTGCCATGCTGATGCTAAATAGCTGATTTTTTTGTATATATGCGGCTGATGCTACTAGTGATGTATATCTGCTGACTTGATGCTACTAGTGATGCATATCTGCATGCTGCATGCGGATATGCTACCAATGTTACTAGCTGTGTATATCTGCCCCTTATATGCTACTAGTGATGTATATCTGCTGCTGATGCGGAATCTGCTACCATGTATAGGATGTATATCTGCCTGCACTGATTGCTATAGTGAATGTATATCTGCCTTGACTGATGCCTACTAGTGATGTGATTGCTACAATGCTAACTAGTGAGGTTATCTGCTGCCTGATGACGGATCTGCCCTACCAATATACTCGCTGATGTATATCTGTTTTACCATCCTGATGCCCTACTAGTGATGTATAGCTGCCCTGCTTGATGCTACTAGTGAGCTCTATATGCTGATGATGCTGATACTAGTAGATGCTAGATCTGAACATTGCTGAATGCTTACTAGTGAGCCCTATAGCTGCTACCAATGTATAGTGAGTATATCTGCCTGCTGATGCCGGATAATATGACCTAACCAATGTTCCTAGTGATGCTATATCTTATGCTACTAATGCACTAGTGATGTATATTGCTGACTGATGCGGATCTGCTACAAGTGCCCTACTAGTGATGATTATCTGCCTGCCTGATGCTACTAGTGATTGGCATATATCTGCTGCCTGATGCCTACATAGTGATGTATATCTGCGGGTGCCTTTTTTGGGGATACAATGAATAGGAGGCATGTATAGGGGATGAAAGGGATGCGGATATGCGAACAAGGCGACTAGCCTGAGGTATATATGATGCTGATGATACTAGTGATGTGTATATATGCTGCTGATGATACTAGTGATGTATATCTGCCTACCAATGCTAGATGATGCATTATCTGTGCTGATGCTCCTAGTGATGTTATATCTGCTAGCAATGCCTACTAGTGATTGTATATTGCTTATGCTACTAGATGATGTATATCTGCCCTACCTGATGCTACTAGTGATGTATATCTGCTATGATGTATAGTGATGTTTATCTCCCTGCTGAATGCTTACTAGTGAGTATATCTGACTACCATCTTATAGTGAACATGCTATATCTGCCTCCCAATGCCTACTAGTGATGTATTATCTCCTACCAATGCTACTAGTGATGTATATCTGTATGATGCTAATAGTGATGATATCTGCTGATATACTAGTTGATGTAGATCTGCTGCGATGCCTACTAGTGATGCTATATCTGCTACTGATGCCTACTAGTGATGTATATCTGCCTCCTGATGCTACTAATTGATGATATATCGCCCCTACTGATGCTCTAGTGATGTATATATGCTGATGCCATACTAGTGATGTCTATATATCTGCTACCAATGCTACTAGTACCTGATGCATATCTGCTGATGCCTGATGCTACTAGTAATGTATATATGATGCCCCTGATGCCCCCTACTAATGATGTATATCTGCTACTGATCTTGGGCTACTAGTGATGTATATCTGCTACCAATGCTACCTAGTGTGATGTATAGCTGATAGCAATGGTACTAGTGATGTAATCTGCTAGACATGATACTAGGATCGTATATCTGCTACCAATGAACTCGTGATGTATATATGCTGCGGATGCTACTATGATTTATATCTGCCTAACTGATGCTACTAGTGATGTATATCTGCCTGATGATGATGATGCTACTACGTGATGGATATCTGCTGATGCATACTAGTGATGTTATATCTGTGATGCTATAGTGATGCTAATATGATGCATGATGATTGCGACTAGTGCATGTATATCTGCTGAAGGATGATACTAGGTGCATGCTATATCTGCTCGATGATGCTAAATAGTGATGTATATTACTGCCTTGATGCTATGCATGATATAGGATGTATATCTGCTGCTGAGCGGATATGCCTGGGGGGGGGGTACCAATGTACTAGCTGATGTAATCTGCTGCTGATGTACTAGTGATGACTATATATGCCTGCTGATGCTACTAGTGATGCATATCTGGTGCTGATGCTAACTAGTGATGTATAGTCTGCACTCTTGACTATGCGATAATAGTGATGTTATATCTGATACGGATGCTACTAGTGATGTATATCTGCTGATGATGCTACTATAGATGTATATCTGCTGTGGAGGGATGATGACTACTAGTGATGTATATTGCTGCCCTGATGATGATTACTAGTGATGTTATCTGCTACCAATGCCTAACTAGTGATGTTATATCTGCTGCCCCTGATGCGTATTCCTACCAATGCTACTAGTGATGTAAGCTGCCATGCCTGATGCTACTAGTGATGACTATATCTGTACTGATCCTACCTAGTGAGTTGTATATGCTGCTGATGCTAAATAGCTGATTGTATATCATCTGCCTACTGATGCCTACTAGTGACTGTTATATCTGCTGCTGATGCGGAATCTGCTACCTAATGCCACTAGTGATGATCTCTGCTGCTGATGCCCTACTAGTGCATGTATATCTGATGGATGCCCTATAGTGAGTATATCTGCTACCAATGTACTAGTGATGTATATCGATACTGATATGATTGCTACTAGTGATGTATATCTGCTGCCATGATGCCTACTAGTGTGATAATCTGCACTGATTGCTACTAGCTGATTGTATATCTGCCCCTGCTGATGCTACTAGTGATGATATATTGCTACACATGCTACTAGTGAGTATATCTGCTGCGATGCTAACTAGTGATTTGACTATATCTGTACTACTGATTGCTACTCGAATGTATATATGCTGATGATGCCCCTACTAGTGATGTATATCTGCTGCTGATGCTACAGTGATTGTCACTATCTGCTGATGATGACAGATATGCTACAATGCTTAACTAGTGATGATATATGCTGCTGATGCTACTAGTGGTGTTATCTGCTGCCTGCATGCTTGCCTACTAGCTGATGTATATCTGCTGCTGATGCTACTAGTGATGTATATCATGTGCTGAGCTACTAGTGCTGTAATCTGCTACTGATTGCCCTACTAGTGATGTATAGCTGCTGCCTGATGCTACTCGTGATGTATATTGCTACTGATGACTACTAGTGATGCCTATATCATGTGCTTGAGCGGATATGCTACCAATGACCTAACTAGCTGATGTATATCTGCCCCTGCTGATGCGCCCTAACTAGTGATGTATATTGGGTGATGCTACTAGTGATGTATATCTGCTGATTGCTACTAGTGCATGCTATATCTGCCTACCAATGCCTACTAGTGATTGCATATCTGCTGCTGATGCCTACTAGTGATGTATTCTGCTAACAATGGCTACTAGTGATTGTATATCTGTACACATTGCCTACTAGTGAGTATATCTGCCCTGCATGATGAGGATCGCCTACCAATGCTACTCGTGATCCTATATCTGACCTGCTGATGCTAAATAGCCTGAGTATATCTGCTGCTGAATGCTACTAGTGATGTATATCTGCTGCCCCTTGATGCCCTAACTAGTGATGTATTCTGCTGCTGATGCTATAGTGGATGTATATCTGCTACCAATGCTATAAGGTGATTGTATAATCTGCACTGCTGTGCCGTATCCTGGCTACCAATGCCCCACATACTAGGATGTATATCTGCTGCCTGATGCATACTAGTGATGCCTATATCTGCTGCTGATGCCTACTAGTGATGTTATTCTGCCACCAAGCTACTCAGTGATTATATCTGCCCCTGACTTGATTGCGCGAATCTGCTACCAATGCCACTAATAGATGATGTATATCTGCCTGCGATGCTACTAGTGATGTATATATGATGCTGATGCTACTAGGGATGTATATCTGCCTACCAATGCCTTGCTACTAGTGATGCATATATGCTGCCCTGATGATAGACTACTAGTGATGTCTATCTGCCTAGCAATGCTACTAGATGATGCTATATCTGCCTGATGCCTACTAGTGCATGTATATCGGCTATGCATTGCTACTAGTGATGTATATCTGCTACCTGAGGCATACTAGTGATGTTTATCTGATGCCTGATGTTACTAGTGATGGTATATATGCCCCTTCCCAATGCCTACTAGTGATGTTGTATATCTGCCTACCAAAGCCCTACTAGTGAGTATATCTGCTACCCATGCTACTAGTGATGTATATCTGCTGATGCTACTAGCTGATGTGATACTGCCTGATATTACTAGTGATGATATCTGCGCTTGATGCTACTACGTGATAGGTATATCTGCTTACGGATGATACTAGTGATTTATATTGCCTACTGATGCTACTATTGCTGTTACTCATCTGCCTACTGATGCTACTAGTGATGTATATCTGCTGATGCTACTAGTGATGACCTATATCTGCTACAATTGCTATAGGGATGCATATCTGCTGCCCCGATGCCTACTAGTAATGCTATATCTGCTGCGATGCTACTAGTTGATGTATATCTGCTACTGATGCGCTCTACTAGACGCTGATTGTAATCTGCTACCAATGATACTAGTGATGCTATACTGCTAGCAATGGTACTAGTGATGTATATCTGCTAGCAATGACTACTAGTGATGTATATCTGCTACCAAGGCTACTAGTGATGTATATCTGCTGCTGATGCTGATATTGATTATATTGCTACTGATGCTACTAGTGATGTATATCGCTGATGATGCTACTAGTGATGCTATATTGTCTGATGCCTACTACGCTGAGGCTATTATCTGCCTGATGCCCTACTAGTGATGCGAATCTGCCTGCTGATGCCTACTAGAGAGTATATTCTGCTACTGATGTACTATTGATGTATATCTGCTTACTGATGCCTACTATTGTGTATATCGCGTGCCTGATGCTACTAGTGATTGTATATCTGCTGCCTGATTTGCCCTACTAGTGATGCTATATCTGCTACCAATGCCTACTAGTGACTGTATATCTGCCTGCCGATGCGGATATGCCACCCTACCAATGCGATACTAGTGATGCTATATCTGCTGCTGATGCTACTAGTGATGTATATTCTGTCTGATGTATAGCTGATGCTATATCTGCTGACGCATATGCTAGTGCTTGTATATCTGCCCCTAGCAATGAGAAAATAGTTGATGCAGAGAGGAAGGAAAGGAGGAAGAAGAGGGCATGGTGACGAGAGGAAAGGAGAGATGCCTAATATTGATGATATATATGCTAATGGCGGTAACTAGTGATGATATATCCTGAACCAATGAACTAACTAGTGATTGTTATCGATACTGATGCCCTACTATTGATGTATATCTGCTGCTGATGCCTACTAGTGATGTATATCTGCCTGCTGATGCTAATAGTGATTGTATATCTGCCTCCACCTGGATGATGCTTACTAGTGATATGGTGTATTATGCTACAAATGCTACTAGTGATGTATATCTGACTACTAATGCTACCTAGTGATGCTATATCTGGAGCTGATGACCTAATAGTGAGTATTGATATCTGCTACTGATGCCTACTAGTGATGCTATTCTGCCTGACTGATGCTACTAGTGATGTATATATGTGCGATGCCTACTAGATGTGATAATGCGGAGGGAATGACTAATAGGGAGGTATATCTCGCTGCGATGCTACTAGTGCATGTATATTGTCGGATGCTACAGTGATGTATACTGCTGCCTGGCTGATGCTATAGTGAGTATTATTGCTACTGAATGATATAGTGATTGGATATATGCTACCAATGCTACTAGTGATGTAATCTGCAATGGCTGATGATACTAGTGATGCATATCTGCTGCTGATGCCGACTAGTTAGGTATATCTGAACCCTGCCTGATGGCTACTAGGATGCTCTATCTGCTGCTGATTGCCACCTACTAGTGATGTATCATTGCTGCTGATGCTACTAGTGATGTATATCTGCTGCTAATGCTTACTTAGTGATCTATATATGATACTGATGTAACTAGTGATGTATATATGCCTTACCATGCTACTAGTGATTTGTATATCTGCTGCTAGATGCTACTAGTGATGTAATATGCTGCATGATGCTTAAGAGGGATGGTGGAGAGAGAGGACCGCTGATGACTACAGTGATTGTATATCTGCTGCTGATGCCTACTAGTGATGTAATCTGCCTGCTGTATTCTAGGGGAGCATGGAAATGATCTGTTGGCAGGCCTCTCAGTGCGGCTTGGGAGACTCGGGTACTCTTGGGCTACGCCGTCAGGCGACTTGCGGCGGAATCTTGGATGTGACTGCGGCGGGACACATTATGAAAAAGGTGTCTCATGGTTCGTCCCTGCTGCTCGCGCGGAATTCCGGCTTGCAACCCTGCGAATAAGTTGTGGGAGTGCGACGCGGGAAGATGGGCGGGAAAACTTTTGCGTCTAGTTGTTGAGGCCTGGCCTGCTGTTGCTTAAGGTCCCGCCGCGTCGGATTTCCGGAGTCTCCGTGAGCGACAAAGAAGAGGACTGCTGGATCCCGTGTGGCGGGAAATGACAGGGCGAACAGAGTGACCCGGCTCTTGGCGGGTACTCGTCTGGGGCATGGCCAAGGGGCCACGCGGCGAGCGCGACAACTGGAAGTAAGGGGCCCCCTCCTAGTTCCGGACGTCCCGGAATCCGTCCCTTCTTGCCTTGGCCTAGGCGGAAACTTTATGTTCTGCTCCCCTTGGGCCGAGCTGGAACCTCAAGTTTGAGTCCCTTGTTTTATGTTCTTACTAGGCAATCTCAGTTAGGAGGGGTGTTGCCGAGCCGGACCGCTGCGGAGGTGTTTCGCCGGGAGCTGGAAACGGATCGGAAAGTGGATAGGGAACTCCCGGAACTGCCGTCCGGTCGGCCTTCGGTGCTTCTCCGGGAAAGCGAACCTCGCTATGTGCAGGGCAGGTTGAAGAGAGAGAGGGACGGCCAGGGACCTCTGCTGGCCACGGGAAGCGCGCCTTCGGGCAGGAACGTCCGTCGGTGGGAGTCGGCGGTTGGAGCGGTGTGGAAAGGCGCGGTGCAGTTGTGAGGCTGTGTAGTTCCCTGATGGAAAGGGGGGGGATTTGCCGGGAAGAGAAAGGGAAAGGATCGTGGAAGGGGGAAACGTCCGGAAGCCCGGAAACAGCGTCTGGAAAGGAACGGCGGAAGGGTGTGGCTTGTTGCTTGTGAATAATGTTGCTTTTTGCTACTAGTGATGTATATATGCTGCCTGATGCCCCTACTAGTATGGTAATCTGCTATGATGCCTCCTCTGATGTTATATGCCCTAACCCAATGCTAAAGTGATGCTATATATGCTGCTGATGCCTACTAGTGAATGTATATCTATGCACTGCCTGGATGCTACTAGTTTCGTATATATGCCTAGCCAATGCTACTAGCATGATGTATATTGATGATGCTACAGTGAGTATATCTGCCCTACTGATGCTACCTAGTGATGTATATCTGCCCTACTTGTGCTAATAGGTGATTTATATCTGACCAATGATGCCTGTGATGATGCTAATAGCTGATGTGTATTGTGCTGATTGCTACTAGTGATGTATATCTGATACCAATTGCTAACTAGTGATGTATATCTGCTGCGATGTTAACTAGATGATTGTATATCTGCTGCTTTGCTAGTAGGAATATATCTTGCCTACCAATGCTACTAGTGATGTATATCTTCTGCTTGGATGCTACCAGTGAGTTGGTATATCTGCTGATGATGCTACTAGTGATTGCTATATCTGCTGCTGATGCTAACTAGTGATGCTATATCTGCTGCTGATGCTACTAGTGATGTATATATGATACGATGTGACCTACTAGCTGATGTATATCTGCTGCTGAAGATGCTACTAGTGATGTATATCTGCTGACCCCCTGATGACTGCCACTAGTGAGTATTATATCTGCTGATGATGCTACTAGGATTGTATATCTGCTGCCCTGATGTACTACTAGTGATGTAATCTGCCTGCCTGATGCCCTACTGTGATGTATATCTGCTACCAATGCTACTAGTGATGTATATCTGCTGCATGATGCGGATATGCATACCAATGCTACTCGTGATGTATATCTCCTGCTGATGACAAAGAATATGTATGTATATGTGATGTACAGGATGTATATCTGCTACCAATGCTACTAGTGATGTATATCGCTACAATGCCCTACTAGTGATGCCATATCTGCTGCCTGATGCACCTACTCGTGATGTTATTCTGCTAGCAATGCTATAGTGTGTATATCTCGCTGCTGATGACCCCTACTAGTGATTGGTATATCTGCCCTACTGATGCCCCCACTACTAGTGATGCTATATCGCTGGTGATTGCTACCACTGATGCCTATATCTGCTGCCTGATGCTACTAGTGATGTAGATCTGCTAACCGATGCTAGTAGTGATGTATATCTGCTACCGATGCCTACTAGTGATGTATTAATCTGCGATTGATGCCTTAACTAGTGATGCCTTTATATGCTGACTGAGGCTACTAGTGAGCCTGTATATCTGCTTTTAAATGATGCTTTCCCTTTACAGTGATGATACCTGCCTACTGAGGCTACTAGTGATGATATATGCTGCCTTGATGCTACGAGTGAGGTGTAAGAGATGGAAAGAGCATGGTGGTACTAGTGATGTATATTATCTGCTACGATGCCTGCTACTAGTGATGCTATAACTATGCTACCGATGCCTACTAGTGCTGTATATTGCGTGAAGCCGATGCCCGATGCTACTAGTGATGTTGTATATCTGCTACCGATGCTACTAGTGATTGTATACTATCTGATACCGATGCCTAACTAGTGATTGATATATATGCTACTAGTGATGTATATCTGCCTACTGATGCTACCGTGATGGTATATCTGCCTACTGATGCCTACTAGCGATGTATATCTGCTGCTGAGGCTCTAGTGATGTATATCTTGCTACTGAGGCTTACTAGTGATGCTATAATATCTGCTTACCATGATGCTACTAGTGATGGTATATCTGCGTACTGATGCTACTAGTGATGTATATCTGCTAGCTGATGCTAACTAGTGATGTATATCTGCTACCTGTGCTACTAGTGATGTATATCTGCTGCTGATGCTACTAGGAGGTATATCTGCTACTGATGCTATCCGTGATGATATATCTGCTACTGATGCTAACTAGTGATGTCTATCTGATACCGATGCTACGTACGTCCGATGTATATCTGCTTACCTGATGCTACTAGTGATGTGTATTCTGCTGCTTGATGCTACTAGTGATGTATATCTGCTGCTGATGCTACTAGTGATGTATATTCGCCTACTGATTGTTACTAGTGATGTAATCTGATACCGATGCTACTTGTTATATGCGTTACTAGTGATGTATATCTGCCTACATGATGCTACTAGTGATTGTATATTGCTACCTGATGCTACTCCGTGACTGGTATTTATCTGCTACCGATGGCTACTAGTGATGTATATCTGCCTACTGATGCTACTAGTGATGTATATCTGCTGCAACGATGCTACTAGTGATGCCTATATCTGCTGAGGATGAGAAGGGGATGTAGTAGAGAGTCGGCATACGGAGGAGAAATAGCGTATTGTATATAGGATGATTGATGCTATAGTGATGGTATATTGCCACTGACGATTGATACTAGTGATGTATATCTGCCTGCACACTGATGCTAATAGTGATGCTATATCGGCCTGCCTGATGCTACTAGTGATGTATATCTGCCTACCGATGCTACTAGGGATGGAGAAGAGACGCAGAAAGAGGGGGACAGGGGAGTGAGGGTAGATAGGCGAATAGTGAGACCCCGTAGCTGCTAAGGATTGGATATAGTGATGATATATCTGCTACTGATGCTAATAGTGATGCTATATCTGACCTGCCCTGTGTTGCTTGCATACTAGTGATGTATCAGCTGCTATGATGATATAGAGTGATTCCTAGATGTGCTGAAATGATGACTGCTACTAGTGAGGAGATATCTGCCTACCTGATGCTATCTAGTGATGTATATCGGACTAACGATGATACTAGTGATGTAGAAACGGAATAACAGAGCTGAGTGCTTGCTTAAGTAGTGATGTTGATGTATACCTGCTACCGATTTGCTAGACAGTGGGATGATCCACCTGCTACCGATGCTACTAGTGTGATTGCTATACTGCCTACCCGATGCTAATAGTGATGTATACTCCTACCGAATTGACTAAGAGGGAGTTAAATGCCAGTTGAAAAGAAAGATGGCTAAAGTTTAGAGTGAGGGAAAGGACGGCGAAAGAGGAAAAGAATAGGGATTGGAAAAGTGGAGATTCGAGGCTGAAGTAGTGAGGGAAAATATGCTACACGATGCACTACTAGTGAGGTACATTCGGGCCTACCCGATGCTGACTAAGGATGTATATCTGCTGTGATGTCCTACTAGGATGTATATCTAGCTACTGATGTACTAGTGATTGCTATATCTGCCATGCCCTGATGCTATCTAGTGATGTATACTGCTACTGATGCTACTAGTGATGTATATCTGCTACTTTGCTACTAGTGTGTATATCTGCTACTTATGCTACTAGTGATGTATATCTGCTGCTGATGCTACTAGTGATGTATATCTGCTACTGATGCTACTAGTGATGTATATATGCTACTGATGCTACTAGTGATGTATATCTGCCACTGATGCTACTAGTGATGTATATCTGCTACTGATGCTACTAGTGATGTATATCTGCTGATGCTACTAGTGATGTAGAGTGGGGAAAAAAGTATTTAGTCAGCCACCAATTGTGCAAGTTCTCCCACTTAAAAAGATGAGAGAGGCCTGTAATTTTCATCATAGGTACACGTCAACTATGACAGACAAATTGAGATCTCATTTTAGGATTTTTAATGAATTGATTTGCAAATTATGGTGGAAAATAAGTATTTGGTCACCTACAAACAAGCAAGATTTCTGTCTCTCACAGACCTGTAACTTCTTCTTTAAGAGGCTCCTCTGTCCTCCACTCGTTACCTGTATTAATGGCACCTGTTTGAACTTGTTATCAGTATAAAAGACACCTGTCCACAACCTCAAACAGTCACACTCCAAACTCCACTATGGCCAAGACCAAAGAGCTGTCAAAGGACACCAGAAACAAAATTGTAGACCTGCACCAGGCTGGGAAGACTGAATCTGCAATAGGTAAGCAGCTTGGTTTGAAGAAATCAACTGTGGGAGCAATTATTAGGAAATTGAAGACATACAAGACCACTGATAATCTCCCTCGATCTGGGGCTCCACGCAAGATCTCACCCCGTGGGGTGAGCAAAAATCCCAGAACCACACGGGGGGACCTAGTGAATGACCTGCAGAGAGCTGGGACCAAAGTAACAAAGCCTACCATCAGTAACACACTACGCCGCCAGGGACTCAAATCCTGCAGTGCCAGACGTGTCCCCCTGTTTAAGCCAGTACATGTCCAGGCCCGTCTGAAGTTTGCTAGAGTGCATTTGGATGATCCAGAAGAGGATTGGGAGAATGTCATATGGTCAGATGAAACCAAAATAGAACTTTTTGGTAAAAACTCAACTCGTCGTGTTTGGAGGACAAAGAATGCTGAGTTGCATCCAAAGAACACCATACCTACTGTGAAGCATGGGGGTGGAAACATCATGCTTTGGGGCTGATTTTCTGCAAAGGTACCAGGACGACTGATCCGTGTAAAGGAAAGAATGAATGGGGCCATGTATCGTGAGATTTTGAGTGAAAACCTCCTTCCATCAGCGAGGGCATTGAAGATGAAACGTGGCTGGGTCTTTCAGCATGACAATGATCCCAAACACACCGCCCGGGCAACGAAGGAGTGGCTTCGTAAGAAGCATTTCAAGGTCCTGGAGTGGCCTAGCCAGTCTCCAGATCTCAACCCCATAGAAAATCTTTGGAGGGAGTTGAAAGTCTGTGTTGCCCAGCGACAGCCCCAAAAATCACTGCTCTAGAGGAGATCTGCATCAATCAATCAATCAATTTTATTTTATATAGCCCTTCTTACATCAGCTAATATCTCGAAGTGCTGTACAGAAACCCAGCCTAAAACCCCAAACAGCTAGTAATGCAGGTGTAGAAGCACGGTGGCTAGGAAAAACTCCCTAGAAAGGCGAAAACCTAGGAAGAAACCTAGAGAGGAACCAGGCTATGAGGGGTGGCCAGTCCTCTTCTGGCTGTGCCGGGTGAAGATTATAACAGAACCATGCCAAGATGTTCAAAAATGTTCATAAGTGACAAGCATGGTCAAATAATAATCAGGAATAAATCTCAGTTGGCTTTTCATAGCCGATCATTAAGAGTTGAAAACAGCAGGTCTGGGACAGGTAGGGGTTCCATAACCGCAGGCAGAACAGTTGAAACCTGGAATAGCAGCAAGGCCAGGCGGACTGGGGACAGCAAGGAGTCACCACGGCCGGTAGTCCCGACGTATGGTCCTAGGGCTCAGGTCTCTCAGTTGGCTTTTCATAGCCGATCATTAAGAGTTGAAAACAGCAGGTCTGGGACAGGTAGGGGTTTCGTAACCGCAGGCAGAACAGTTGAAACTGGAATAGCAGCAAGGCCAGGCGGACTGGGGACAGCAAGGTGTCATCATGCCCGGTAGTCCTGACGTATGGTCCTAGGGCTCAGGTTCTCAGAGAGAAAGAGAGAACGAGAGAATTAGAGAGAGCATACTTAAATTCACACAGGACACTGGATAAGACAGGAGAAGTACTCCAGGTATAACCAACTAACCCCAGCCCCCCGACACATAAACTACTGCAGCATAAATACTGGAGGCTGAGACAGGAGCGGTCCGGAGACACTGTGGCCCCATCCGAAGAAACCCCCGGACAGGGCCAAACAGGAAGGATATAACCCCACCCACTCTGCCAAAGCACAGCCCCCGCACCACTAGAGGGATATCCTCAACCACCAACTTACAATCCTGAGACAAGGCCGAGTATAGCCCACAGAGGTCTCCACCACAGCACAAACCAAGGGGGGGCGCCAACCCAGACAGGAAGATCACGTCAGTAACTCAACCCACTCAAGTGACGCACCCCTCCCAGGGACGGCATGAAAGAGCACCAGCAAGCCAGTGACTCAGCCCCTGCAACAGGGTTAGAGGCAGAGAACCCCAGTGGAGAGGGGAACCGGCCTGGCAGAGACAGCAAGGGCTGTTCGTTGCTCCAGAGCCTTTCCGTTCACCTTCACACTCCTGGGCCAGACTACACTCAATCATATGACCTACTGAAGAGATAAGTCTTCAGTAAAGACTTAAAGGTTGAGACCGAGTCTGCGTCTCTCACATGGGTAGGCAGACTGTTCCATAAAAATGGAGATCTATAGGAGAAAGCCCTGCCTCCCGCTGTTTGCTTAGAAATTCTAGGGACAATTAGGAGGCCTGCGTCTTGTGACCGTAGCGTACGTATTGGTATGTACGGCAGGACCAACTCGGAAAGATAGGTAGGAGCAAGCCCATGTAACGCTTTATAGGTTAACAGTAAAACCTTGAAATCAGCCCTTGCCTTAACAGGAAGCCAGTGTAGGGAAGCTAGCACTGGAGTAATATGATCAAATTTCTTGGTTCTAGTCAGGATTCTAGCAGCCGTATTTAGCACTAACTGAAGTTTATTTAGTGCTTTATCCGGGTAGCCGGAAAATAGAGCATTGCAGTAGTCTAACCTAGAAGTAACAAATGCATGGATTCATTTTTTCTGCATCATTTTTGGACAGAAAATTTCTGATTTTTGCAATGTTACGTAGATGGAAAAAAGCTGTCCTTGAAACAGTCTTGATATGTTCGTCAAAAGAGAGATCAGGGTCAAGAGTAACGCCGAGGTCCTTCACAGTTTTATTTGAGACGACTTTACAACCATCAAGATGAATTGTCAGATTTAACAGAAGATCTCTTTGTTTCTTGGGACCTAGAACAAGCATCTCTGTTTTGTCCGAGTTTAAAAGTAAAAAGTTTTCAGCCATCCACTTCCTTATGTCTGAAACACAGGCTTCTAGCGAGGGCAATTTTGGGGCTTCACCATGTTTCATTGAAATGTACAGCTGTGTGTCATCCGCATAGCAGTGAAAGTTAACATTATGTTTTCGAATAACATCCCCAAGAGGTAAAATATATAGTGAAAACAATAGTGGTCCTAAAACGGAACCTTGAGGAACACCGAAATGTACAGTTGATTTGTCGGAGGACAGACCATTCACAGAGACAAACTGATATATTTCCGACAGGTAAGATCTAAACCAGGCCAGAACTTGTCCGTGTAGACCAATTTGGGTTTCCAGTCTCTCCAAAAGAATGTGGTGATCGATGGTGTCAAAGGCAGCACTAAGGTCTAGTAGCACGAGGACAGATGCAGAGCCTCGGTCTGACGCCATTAAAAGGTCATTTACCACCTTCACAAGTGCAGTCTCAGTGCTATGATGGGGTCTAAAACCAGACTGAAGCATTTCGTATACATTGTTTGTCTTCAGAAAGGCAGTGAGTTGCTGCGCAACAGCTTTTTCTAAAATTTTTGAGAGGAATGGAAGATTCGATATAGGCCGATAGTTTTTTATATTTTCCGGGTCAAGGTTTGGCTTTTTCAAGAGAGGCTTTATCACTGCCACTTTTAGTGAGTTTGGTACACATCCGGTGGATAGAGAGCTGTTTATTATGTTCAACATAGGAGGGCCAAGCACAGGAAGCAGCTCCTTCAGCAGTTTAGTAGGAATAGGATCCAGTATGCAGCTTGAAGGTTTAGAGGCCATGATTATTTTCATCATTGTGTCAAGAGATATAGTACTAAAACACTTAAGTGTCTCTCCCGATCCCAGGCCCTCGCAGAGCTGTGCAGATCCAGGACAGCTAAGCCCTGGAGGAATACGCAGATTCAAAGAGGAGTCCGTAATTTGCTTTCTAATGGTCATGATCTTTTCCTCAAAGAAGTTCATGAATTTATTACTGCTGAAGTGAAAGCCATCCTCTCTTGGGGAATGCTGCTTTTTAGTTAGCTTTGCAACAGTATCAAAAAGAAATTTTGGATTATTCTTATTTTCCTCGATTAAGTTGGAAAAGTAGGATGATCGAGCAGCAGTGAGGGCTCTTCGGTACTGCACGGTACTGTCTTTCCAAGCTAGTCGGAAGACTTCCAGTTTGGTGTGGCGCCATTTCCGTTCCAATTTCCTGGAAGCTTGCTTCAAAGCTCGGGTATTTTCTGTATACCAGGGAGCTAGTTTCTTATGACAAATGTTTTTTCGTTTTTAGGGGTGCAACTGCATCTAGGGTATTGCGCAAGGTTAAATTGAGTTCCTCAGTTAAGTGGTTAACTGATTTTTGTCCTCTGACGTCCTTGGGTAGGCAGAAGGAGTCTGGAAGGGTATCAAGGAATTTTTGTGTTGTCTGAGAATTTATAGCACGACTTTTGATGCTCCTTGGTTGGGGTCTGAGCAGATTATTTGTTGCGATTGCAAACGTAATAAAATGGTGGTCCGATAGTCCAGGATTTTGTGGAAAAACATTAAGATCTACAACATTTATTCCATGGGACAAAACTAGGTCCAGAGTATGACTGTGGCAGTGAGTAGGTCCAGAGACATGTTGGACAAAACCCACTGAGTCGATGATGGCTCCGAAAGACTTTTGGAGTGGGTCTGTGGACTTCTCCATGTGAATATTAAAATCACCAAAAATTAGAATATGATCTGCTATGACTACAAGGTCTGATAGGAATTCAGGAAACTCAGAGAGGAACGCTGTATATGGCCCAGGAGGCCTGTAAACAGTAGCTATAAAAAGTGATTGAGTAGGCTGCATAGATTTCATGACTAGAAGCTCAAAAGATGAAAACGCCATTTTTTTTTTTGTAAATTGAAATTTGCTATCGTAAATGTTAGCAACACCTCCGCCTTTGCGGGATGCACGGGGAATATGGTCACTAGTGTAACCAGGAGGTGAGGCCTCATTTAACACAGCAAATTCATCAGGCTTAAGCCATGTTTCAGTCAGGCCAATCACATCAAGATTATGATCAGTGATTAGTTCATTGACTATGACTGCCTTTGAAGTGAGGGATCTAACATTAAGTAACCCTATTTTGAGATGTGAGGTATCACGATCTCTTTCAATAATGGCAGGAATGGAGGAGGTCTTTATCCTAATAAGATTGCTAGGGTGAACACCGCCATGTTTAGTTTTGCCCAACCTAGGTCGAGGCACAGACACAGTCTCAATGGGTATGGCTGAGCTGACTACACTGACTATGCTATTGGCAGACTCCACTAAGCTGGCAGGTTGGCTAACAGCCTGCTGCCTGGCCTGCACCCTATTTCACTGTGGGGCTAGAGGAGTTATTAGAGCCCTATCTATGTTGGTAGATAAGAGGAGAGCACCCCTCCAGCTAGGATGGAGTCCGTCACTCCTCAGCAGGTCAGGCTTGGTCCTGTTTGTGGGTGAGTCCCAGAAAGAGGGCCAATTATCCACAAATGTTATCTTTTGGGAGGGGCAGAAAACAGTTTTCAACCAGCGATTGAGTGCTGAGACTCTGCTGTAGAGCTCGTCACTTCCCCTAACTGGGAGGGGGCCAGAGACAATTACTCGATGCCGACACATCTTTCTAGCTGATTTACACGCTGAAGCTATGTTGCACTTGGTGACCTCTGACTGTTTCATCCTAACATCGTTGGTGCCGACGTGGATAACAATATCTCTATACTCTCTACACTCGCCAGTTTTAGCTTTAGCCAGCACCATCTTTAGATTAGCCTTAACGTCGGTAGCCCTGCCCCCTGGTAAACAGTGTATGATCGCTGGGTGATTCGTTTTAAGTCTAATACTGCGGGTAATGGAGTCGCCAATGACTAGGGTTTTCAATTTGTCAGAGCTAATGGTGGGAGCCTTCGGCGTCTCAGACCCCGTAACGGGAGGAGTAGAGACAAGAGAAGACTCAGACTCAGACTCCGACTCGCTACATAATGGGGAAAACCGGTTGAAGGTTTCTGTCGGCTGAATGAGCGACACCGGTTGAGCATTCCAACAGTATTTCCCTCCAGAAGCCATGAGAAAGTTGTCCGGCTGCGGGGACTGTGCGGGGGGATTTATACTAACGTTACTGTCTGTACTTACTGGTGGCACAGACGCTGTTTCTTCCTTTCCTACACTGAAATTACCCTTGCCTAACGATTGCGTCTGAAGCTGGGCTTGTAGCACAGCTATTCTCGCCGTAAGGCGATCGTTCTCCTGTATATTATGAGTACAGCAACTGCAATTAGAAGACATCATGTTAATGTTACTACTTAGCTTCGGCTGTTGAAGATGTTGACGAACCATGTCCAGATAAAGCGTCCGGAGTGAAAAAGTTGAATAAGGGAAAAAAGTTGCGATGGAAAAAAGGAAAATAAAGTAAAGTTGGCAGCTAAAACGCACAGGAAAATGACTCTTCTGTCTCGGGATAAAACGTCCGGGGTGAAAAAGTTTAACGAAAAAAGATGAGTGAGGACAAAACTAAAAAGTTGGTAAATTTGTTGAACACAGAGATTGATTAAACGTTTATTAAAAGTAAAACGTGAATAGTTTGGCAGGTAGCCAAGTAGCAACAAACAGCACAGCAGCACGGAGACAATGCGGAAGCGAGACGGAAGTCACGTAGTGGAAGAGGAATGGGCCAAAATACCAGCAACAGTGAGTGAAAACCTTGTGAAGACTTACAGAAAACGTTTGACCTGTGTCATTGCCAACAAAGGGTATATAACAAAGTATTGAGAAACTTTTGTTATTGACCAAATACTTATTTTCCACCATAATTTGCAAATAAATTCATTAAAAATCCTACAATGTGATTTTCTGGATTTTTTTTCCTCATTTTGTCTCCTCATTTTGTCTGTCATAGTTGACATGTACCTATGATGAAAATTACAGGCCTCTCTCATCTTTTTAAGTGGGAGAACATGCACAATTGGTGGCTGACTAAATACTTTTTTTCCCCACTGTATATCTGCTGCTGATGCTGCTGGTGATGAACAGTACCAGCCAAAAGTTTGGACACACCTACTCATTCCAGGGTTTTACATTATTTGTACTATTTTCTACATTGTAGAATAATAGTGAAGACATCAAAACTATGAAATAACACATATGGAATCATGTAGTAACCAAAAAAGTGTTAAACAAATCAAAATATATTTTATATTTGAGATTCTTCAAAGTAGCCACCCTTTGCCTTGATGACATCTTTGCACACTCCTGTCATTGTCCCCCACCCCCTCTTTTACGCTGCTGCTACTCTGTTTATTATCTATGCATAGTCACTTTAACTCTACCTACATGTACAAATTACCTCAATTACCTCGACTAGCCGGTGCCCCCGCACATTGACTCTGTACCGGTCCCACCTGTATATAGCCTGTATATTGACTCTGTACCGGTACCCCCTGTATATAGCCTGTATATTGACTCTGTACCGGTACCCCCTGTATATAGCCTGTATATAGCCTGTATATTGACTCTGTACCGGTACCCCCTGTATATAGCTGTATATTGACTCTGTACCGGTACCCCCTGTATATAGCTGTATATTGACTCTGTACCGGTACCCCCTGTATATAGCCTGTATATTGACTCTGTACCGGTACCCCCTGTATATAGCCTGTATATTGACTCTGTACCGGTACCCCCTGTATATAGCTGTATATTGACTCTGTACCGGTACCCCCTGTATATAGCCTGTATATAGCCTGTATATTGACTCTGTACCGGTACCCCCTGTATATAGCTGTATATAGCCTGTATATTGACTCTGTACCGGTACCCCTGTATATAGCTGTATATAGCCTGTATATTGACTCTGTACCGGTACCCCTGTATATAGCCTGTATATAGCCTGTATATTGACTCTGTACCGGTACCCCCTGTATATAGCTGTATATAGCCTGTATATTGACTCTGTACCGGTACCCCCCTGTATATAGCTGTATATAGCCTGTATATTGACTCTGTACCGGTACCCCCTGTATATAGCTGTATATAGCCTGTATATTGACTCTGTACCGGTACCCCCTGTATATAGCTGTATATAGCCTGTATATTGACTCTGTACCGGTACCCCCTGTATATAGCCAGTATATAGCCTGTATATTGACTCTGTACCGGTCCCCCTGTATATAGCTGTATATAGCCTGTATATTGACTCTGTACCGGTACCCCCTGTATATAGCCTGTATATTGACTCTGTACTGGTACCCCCTGTATATAGCTGTATATAGCCTGTATATTGACTCTGTACCGGTCCCCCCTGTATATAGCTGTATATAGCCTGTATATTGACTCTGTACCGGTACCCCCCTGTATATAGCCTGTATATTGACTCTGTACCGGTACCCCCTGTATATAGCTGTATATAGCCTGTATATTGACTCTGTACCGGTACCCCCCTGTATATAGCCTGTATATTGACTCTGTACCGGTCCCCCCTGTATATAGCTGTATATAGCCTGTATATTGACTCTGTACCGGTACCCCCCTGTATATAGCCTGTATATTGACTCTGTACCGGTACCCCCTGTATATAGCCTGTATATTGACTCTGTACCGGTACCCCCCTGTATATAGCCTGTATATTGACTCTGTACCGGTACCCCCTGTATATTACATTTACATTTTAGTCATTTAGCAGACGCTCTTATCCAGAGCGACTTAGTTAGCCTCCCTGCTGTTATTTTACTGCTGCTCTTTTACTGCTACGCTTTAATTATTATTATGATTTTTTTTAACTTAACACTTATTATTCTTAACTGCATTGTTGGTTAAGGGCTTGTAAGTAAGCATTTCACTGTAAGGTCTACGGCTGTTGTTTTCGGCGCATGTGACAAATAAAATTTGATTTAATACCGTGAAATTGATGTTAATGCCCTAACCCTAACCCTAACCCTTTAGTGTAATAGCTGTTTGAAAAGACTGCCTGAAATTTCAACCTGTTTTTGTGGGATGGAGTTTTGGCCTGCCTGGTGACATCATCAGGCTTTACATTAGTTAATAGACCAATAAGAAAGAGAGTTCCAAACATAGTCTATAACCGGTAAGAATGTTGACTGAATGATCTGTTTCCTGCTATTTAATGAAAAGCATGACCTATTTCTATAAAATAAGTCAAAAATGTATCTTCTAAGCAGGGACACCACTGATACTACTATATGATGATGTCCTGTTGTCTCCTCCAGCAGACAGTGTGGAGATGGATCTGGACATGCCGGGTCCTGTTCTGACCCACCTGGAACAGGTGAACAGTGTGTCAGGCCAACTGTACTATGAGAGGGGACAGAACGGCTCGGCTACAGGGAGGTGGAGGGACCAGGAAGCAGTCGGCTCACGACCAGCCAGCGCGGCCTACCTGTACTCCTCCTTGTCACACTCCCACTCTGGCCCGCTCCGTGTCCTGTGGACCCAGGATATGAGGTCAGAGGTGTTTGTTCACAGCTTCCTGTTCTGGATGGATGTGGTGGAGCTGTTGCGCGTGGCAGGGATTCCAGACGTGTTTTACTCTGGCTGGGTGTTTTCTGTCTACATCCTGGCCTTTCTGTCCTGTCTCCGTTTGGCAGTGACACCTCACAGCGCTCTACTGCCATCAGCTGGCTTCTTCCTGCAGGACCTGCCCTTCCTGATCCTGCGCCTCGCTCTGATCTCTGTCCATGGCTACGTCACACCGCTGCTTTACCCGATGAAGAACCTGTTGGTCTGCTTGACATTCACCTACTTCAACTTCCTGACCAAGCTCCGCCTCTTCCGCAGAGAGAGCATGTTCTAGTCTTGCACACCAGCCAGCTGATGTCGAGACGTCTGGTTTCACAGCGCCTCAGAACTGGACTTGACTGGGAGTCTATGGCAGGAGCAGAGCAAGTGATTTAAACAACAAAGTGAGTTAGGAAAATCTGAAAGTACGCATCTTAGAAATAGCTTTCACATATAAACTGAATATGCTCGAACTCAGAATCAGTTGAGTTTCCCCAAAATAATATGATTAATGTTATCAAACATTTATTTTGATTGCCGATTTTCGCCATTTCTCAAATTCCCATAATACAGCTGTAGCCGGCTCGATCCTTTCAAGTCTTTGTAGCACGGTGTTACCAGGCTCTATGTGCCAACAAGGTTAAGCATGTTCTAAAGAGATGATGTCATCAGGATTCACTGAACTGCTATTGCTTTTATACCATAGTTGAGGAAGACATCATTAGGTTTAGCCCATGTCCCCTAGGGTTAGCCCACGTCCCCTAGGGTTAGCCCACGTCCCCTAGGGTAAGCCCACGTCCCCTAGGGTTAGCCCACGTCCCCTAGGGTTAGCCCACGTCCCCTAGGGTTAGCCCACGTCCCCTAGGGTTAGCCCACGTCCCCTAGGGTTAGCCCACGTCCCCTAGGGTTAGCCCACGTCCCCTAGGGTTAGCCCACGTCCCCTAGGGTTAGCCCACGTCCCCTAGGGTTAGCCCACGTCCCCTAGGGTTAGCCCACGTCCCCTAGGTTTAGCCCACGTCCCCTAGGGTTAGCCCACGTCCCCTAGGGTTAGCCCACGTCCCCTAGGGTTAGCCCACGTCCCCTAGGGTTAGCCCACGTCCCCTAGGGTTAGCCCACGTCCCCTAGGTTTAGCCCACGTCCCCTAGGTTTAGCCCACGTCCCCTAGGTTTAGCCCACATCCCCTAGGGTAAGCCCACGTCCCCTAGGGTAAGCCCACGTCCCCTAGGGTAAGCCCACGTCCCCTAGGGTTAGCCCACGTCCCCTAGGGTAAGCCCACGTCCCCTAGGGTAAGCCCACGTCCCCTAGGGTAAGCCCACGTCCCCTAGGGTAAGCCCACGTCCCCTAGGGTAAGCCCACGTCCCCTAGGGTAAGCCCACGTCCCCTAGGGTTAGCCCACGCCCCCTAAGGTTAGCCCACGCCCCCTAAGGTTAGCCCTCGTCCCCTAGGGTTAGCCCACGTCCCCTAGGGTTAGGGAGTGAACATTATTTAAAGGTTACATGGAGAAAATTGGACCTCTGAAATGAAAATGGATGGCCCTGCCTGAACCCTCCCCTATACCCAAAATAATAATTAACCCTAAACCTGAACCCTCCCCTATACCCAAAATAATAATTAACCCTAACCCTGAACCCCCCTATACCCAAAATAATAATTAACCCTAACCCTGAACCCCCCTATACCCAAAATAATAATTAACCCTAACCCTAACCCTGAACCCTCCCCTATACCCCAAATAATAATTAACCCTAACCCTGAACCCTCCCCTATACCCCAAATAATAATTAACCCTAACCCTGAACCCTCCCCTATACCCAAAATAATAATTAACCCTAACCCTGAACCCTCCCCTATACCCAAAATAATAATTAACCCTAACCCTGAACCCTCCCCTATACCCAAAATAATAATTAACCCTAACCCTGAACCCTCCCCTATACCCAAAATAATAATTAACCCTAACCCTGAACCCTCCCCATACCCAAAATAATAATTAACCCTAACCCTGAACCCCCCCCCCCCCCCCCCCCCTATACCCAAAATAATAATTAACCCTAACCCTAACCCTAACCCTGAACCCTCCCCATACCCAAAATAATAATTACACCAAGATGGAAAGCAGAGAACATGTCTACATTTCATGCAATTCTACGTAATTTTACATATTAACAGAATCTTTCTTTAATACCACAAATTACTGAAATTACAGACTAAGAATGGACAGAGATAGGCCTATGTGTTCATATTATCATATTTCTCCAATGCCAAAGTGTATCTTGTTTGCAACAAAACGGTCCCTGTTTGCAAATAATGAAATCTGAGACGTCATTAGGAATCTGAGCATGGTACTTTCAAAGGTTAAGCCTACCGTTCCGCCCCTGACAGAGTAGGCCTACCGACGCAGAAAAATGTAAGCTTTAACTGCTGGCTACTCTTCTTCTGTGGCTTAAACCAACGAGAGAAGGTCACAAGTGTTTCCCTAAAAGCTGTCTGGGTTTAAACATCTATTGTACAGAAAGTGAATAGCTTAATCAACTGATAGTGACAGTATTAGATTACTTCCCAAGCACAGTCAGCCTCTGAATGTCAAAGAAATGAAACAATGATATCCCTATATGCTTGTTTATAGCATAAAGCATCGCAGACCAAATCGCTTTTATAGATCACGTTATATAATCGGATCAGTTTTATTTTCTTCAAAATCTTAAGCTAACAAGGGGTAGGCCTGTGCTTTTTTTCTTTAATACAAGGTAGGCCTATGGCATACCCTCTCATACTCCCTCAATTCAAGTCTTATTTTTTTATTTATTCTTATTTTTTTTATGGGGTAGATCAGCTTTAATATTGCAGATAGATTGTAACTTCCATCAATGTAATTGTCTGCATCACTTCCAATCACCCATATGTTTTTTTTTCTCGCAAATATATATATATATATATATATCTTTATAACTGTGCTCTTTCACAAAAGCTCTCAACCTATAACCTATATACTTATTATGGACACAGTATGCTTACATTATTAGTTATCTTGTTGTTATTGTTTGTTGTTAGTTGTTATTAGTCCCATCTTTCAGCTTCATTCAACACCACCCATCTATCTCTTAACACCATCCATATTGGATTTCTATTTGCCTTATATCTTTCAACTGTACTGTGATGTTTTACAAAAGTTCTGAACCTTTCTATTCTCAGATTGTGAATTGAAAATAAACATTTTTGCTAAAAGTATTAGTATATTATTGATCGATTGACTATGACTTTTCAGATCACCCAGTAGTGCTATCTGCAGGGTTAGCTCCAGGTAAATATTGCAATCCTTTAGCCATTCCTGAACCTGTGTCCAAAAACAAGCTACAAATGGACAGAACCAAAACAAATGATCTAATGATTCTGTCTCTTCGTAGCAAAATCTGCAGAGCTGGGAAGATTGTATCCCCCATATAAATAACATTATATTGGTAGCAAGAATTGAACAATTCTAAGTTTTGAATCCGGCTTCGTTTTGCGTATCAGTTCATAAACACTATGCCATGGAATCGGTACGTCAAAAATCTCTTCCCAACTATTTTGCAATCTCAATTCAAGTCTTGGTTTTAACTTAACAGCCCTTCAATGACACAGAGGTAGGCTATTTAAAGAGTGCATTGTGGGTGGAGGAATGGACCGACAGATCTATGGATATAGCGACCTATAGCCTAATTTCATCTGTCAAACAGGAAGGCCTACCTCTTATCTCTTAAATATGAAGAAATGGGCTCCAACACAAAGCCCTCTTGTTGTTAGTACAGTCTAATTAATATTAAGACTGTTGAAATGAATTTGCCTACTTTTCAGCACCATGAGCTGTCCATTTCCGATTGATTGCTCCGTGGCTGCTGCTTCAAGTTTCAGCACCACACTGTAAGTTACTGGAATCTGGCTTATTGAGAGGTCAATAACTCTGATAAATACATCATGGGCAAGAAACATATTGTTTTTAATAAAATCAATTATAGTAGTAGCAAGCTATCAAAGTTGACCTCCAGTCCTCCTTCTCATCTTAATGCTCTCCTTCTCTAACTGAACAGAACATAGACTAGTCCGCGCGCAAGATTTATTGATGAGGCCTAATCAAAAATTATTTTCGGAAGAAGCCTTTGACTCTTCTCCTGAACTGCTACTGTAGGCCTACACAGCACAGCCATTGGTTAGAGAGCACACAAAAACGTTTTTATCAGCAAGAGCAGAGCAGGCCGGGGCTCAGGGTTGGAATATCCATTGCAGTGTGTAATGCAGCCTAGTTTTATTCACTCCATCCCAGCAGCTATCTTAGAAATATAACTTTGCTCGGTGCTTCTCCCAGCATGCACTTCATAGCCTATAGGCTAAGGATTATTTGATTGAGACAACACTGAGAGAGCATGCACTTGATATTGTGCGCCCAATGGAGAATCATAGATGAGGGGCGGCATCGGGAACGCATCGATATGTAAAATCAAATCAAATGTTATTTGCCACATGTGCCTAATACAACAGGTGTAGACATTACAGTGAAATGCTTACTTACAAGCCCTTAACCAACAATGCATTTTTTAAATATATTTAATTTTTTAAGTGTTAAGCTAAAAAAAATAAAAGCAAATAACTAAAGAGCAGCAGTAAAATAAAATAACAGTAGGGAGGCTATATACAGGGGGTACCGGTACAGAGTCAATGTGCGGGGCACCGGCTAGTCGAGGTAATTGAGGTAATATGTACATGTAGGTAGAGTTAAAGTGACTATGCATTGATAATAAACAGAGAGTAGCAGCAGCGTAAAAGAGGGGGTGGGGGACAATGACAAGAGTGTGAAAAGCTGTCATCAAGGCAAAGGGTGCCTACTTTGAAGAATCTCAAATATAAAATATATTTTGTTTGTTTAACACTTTTTTGGTTACTACATGATTCCATATGTGTTATTTCATAGTTTTGATGTCTTCACTATTATTCTACAATGTAGAAAATAGTACAAATAATGTAAAACCCTGGAATGAGTAGGTGTGTCCAAACTTTTGACTGGTACTGTTCATCACCAGCAGCATCAGCAGCAGATATACATCACTAGTAGCATCAGCAGCATATATACATAACTAGTAGCATCAGTAGCAGATATACATCACTAGTAGAATCAGCAGCAGATATACATCACTAGTAGCATCAGCAGCAGATATACATCACTAGTAGCATCAGCAGCAGATATACATCACTAGTAGCATCAGCAGCAGATATACATCACTAGTAGCATCAGCAGCAGATATACATCACTAGTAGCATCAGCAGCAGATATACATCACTAGTAGCATCAGCAGCAGATATACATCACTAGTAGCATCAGCAGCAGATATACATCGCTAGTAGCATCAGAAGCAGATATACATCACTAGTAGCATCAGCAGCAGATATACATCGCTAGTAGCATCAGCAGCATATATACATCACTAGTAGCATCAGCAGATATACATCACTAGTTGCATCAGCAGCAGATATACATCACTAGTAGCATCAGCAGCATATATACATCACTAGTAGCATCAGCAGATATACATCACTAGTAGCATCAGCAGCAGATATACATCACTAGTAGCATCAGCAGCAGATATACATCACTAGTAGCATCAGCAGATATACATCACTAGTAGCATCAGCAGCAGATATACATCGCTAGTAGCATCATCAGCAGATATACATCACTAGTAGCATCAGCAGCAGATATACATCACTAGTATCATCAGCAGCAGATATACATCACTAGTAGCATCAGCAGCAGATATACATCGCTAGTAGCATCATCAGCAGATATACATCACTAGTAGCATCAGCAGCAGATATACATCACTAGTAGCAGATATACATCACTTTTTTTTCCTCAATTTGTCTGTCATAGTTGACGTGTACCTATGATGAAAATTACAGGCCTCTCTCATCTTTTTAAGTGGGAGAACTTGCACAATTGGTGGCTGACTAAATACTTATTTTCCCCACTGTACATCACTAGTAGCATCAGCAGATATACATCACTAGTAGCATCAGCAGCAGATATACATCACTAGTAGCATCAGTAGCAGATATACATCACTAGTAGCATCAGTAGCAGATATACATCACTAGTAGCATCATCAGCAGATATACATCACTAGTAGCATCAGCAGCATATATACATCACTAGTAGTATCAGTAGCAGATATACATCGCTAGTAGCATCAGTAGCAGATATACATCACTAGTAGCATATATACATCACTAGTAGCATCAGCAGATATACATCACAAGCAGACATCACTAGTAGCATCAGCAGCAGATATACATCACTAGTAGCATCAGCAGCATATATACATCACTAGTAGCATCAGTATCAGATATACATCACTAGTAGCATCAGTATCAGATATACATCACTAGTAGCATCAATATCAGATATACATCACTAGTAGCATCAGTATCAGATATACATCACTAGTAGCATCAGTAGCAGATATACATCACTAGTAGCATCATCAGCAGATATACATCGCTAGTAGCATCATCAGCAGATATACATCGCTAGTAGCATCAGTAGCAGATATACATCGCTAGTAGCATCAGTAGCAGATATACATCACTAGTAGCATATATACATCACTAGTAGCATCAGCAGATATACATCACTAGTAGCATCATCAGCAGATATACATCACAAGCAGACATCACTAGTAGCATCAGCAGCAGAGATATCACTAGTAGCATCAGTAGCAGATATACATCACTAGTAGCATCAGCAGCAGATATACATCACTAGTAGCATCAGTAGCAGATATACATCACTAGTAGCATCAGCAGCAGATATACATCACTAGTAGCATCAGTAGCAGATATACATCGCTCGTAGCATCAGCAGCAGATATACATCGCTAGTAGCATCATCAGCAGTTATACATCGCTAGTAGCAGATATACATCACTTTCTTTTTCCTCAATTTGTCTGTCATAGTTGACGTGTACCTATGATGAAAATTACAGGCCTCTCATCTTTTTAAGTGGGAGAACTTGCACAATTGGTGGCTGACTAAATACTTATTTTCCCCACTGTACATCACTAGTAGCATCAGCAGATATACATCACTAGTAGCATCATCAGCAGATATACATCACTAGTAGCAGATATACATCACTAGTAGCATCAGTAGCAGATATACATCACTAGTAGCATCAGTAGCAGATATACATCACTAGTAGCATCAGCAGCAGATATACATCACTAGTAGCATCAGCAGCAGATATACATCACTAGTAGCATCAGCAGCAGATATACATCACTAGTAGCATCAGCAGCAGATATACATCACTAGTAGCATCAGCAGCATATATACATCACTAGTAGCATCATCAGCAGATATACATCACAAGCAGACATCACTAGTAGCATCAGGAGCAGATATACATCGCTAGTAGCATCAGCAGCAGATATACATCGCTAGTAGCATCAGCAGCAGATATACATCACTAGTAGCATCAGCAGCAGATATACATCACTAGTAGCATCAGCAGCATATATACATCACTAGTAGCATCATCAGCAGATATACATCACAAGCAGACATCACTAGTAGCATCAGCAGCAGATATACATCACTAGTAGCATCAGCAGCATATATACATCACTAGTAGCATCAGTATCAGATATACATCACTAGTAGCATCAGTAGCAGATATACATCACTAGTAGCATCAGTAGCAGATATACATCACTAGTAGCATCAGCAGCAGATATACATCGCTAGTAGCATCATCAGCAGATATACATCGCTAGTAGCATCATCAGCAGATATACATCGCTAGTAGCATCAGTAGCAGATATACATCGCTAGTAGCATCAGTAGCAGATATACATCACTAGTAGCATATATACATCACTAGTAGCATCAGCAGATATACATCACTAGTAGCATCATCAGCAGATATACATCACAAGCAGACATCACTAGTAGCATCAGCAGCAGATATACATCGCTAGTAGCATCAGCAGCAGATATACATCGCTAGTAGCATCAGCAGCAGATATACATCACTAGTAGCATCAGCAGCAGATATACATCACTAGTAGCATCAGCAGCATATATACATCACTAGTAGCATCATCAGCAGATATACATCACAAGCAGACATCACTAGTAGCATCAGCAGCAGATATACATCACTAGTAGCATCAGCAGCATATATACATCACTAGTAGCATCAGTATCAGATATACATCACTAGTAGCATCAGTAGCAGATATACATCACTAGTAGCATCAGTAGCAGATATACATCACTAGTAGCATCAGCAGCAGATATACATCGCTAGTAGCATCATCAGCAGATATACATCGCTAGTAGCATCATCAGCAGATATACATCGCTAGTAGCATCAGTAGCAGATATACATCGCTAGTAGCATCAGTAGCAGATATAAATCACTAGTAGCATATATACATCACTAGTAGCATCAGCAGATATACATCACTAGTAGCATCATCAGCAGATATACATCACAAGCAGACATCACTAGTAGCATCAGCAGCAGATATACATCACTAGTAGCATCAGCAGCAGATATACATCACTAGTAGCATCAGCAGCAGATATACATCACTAGTAGCATATATACATCACTAGTACCATCAGCAGATATACATCACTAGTAGCATCATCAGCAGATATACATCACAAGCAGACATCACTAGTAGCATCAGCAGCAGATATACATCACAAGCAGACATCACTAGTAGCATCAGCAGCAGATATACATCACTAGTAGCATCAGTAGCAGATATACATCACTAGTAGCATCAGCAGCAGATATACATCACTAGTAGCATCAGCAGCAGATATACATCACTAGTACCATCAGTAGCAGATATACATCACTAGTAGCATCAGCAGCAGATATACATCACTAGTAGCATCAGTAGCAGATATACATCGCTAGTAGCATCAGTAGCAGATATACATCACTAGTAGCATATATACATCACTAGTAGCATCAGCAGATATACATCACAAGCAGACATCACTAGTAGCATCAGCAGCAGATATACATCACTAGTAGCATCAGCAGCATATATACATCACTAGTAGCATCAGTATCAGATATACATCACTAGTAGCATCAGTAGCAGATATACATCACTAGTAGCATCATCAGCAGATATACATCGCTAGTAGCATCATCAGCAGATATACATCGCTAGTAGCATCATCAGCAGATATACATCGCTAGTAGCATCAGTAGCAGATATACATCACTAGTAGCATATATACATCACTAGTAGCATCAGCAGATATACATCACTAGTAGCATCATCAGCAGATATACATCACAAGCAGACATCACTAGTAGCATCAGCAGCAGATATACATCACTAGTAGCATCAGTAGCAGATATACATCACTAGTAGCATCAGCAGCAGATATACATCACTAGTACCATCAGTAGCAGATATACATCACTAGTAGCATCAGCAGCAGATATACATCACTAGTAGCATCAGTAGCAGATATACATCGCTAGTAGCATCAGCAGCAGATATACATCGCTAGTAGCATCATCAGCAGTTATACATCGCTAGTAGCAGATATACATCACTTTCTTTTCCTCAATTTGTCTGTCATAGTTGACGTGTACCTATGATGAAAATTACAGGCCTCTCTCATCTTTTTAAGTGGGAGAACTTGCACAATTGGTGGCTGACTAAATACTTATTTTCTCCACTGTACATCACTAGTAGCATCAGCAGATATACATCACTAGTAGCATCATCAGCAGATATACATCACTAGTAGCATCATCAGCAGATATACATCACTAGTAGCATCAGTAGCAGATATACATCACTAGTAGCATCAGTAGCAGATATACATCACTAGTAGCATCATCAGCAGATATACATCACTAGTAGCATCATCAGCAGATACACATCACTAGTAGCATCAGCAGCAGATACACATCACTAGTAGCATCAGCAGCAGATATACATCACTAGTAGCATCAGCAGCATATATACATCACTAGTAGCATCATCAGCAGATATACATCACAAGCAGACATACATCACAAGCAGCATCAGCAGCAGATATACATCGCTAGTAGCATCAGCAGCAGATATACATCACTAGTAGCATCAGCAGCAGATATACATCACTAGTAGCATCAGCAGCATATATACATCACTAGTAGCATCATCAGCAGATATACATCACAAGCAGACATCACTAGTAGCATCAGCAGCAGATATACATCACTAGTAGCATCAGCAGCATATATACATCACTAGTAGCATCAGTATCAGATATACATCACTAGTAGCATCAGTATCAGATATACATCACTAGTAGCATCAGTATCAGATATACATCACTAGTAGCATCAGTAGCAGATATACATCACTAGTAGCATCAGTAGCAGATATACATCACTAGTAGCATCAGCAGCAGATATACATCGCTAGTAGCATCATCAGCAGATATACATCGCTAGTAGCATCATCAGCAGATATACATCGCTAGTAGCATCAGTAGCAGATATACATCACTAGTAGCATCAGTAGCAGATATACATCACTAGTAGCATCAGCAGCAGATATACATCGCTAGTAGCATCATCAGCAGATATACATCGCTAGTAGCATCAGTAGCAGATATACATCACTAGTAGCATCAGCAGCAGATATACATCACTAGTAGCATCAGCAGCAGATATACATCGCTAGTAGCATCATCAGCAGATATACATCGCTAGTAGCATCATCAGCAGATATACATCACTAGTAGCATCAGCAGCAGATATACATCGTTAGTAGCATCAGTAGCAGATATACATCACTAGTAGCATATATACATCACTAGTACCATCAGCAGATATACATCACTAGTAGCATCATCAGCAGATATACATCACAAGCAGACATCACTAGTAGCATCAGCAGCAGATATACATCACTAGTAGCATCAGTAGCAGATATACATCACTAGTAGCATCAGCAGCAGATATACATCACTAGTAGCATCAGCAGCAGATATACATCGCTAGTAGCATCATCAGCAGATATACATCGCTAGTAGCATCATCAGCAGATATACATCGCTAGTAGAAGATATACATCACTTTTTTTTCCTCAATTTGTCTGTCATAGTTGACGTGTACCTATGATGAAAATTACAGGCCTCTCTCATCTTTTTAAGTGGGAGAACTTGCACAATTGGTGGCTGACTAAATACTTATTTTCCCCACTGTACATCACTAGTAGCATTAGCAGATATACATCACTAGTAGCATCAGCAGATATACATCACTAGTAGCATCATCAGCAGATATACATCACTAGTAGCAGATATACATCACTAGTAGCATCAGCAGCAGATATACATCACTAGTAGCAGATATACATCACTAGTAGCATCAGCAGCAGATATACATCACTAGTAGCATCAGTAGCAGATATACATCACTAGTAGCATAATCAGCAGATATACATCACTAGTAGCATCAGATATACATCACTAGTAGCATCAGCAGCAGATATACATCACTAGTAGCATCAGTAGCAGATATACATCACTAGTAGCATCATCAGCAGATATACATCACTAGTAGCATCATCAGCAGATATACATCACTAGTAGCATCAGCAGCAGATATATACATCACTAGTAGCATCAGCAGCAGATATAAATCACTAGTACCATCAGTAGCAGATATACATCACTAGTAGCATCATCAGCAGATATACATCACAAGCAGACATCACTAGTAGCATCAGCAGCAGATATACATCACTAGTAGCATCAGCAGCAGATATACATCACTAGTAGCATCAGTATCAGATATACATCACTAGTAGCATCATCAGCAGATATACATCACTAGTAGCATCAGCAGCAGATATACATCACTAGTAGCATCAGCAGCAGATATACATCACTAGTAGCATCATCAGCAGATATACATCACAAGCAGACATCACTAGTAGCATCAGCAGCAGATATACATCACTAGTAGCATCAGCAGCATATATACATCACTAGTACCATCAGTAGCAGATATACATCACTAGTAGCATCATCAGCAGATATACATCACAAGCAGACATACACAGTAGGAGATCAGCAGCAGATATACATCACTAGTAGCATCAGCAGCAGATACATCACTAGTAGCATCACAGCAGATTACATCACTAGTAGCACATCAGTCAGAAATCATCACTAGTAGCATCAGTAGCAGATATACATCACTAGTAGCATCAGCAGCAGATATACATCACTAGTAGCATCAGTAGCAGATATACATCACTAGTAGCATCAGCAGCAGATATACATCACTAGTAGCATCAGCAGATATAGATCACTAGTAGCATCAGCAGCAGATATACATCACTAGTAGCATCAGTAGCAGATATACATCACTAGTAGCATCAGCAGCAGATATAGATCACTAGTAGCATCAGCAGCAGATATACATCACTAGTAGCATCAGTAGCAGATATACATCACTAGTAGCATCGGTAGCAGGTATACATCACTAGTAGCATCGGCAGCAGATATACATCACTAGTAGCATCAGCCGCAGATATACATCACTAGCAGCATCAGCAGATATAGATCACTAGTAGCATCAGCAGCAGATATACATCACTAGTAGCATCAGCCGCAGATATACATCACTAGTAGCATCAGTAGCAGATATACATCACTAGTAGCATCAGCAGCAGATATACATCACTAGTAGCATCAGCAGCAGATATACATCACTAGTAGCAAAAGCAGCAGATACACAGTGCATTCGGAAAGTACTCAGACCCCATGACTTCTTCCACATTTTGTTACATTACAGCTTTATTCTACAATGGATTTTATAAAAAAAAAAAATCCCTCATCAATCTCCACACAATACCCCATAATGACACAGCAAAAATAGGTTTTTAGAAATGTTTGCAAATTTATAAAAAAAATTAAACTGAAATATCACCTTTACATAAGTATTCAGGCCCTTTACTCAGTACTTTGTTGAAGCACCTTTGGCAGCGATTACAGCCTCGAGTCTTCTTGGATATGACGCTACAAGCTTGGCACACCTGTATTTGGGGAGTTTCTCCCATTCTTCTCTGCACATCCTCTCAAGCTCTGTCAGGTTGGATGGGGAGTGTCGCTGCACAGCTTTTTCAGGTCTCTCCAGAGATGTTAGATCGGGTTCAAGTCCGGGCTCTGGCTGGGCCACTCAAGGACATTCAGAGACTTGTCACGAAGCCACTCCTGCATTGTCTTGGCTGTGTGCTTAGGGTCGTTGTCCTGTTGAAAGGTGAACCTTTGTCTCAGTCTGAGGTCCTGAGCACTCTGGAACAGGTTTTCATCAAGGATCTCTCTGTACTTTGCTCCGTTCATCTTTCCCTCAATCCTGACTAGTCTCCCAGTCCCTGCCTTTTGGACCTAGACTTGGCGCTCCGATACCGCTTGCCGTGCGGTAGCAGAGAGAACAGTCTATGACTAGGGTGGCTGGAGTCTTTGACAATTTTGAGGGCCTTCCTCTGACACTGCCTGGTATAGAGGTCCTGGATGGCAGGAAGCTTGGCCCCAGTGATGTACTGGGCCATACACACTACCCTCTGTAGTGCCTTGAGGTCGGAGGCCGAGCAGTTGCCATACCAGGCGGTGATGCAACCAGTCAGGATGCTCTCGATGGTGCAGCTGTATAATTTTTTGAGGATCTGAGGACCCATGCCAAATCTTTTCAGTCTCCTGAGGGGGAATAGGCTTTGTAGTGCCCTCTTCACGACTGTCTTGGTGTGTTTGGACCATGATAGTTTGTTGGTGATGTGGATACCAAGGAACTTGAAGCTCTCAACCTGTTCCACTACAGCCCCGTCGATGAGAATGGGGGCGTGCTCAGTCCTCTTTTTTTTTCTTGTAGTCCACAAATGTAGCCTAATAAGCAACTAATTCTAAAACACTGAGAAATATTGACATTTCATCAATTACAAATTACATGACCCTCCCCCTGGACTCGATTAAAAAAATACTAAACCCTCCCCTTGACTGAAATTGGAAAAAGCATGACCCTCTCCAATTCTCCTCCAGGTAACCATTCTGTACATTTAGGGTTAGCCCATGTCACCTAGGGTTAGCCCCTGCCCGCCAGGGTTAGCCCCTGTCACCCAGGGTTAGCCCCTGTCACCCAGGGTTAGCCCCTGCCCGCCAGGGTTAGCCCCTGTCACCCAGGGTTAGCCCCTGTCACCTAGGGTTAGCCCCTGCCCGCTAGGGTTAGCCCATGTCACCTAGGGTTAGCCCCTGCCCGCCAGGGTTAGCCCATGTCACCTAGGGTTAGCCCCTGCCCGCCAGGGTTAGCCCATGCCCGCCAGGGTTAGCCCATGTCACCTAGGGTTAGCCCCTGCCCGCCAGGGTTAGCCCATGTCACCTAGGGTTAGCCCATGTCACCTAGGGTTAGCCCATGTCACCTAGGGTTAGCCCCTGCCCGCCAGGGTTAGCCCATGTCACCTAGGGTTAGCCCATGTCACCTAGGGTTAGCCCATGTCACCTAGGGTTAGCCCATGTCACCTATGGTCAGCCCATGTCACCTAGGGTTAGCCCATGTCACCTAGGGTTAGCCCATGTCACCTAGGGTCAGCCCATATAACTACAAGCTACAATACAGTGTACAGTGTGTCATGAGCCATCACTTTTGAGTTAAATGTGTTTAAATGTAAGTATTTATTCCTACTCCATCGTACTCCATATTTGTTCGTATGCTTTAAGGGCTGGGTTTTATTTGAATGTTATCACCCACCAGCAAGGCATTGTTTATTAGTCAGTAACAGCTGCAAAGTTCTTCCTCTTTGCATTTGCAATTGAGCTGAGCCAAACAGCTTTTCGTCCACTTGGCCGCCTGAGCCAAACAGCTTTTCGTCCACTTGGCCGCCTGAGCCAAACAGCTTTTCGTCCACTTGGCCGCCTGAGCCAAACAGCTTTTCGTCCACTTGGCCGCCTGAGCCAAACAGCTTTTCGTCCACTTGGCCGCCTGAGCCAAACAGCTTTTCGTCCACTTGGCCGCCTGAGCCAAACAGCTTTTCGTCCACTTGGCCGCCTGAGCCAAACAGCTTTTCGTCCACTTGGCCGCCTGAGCCAAACAGCTTTTCGTCCACTTGGCCGCCTGAGCCAAACAGCTTTTCGTCCACTTGGCCGCCTGAGCCAAACAGCTTTTCGTCCACTTGGCCGCCTGAGCCAAACAGCTTTCCGTCCACTTGGCCGCCTGAGCCAAACAGCTTTCCGTCCACTTGGCCGCCTGAGCCAAACAGCTTTCCGTCCACTTGGCCGCCTGAGCCAAACAGCTTTCCGTCCACTTGGCCGCCTGAGACATGGCGCAATCGTATGTTGTTTTTTTTAACCTTTTTTTTTTTACCCTTTTTTTAACAGAAAATTCTCATAATCCATTGGATAATCTGACCATTTTCACTTATTTTTTAGCTTGTCTGTAAAAAAAAAGAAAACAATTTTATAATTGCAATAAATGCGTACTATGATTGTATTTTGCAACCCCGCTCCCCGTCGCCCCAAGATGAATGGTTTTGACCTTCGCTACTCGCTCGGCTCCACTGCTTTGATTGGTGCAGCTAGACACCACAAGTGTCTATGATAATAAAAAGGCACCCGCGAAAGAAAATTCAAGGAACTTGTTTATCTATGTTGTTGTGCTGTTACATTTGTATTGGTGTTTCATGTCCGATGCGTTTCAGGGTGTTGTTACATGTCATTTGTGGCGTGCATCATGAGCAAAGTCATTGTAGCCTATCATTTCACTTCCCCTGTGAGAACCATGAGCACAGCTGACTTGGCTTTGCTGTACCGTAGCCGAAGCCTGGCAGCAGCCTACCTACCAAAGGTTGCACCGTGTCCATTACAATGTAGAAAACGCGTCTCTATCCCAAACCTTTCCTACCTACCAAAGGTTGCACCGTGTCCATTACAATGTAGAAAACGCGTCTCTATCCCAAACCTTTCCTACCTACCAAAGGTTGCACCGTGTCCATTACAATGTAGAAAACGCGTCTCTATCCCAAACCTTTCCTACCTACCAAAGGTTGCACCGTGTCCATTACAATGTAGAAAACGCGTCTCTATCCCAAACCTTTCCTACCTACCAAAGGTTGCACCGTGTCCATTACAATGTAGAAAACGCGTCTCTATCCCAAACCCTAACCCTATCCCTAACCCTATGTAGAAAACGCGTCTCTATCCCAAACCCTAACCCTATCCCTATCCCTAACCCAATGTAGAAAACGCGTCTCTATCCCAAACCCTATCCCTATCCCTAACCCAATGTAGAAAACGCGTCTCTAACCCTAACCCTAACCCTATCCCTAACCCAATGTAGAAAACGCGTCTCTATCCCAAACCCTATCCCTAACCCTAACCCTAACCCTAACCCAATGTAGAAAACGCGTCTCTATCCCTAACCCTAACCCTAACCCAATGTAGAAAACGCGTCTCTATCCCTAACCCTAACCCTAACCCTATCCCTATCCCTAACCCAATGTAGAAAACGCGTCTCTATCCCTAACCCAAACCCTAACCCTATCCCTAACCCAATGTAGAAAACGCGTCTCTATCCCTAACCCTAACCCAATGTAGAAAACGCGTCTCTATCCCTAACCCTAACCCTAACCCAATGTAGAAAACGCGTCTCTATCCCTAACCCTAACCCTAACCCTATCCCTATCCCTATCCCTAACCCTTATCCCTAACCCTATACCCTAACCCTATCCCTATCCCTAACCAACCCTTTTCCTTTCCTTTCCCGGGGGAAAAAAAACCCCCCCCCCCTTTTCCCCCCAAAAAAAACCCCCCCCAATTGGGGGGCCCCTTTTCCCCCCCTTTTTTAAACCCCAAAAAAAAAAAACCCCCCCTTCCTTCCCCCCAAAAAAAAGGGGGGAAAAAAAAAAACCCCCTTTCCCCAAAAAAAAACCCCCCCCCCCAAAAAAAAAAAAGGGGCCCCCCCCCCCCCCCCCCCCCCGGAAAAAAAAAACCCCCCCCAAAACCCCCCTTTAAAAAATTTAAAAAACCCCCCCCCCCCCCAAACCCTTTAAAACCCCCCCCCCCCCCCCTAACCCCCAAACCCCCAAAAAAAAACCCTTTTTCCCCCCCCAACCCAAAAAACCCCCCCAAAAAAAAAAAAAACCCCCCCCCCCCCCCCAAAAAAAAAAAAAAAAACCAATTAAAACCCCCCCCCCCCCCAATTTTAAAAAAAAAACCCCCCCCCCCAACCCCCAAAAAACCCCCCCCCCCAACCCTTAAAAAAACCCCCCAAAAAAAAAACCCCCCCCCCACCCCCCCCCAAAAAAAACCCCCCCCCGGGGGTAACCCAAAAAAAAAAACCCCCCCCCCCAACCCAACCCTAACCCAAAAAACCCCCCCCCCAACCCCCCTTCCCTTCCCCCCCCCCCCCCCCTTTTCCCCCCCCTTAAAAAAACCCCCCAACCCTTTTCCCCTTTTCCCCCCCCTTGGAAAACCCCCCCTTTCCCCCCAAAAAAACCCCCCCTAACCCCCCCCCTAACCCTAACCCAAAAAAAGGGGAAAAAAAAAACCCCCCCCCCCCCAAAAAAACCCCCAAAAATTTTTTTTCCCCCCCCCCCCCCCCCCCCTTTCCCCCCAAAAAAAACCCCTTTAAAAAAACCCCCCCCCCAAAAAAAAAAAAAAGTTTTTCCCCTTTTCCCCCCCCAAAAAAAAAACCCCCCCCCCAAAAAACCCAAAAAACCTTTAAAAACCCCCCCCCCAAAACCCGTTCCCTTTTTCCCCCCCCCCCCAAAAAAAAAATTTTCCCCAACCCAACCCAAAAAAACCCCAAAAAACCCCCCCAAAACCCAACCCCAACCCTTTTTCCCTACCCCCCAAACCCCCCCCCCCCCAACCCCCAAACCCCCCCAAAAAAAAAAAAAAACCCTTTTCCCTTCCCTTCCCAAAACCCAATTTTAAAAAAAACCCCCCCCCCCCCCTTCCCTTTCCCCCCCCCCAAAAAAATCCTTCCCCCCCCAAAAAACCCCCCCCTTGAAAAACCCCCCAACCCCCCCCTTTTCCCCAATTTTTCCCCCCCCCCCCCAACCCCCCCCCTTTTTTAAAAAACCCCCCCCCCCAACCCAACCCCCCCCCAACCCCCCCCCTTCCCCCCTTCCCAAACCCCCCCCCTTCCCCCCAAAAAACCCCCCCCCCCCCCCCCCCCCCAAAAAACCCCCCCCAAAAAATTTTTCCCTTTTCCCTTCCCCCCAAAAAAAACCTTTTTTCCCCCCCCCAAAAAAAACCCCCCCCCCAACCTAAACCCCAACCCAACCCCAAAAAAACCGGCCCCACCCCCCCTTTTTTTAAAAAAATTTAAAAAACCCCCCCCAACCCTTTAAACCCAAAAAAAAAAAACCCCCAAAAACCCAACCCAACCCCCCCCAAAAAAAAAACCCCCCAAAAAAAAATTCCCCCCCCAACCCCCCAACCTTTAAAAAAAAACCCAACCCTTTAAAAAAAATTTTTAAAAAAATTCCCTTCCCAAATTTTAAAAAAAAAAAAACCCCCCTAACCCAACCCAACCCCCCCCCTTTTCCCCCCCCCCCCCCAAAAAAAACCCCCCCCCCCCCCCCCCGGGGAAAAAAAAAAAAAAAGGGGGGGGGCCCCCTTTCCCCAACCCAAACCCAACCCCCAAAAAAACCCCCCCCCCCAACCCTAACCCTAACCCCCCCCCAACCCCCCTTCCCCCCCCCCCCCAATAAAAACCCCCAAATTTTTTCCCCCCCCAAACCCAAAAAAAAAAAAAAATTTTGGGGGCCCCCCCCCCCCCAACCCAACCCAAACCCCCCCCCCCCCCTTCCCCCCAAAAAAAAAAAAAAAACCCCCCTTTCCCTTCCCCAACCCCCCCCCAAATTTTTCCCCCCCCCCAAAACCCCCCCCCCTTTTTTTCCCCCCCTTCCCCCCAACCCAAAAAAACCCCCCTTTCCCCAACCCAACCCCCAAAAAAAAATTTTCCCAAACCCAAAAAAAAAAAAAACCCCCCCCCCAAACCCCCCCCCCGGGGCCCCCCCCCCCCCAAACCCAAACCCCCAAAACCCCCCCAAAACCCCCCCCAAAAAATTTTTCCCCCCTTTCCCCCCCCCCCCAAAAAACCCCCCAAAAAAACCCACCCGGGGCCCCCAAAAAAAAAACCCCCCCCCCCCCCAACCCAACCCAAAAAAACCCTTTCCCCAACCCAAAAGGGGAAAAGGGTTTTCCCCCCCCCCCAAAAGGGGGAAAAAAAAAAACCCCCCCCCCCAAAAATTTCCCCCCCCAAACCCCAACCCAACCCAACCCCCAAAAAACCCCCCCTTCCCAAACCCCAAAATTTTCCCCAACCCCAAATTTAAAAAACCCCCCCCCCCCCCTAACCCAAAAAAACCCCCCCCCCCCAAAAAACCCCCCAAAAAAACCCCCCCCCCCCCCCCAAAAAAAAAAAAAAAAAAAAGTTTAAAATTTTTTTTTTTCCCCCCCCCCTTTTTTCCTTTTTTCCCCCCCCCCCCCCCCCCAAAAACCCACCCCCCAACCCCCCCCCCCCCCCCCTTTTCCCCCCCCCAAACCCAAAAAAACCCAACCCTAACCCCCCTTTCCCCCAAAAAAAGGCCATTTTCCCCACCCTTTTTCCCCCCCCCTTTTAAAAAAAAATTTTTTTCCCATCCCTACCCAACCCAACCCAACCCCCCAAAAAAAAAAAAAAACCCCCCCCCTTTTAAAACCCCCTTTTTTTTTAAAAAAAAAAAAAAACCCAACCCCCCAAAAACCAAAAAAAATTTTTTCCCAACCCCAAAAAAACCCCCCCCCCCCCCTAAACCCCAACCCCCCAAAAAAAAACCCCCCCTAACCCAAAAAAAAACCCTTAAAAAACCCCCGGGGGGGCCCCCCCAAAAAAAATCCCAAAAAAAGGGGCCCCCCCAAAAAAGGGGGTTTTTTTTCCCCCCCAACCCCCTTTTTTTTCCCCCCCCCCCCCTAAAATTTCCCTAACCCCCCGGGGGAAAAACCCCCCCCCCCCAACCCAAAAAAACCCCTTTTTCCCCCCTTCCCAAACCCAAAAAAAAAACCCCCCCCCAACCCCCCCCCCCGGGAAAAACCCAACCCACCCCCCCCCCCCCCGGGGGGGCCCAAACCCAACCCGGGCCCCCCCCCCCCCAACCCCAACCCACCCCCCCCCCCAAACCCCCCCCCTTTTAACCCAACCCCCCCCCCCCAAACCCCCTTTCCCCAACCCTAACCCCAAAAAAAAAAACCCCCCCCCTAACCCAAAAAAACCCCCCCCCCTTTTCCCCCCCCCAAAAAAAACCCCCAAAAAAAAATTTTTCCCCCCCCAATTTAAAAAAACCCCAAAAAAAAACCCCCAACCCCAACCCAAAACCCCCCCCCCCAAACCCTTCCCCCCCCAAAAAACCCCCCCCCCCCCCCCCCCCCTTCCCCCCCAAAACCCCCCTTTTTAACCCCCCCCCCCCTTTTTTTTTAAATTTTAAAATAACCCAAAAACCCCCCCCCCCCCCTTTTAAAAAAAGGGGGGCCCCACCCCCCCCCAAACCCAAACCCAACCCCCCCCCCCCCCCCCCCCCCCCCCCCCCTTTCCCAAAAAAACCCAACCCCCCCCTTTTAAAACCCCAAAAAAAAAACCCCCTTCCCAAAAACCCCCAACCAAAAAAAAAAACCCCCCCCCCCCCCAATTTTAAAAACCCCCCCCCCCCAAAAAAAAAACCCCCCCCCCCCCAAAAAAAAAAAAAAAAAACCCCCCCAACCCAACCCCAAAAAAAAAAAACCCCCCCCCTTTTAAAAAAAAAAAAAAACCCTTCCCTTTTTTTAAAAAAAAAAACCCCCTAAAAAAACCCCCCTTCCCAACCCAAAAAAACCCCCCCCCCCCCAAAAACCCCCCCCCCCCCCCCCCCCCCCCCCAAACCCCCCCCCACCCCCCCCTTTTCCCCCAAACCCCCCAAAAAAACCCTATCCCACCCCCAAACCCCCCCCCTTTTCCCCCCCCCAAAAAAACCCCCCCCCCCCAAAAAAACCCCCCCCCTTTTTCCCCCTAACCCCCCTTGGAAAAACCCCCCCCCCCCCCTTTCCCCCAAAAAAAAAAAAAAGGCCCCCCTATCCCCCCCAAAGGGGGGCCCCCCCCCAAACCCAAAACCCCCCAAAAAAAACCCCAAACCCAACCCAACCCCCCAACCCAAAAAAACCCCCCCAAAAAAACCCCCCCCTTTAAAAAAACCCCCCCCAAAAAAAACCCCCCCCAAAAAAAAACCCTTTAAAAACCCCCCCCCCCTTTTTTTCCCCCAAACCCTTCCCCCCCTTTTTCCCCCCCCCCCCCCCCCCCCCCCCCCTTTTCCCCCCTTTTTTTTTAAAAAACCCCCCCCCCCCAACCCCCCTCCCCCTTTTTTCCCCCCCCCCTTTTTCCCCCTTTCCCAACCCAAATTTAAAAATTTTTTCCCCCCCCCCAAAAACCCCCCCCCCCAACCCCCCAAAACCCCCTTTCCCTCCCCCCAACCCAAAAAAAACCCTTTAAAACCCCCCAACCTTTTAAAAAAATTTTTAACCCTTAAAAAAACCCCCCCCCATTTTAAAAAAAACCCCCCCAACCCCAAAAAAAAAAAACCCCCCTAACCCAAGGGAAAAAAACCCCCCCCAAAAAACCCCCCCCCCAAAAAACCCCCCTTTTAAAAAAAACCCCCCCCCCCAAAAAGGGGCCCCCCCCAAAAAAAAACCCCCCCCTAACCCACCCTTTTTTTCCCCCCCCCCCTTTTTTCCCCCCCCCCCCCAACCCTTCCCAACCCTCCCCAACCCCCCTTTCCCCCCCCCAAAAAAAAAAATTTTTTTTTTAAAAAAATTTCCCCCCCTTTTTCCCCCCCCCCCCTTTTTCCCCCCCCCCCCAAAAAAAACCCCCCCCAAAAAAAAAAATTTTCCCCCCCAACCCAAAAAAATTTCCCCCTTTCCCCCCCCCCCCCCCCCCTTTTTCCCCCCCCCCCAACCCAACCCCCCCTTTTAAAAAACCCCCCCCCCCCCCCCAACCCAAAAAAGGAAAACCCCCAACCCCCAAAAAATTTCCCAAAAAAAGGGAAAACCCCCCAAAAAAAAAATTTTTTTCCCCCCAAAAAAAACCCCCCAAACCCCCCAAAAAAAAAAGGGGGGGCCCCCCTAAACCCAAAAAAAAGGGGGCCCCCCCCCCTTTTCCCCCCCCCAACCCCAAATTCCCCCTTTTCCCAAACCCCCAACCCCCCCCCTTCCCAAAAATATCCCAACCCTAACCCCCCAAACCCCAAAAACCCCCAAACCCCCCTAACCCCCCAACCCCCCCCCCCCCCCCCCCCCCCCCCTAACCCAACCCTATCCCCCCCCTAACCCTTCCCCCCCCCCCCTCCCTTCCCAACCCCCCCTAAACCCCCCCCCCCTTTTTTTTCCCCCCCCAAAAAAAAAAACCCCCCTTTCCCCCCTTTTAAAAAAACCCCCCGGGAAAACCCCCTTTTTTTTTAAAAAAAAAAAATTTTAAAAAACCCCCCCCCAACCCCCCCCCCCCAAAAAAACCCCCCCCTTTTTCCCCCCCCCCCCCAAAAAACCCCCCCCCCTTCCCCCCCAAACCCCAACCCCCCTAACCCCCCCCTTTTTTAACCCCAAACCCAAAAAAACCCCCCCCCCTTCCCTTTAAAAAAAAACCCCCCCAAAAAAAATTTTTTTCCCCCCTATCCCCCCAAAAAAGGCCCCCCCAAACCCCCCCCAAACCCAACCCAACCCGAAACCCAAAAAAACCCCCTTCCCTTCCCTTCCCCCTTCCCCCCTTTAAAAAAACCCCCCCCCCCCCCCCCCCAAAAAAAAAAATTTTCCCCCCCCTAACCCTAACCCCCCCCCTAACCCAAAAAAAACCCCCCCCAAAAAAATTTTTTAAAAAAAAAAAAACCCCCAAAAAAAAAAACCCCCCCAAAAAAAAAAAACCCCCCAAACCCCAACCCAAATTAAAAACCCCCCCCAAAAAAAAAAAAAAAACCCCCCCCCCCCCCCCCCCCCCCCCCCCCAAAAAAAAAACCCCCCTAACCCCCCCCCCCCCCTTTTTTTTCCCCCCCCCCCCCCATCCCAAAAAAACCCAAAAGCCCCCAAAAAAACCCCCCCCCCTAACCCCCCCCCTATCCCCCCCAAAACCCCCCCAAAAAAACCCCCCCCCCCCCCCCCCCCCCTTTTTTCCCCCCAACCCCCAAAAAAAAAAAAAAACCCCCCAAAACCCCCCCCCCCCTTTCCCCCCCCTTTTTTTCCCCCCCCCCCCCCCCCCCCCCCTTTTTTTTTTTTAAAAAAATTTCCCCCCCCAACCCAACCCCTTAAAAAAATTTTTTTCCCCCCAACCCAACCCTCCCAAACCCCAACCCAAAAAAAACCCCCTTTTTTCCCCCCCCAAAAAAAAGAAAACGCGTCTCTATCCCTAAAAAACCCCAAAAAAACCCCCGGGGCCCCCCCAAAAAAATCCCTAACCCCCTAACCCCCCCCCCCGGGGCCCCCCAAAAACCCAACCCAACCCTTAAAAAAAAACCCCCCCCCCCCCCAACCCCCCCTTTAAAAACCCCCCCCCCAATTTTTTCCCCCCCCCCCCCCCCCAAAAAAACCCCCCCCCTTTCCCCCCCCCCAAAAAAAAAAAACCCCCCTCCCCCCCCAAAAACCCAAAACCCAACCCACCCTAACCCTAACCCCTTCCCAACCCCAACCTTCCCCCCTTTTTCCCCCAAAAAAAAACCCCCCCCCCTTTTTTAAAAACCCCTTTTTCCCCCCCCCCCTAACCCCCCAAGGGGGAAAAAAAAAACCCCCCCCTTCCCAAAACCCAAAAAACCCCCTTTCCCCCCATCCCCTTCCCCCCAAAAAACCTTCCCCATCCCTAAACCCCCCCCCCCCCCTCCCCCTTTTGGGGCCCCCCCCCCCCTTTTCCCCCCCCCCAACCCCCCCCCGGGGGGGGCCCCCCCCTAACCCCCCCCAACCCTAAAAAACCCTTCCCTTTCCCTTCCCCCCCAACCCAAAAAAACCCCCCCCCCCCCCCCCCTTAAAAAAAATTTTTTCCCCCCCCCCCCCCCCCCCCCCAAACCCCTTCCCCCCCAAAAAAAAAAACCCCCCCCCCCTTCCCCCCCCCTTAAAAAAAACCCCCCCCCAACCCCCCCCCCAAAAAAACCCCCTTTTCCCCAAAAAAAAACCCCCCCCCCCCTAAAAAGGGTTTTTTTTTTTTTAAAAAAACCCCCCCCCCCCCCCCCAAAAAAAAATTCCAAATTTCCCCCAAAAAAAAAAACCCCCCCCCCCCCCAAAAAAAAAAAACCCCCCCCTTTAAAATTTTAAAAAACCCCCCAAACCCTTTAAAAAAAGCCCCCCCCCCCCAAACCCCCCCCTTTTTAAAACCCCCCCTAACCCAACCCCCCCCCCCCCACCCCCTTTTTTTTCCCCCCCCCCTAACCCAAAAAAAACCCCCCCCCCCCAACCCCAACCCTTTAAAAACCCCCTTTTTCCCCTTTCCCTTCCCAAACCCCCCAAAATTTTAAAAAAAATTTTTTCCCCCAAAAAAACCCCCCCAAAAAAAAAAAAAACCCCTTTTTTTTCCCCCCCCCCAATTTTAAAAATTTATCCCAAACAAAACCCCTTTTAACCCCCCTTTTTTTCCCCCCAAAAAAAAAAAAAAAACCCCCTTTAAAGAACCTTTTAAAATTTTTTTTTAAAATTTAATAAAAATGGGCCCCCCCCAAAATTTTTTTTTTAAAAATTTTTTTTAAAAAAAAAAAAACCCCAAAAAAAATTTTTTAAAAAGGGGGAAATTTTGGGGGCCAAAAAAAATTAATAAAATTTTTTTTAAAAAAAGGGGGTTTTTTAAAATTTTTTTGGGGTTCCCCCCCAAATTTTTTGGGGTTTTTTTGGGGGGGCCCAAAAATTTTTTCCCCCAAAAAAATTTCCCTTTTTTTAAAAGGGGGGCCCCCCCTTTTGGGGGGTTTTTCCCCGGGGGGCCTTTTTTTAATCCCCCAAAATTTTTTTTTAAAAAGGGGGAAAAATTTTTTTTTTTTTTTTTTTTTAAAAAAAAATTTTTAAAAAAAAAAGGGGGGAAAAAAAATTTTTGGGGTAAAGAATTAAAAATTTTTTTCCCTTTTTAAAAAAAAATTTTTTTTTTCCCAAAAACCCCAAAAATTTAAAAATTTTTCCCCAAAAAAAAAAAAATTTTTTTTTTTTTAAAATTTTTTTTTTTTCCCAAATTTTTTTTTTTGGGGGGAGCTTCATCTTATTCTAATAAAACTTTAGATAACAATAGATGGCGAAGTCAAAGATACTGGTTTCCATTTGTGGCGAAGTTTTCCCAAAATGCTTATGACAGATCCAGAACCAGCCATAGCCAGCTGGCTAATCTTTTGAATACGGTGTAGTAAAAAACAAAAACAACATTAGCTAGCTAGCTACACTGACAGCTGTCGGTGCCCTATTTGTTGATGTTTCTCCACTCCACGTGACGATGTTCCTTCCCACCCCCAATTCGTGAATAAGTAGCAGCCATCATTCTTCGGAGGTGGAACCTAAATGAGAATTTCCGCTCTAGAACAGGAATTTCTCCGAAATAGGGGCGGCATTGCCCTCTGGTGGGGTCCTTTACCCCAGTAGTAAGCATTTCACTGTTAGTCTACACCTGTTGTTTACAAAGCATGTGACAAAATTGGATTTGATCCTTGTTGCTGCCAACATTTTTCAAGACTATTTAGCCCTCTGCTGGGTATTATCTGCAGTATGAATTAAACCTAATATTTGAGCAGACTACGCACAGATATAACTATTTGACAATCAGTCTGTACAACTGAAATGAGGTATTTCCTCGTTTACAACAGAGAATCTACTGTGGCAATTTACTCTACACATTTTATTACTGTAAAGCTTGTTGGTCTACTTCATTTCCTATTTATATAACCCATTAATTAAAGCTTGTCTTAATACAGTATGGCAATGTCTTATCAAAGGACAGTAGAGTACAGTAGAGTACAGTAAAGTAGAGTTCAGTACGGCACAGTAGAATGTAGTTCAGTACTGGACTATACTCTTCTCTACTGTATTATACTCTACTCTACTGTACTATACTCTACTGAACTCTACTGAACTTTACTGAACTCTACTCTGCTGAACTCTACTCTACTGAACTATACTCTACTCTACTGAACTATACTCTACTCTACTTTCCTGTACTGTTCTGAACTATACTTTACTAGAGTTTACTGTACTCAAGTTTCTTACAGTTCACTGGGTCTATATTCTTACAATAAATATTTGTGATTAATTTCCAGCCTTGCTATTTTCAATGTACCTGTTACATCGATATTTAGTTGGGCCACGAGTAGAGAACCTAGACCCAGCTGTCTGGCATCTAACTTGTTTGACTCAATAAAAGCGGGAGATCAACTGATCTGCTGGTTTATTCTTGTGGGTTTTTGGTTTGTTTTAACACGCAGGTGGATGTAATTTCATCGTAAGAAATCCAGTGCTAAGCAGCAGCTGCACGATAAGTTCTGCTTGTATGTCCAAATCTGTTTTATTTTCTACACAGTTTATAAAAACTATTCTAAACTAGTTGGTTCGAGCCCTGAATGCTGATTGGCTGACACCCGTGGTATATCAGACCGTATACCACAGGAATGACAAAACATGTATTTTTACTGCTCTAATTACGGTGGTAACCAGTTTATAATAGCGATAAGGCACCTCGGGGGTTTGTGGTCTATGGCCAATATACCACAGCTAAGGGCTGTATCCAGGCACTCCGCGTTGCGTCGAGCATAAGAACAGCCCTTAGCCGTGGTATATTGGCCATATAACACACCCCCTCGGGCCTTATTGCTTAAGTATAATTTAATATACAATGTAATGTGTAATATATAATGTAATGTATAATTTAATGTACAATGGCTCTTTGCCACCTTCTCCTCCCTGCTGAATCCTCCCCCCCACACCCCCCCCTCCTCCCTCTCTGTGGATGACTTTGTCAACCATTTTGAAAAGAAGGTTGACGACATCCGATCCTCGTTTGTTAAGTCAAATGACACTGCTGGTCCTGCTCACACTGCCCTACCCTATGCTTTGACTTCTTTCTCCCCTCTCTCTCCAGATAAAATCCTGCGACTTGTGACTGCAGGCCGCCCAACAACCTGCCCGCTTGACCCTATCCCCTCCTCTCTTCTCCAGACCATCTCCGGTGACCTTCTCCCTTACCTTACCTCGCTCATCAACTCATCCTTGACCGCTGGCTATGTCCCTTCCGTCTTCAAGAGAGCGAGAGTTGCACCCCTTCTCAAAAAACCAACACTCGATCCCTCTGATGTCAACAACTACAGACCAGTATCCCTTCTTTCTTTTCTCTCCAAAACTATTGAGCATGACGTCTTTAACCAACTCTCTTGCTATCTCACTCAGAATGACCTTCTTGATCCAAACCAGTCAGGTTTCAGGACTGGTCATTCAACTGAGACTGCTCTTCTCTGTGTCACGGAGGCTCTCCGCACTGCTAAAGCTAACTCTCTCTCCTCTGCTCTTGTCCTTCTAGACCTGTCTGCTGCCTTTGATACTGTGAACCATCACATCCTCCTCTCCACCCTCTCCGAGCTGGGCATCTCCGGCACGGCTCACTCTTGGATTGCGTCTTACCTGACCGGTCGCTCCTACCAAGTGGCGTGGCGAGAAGCTGTCTCCGCACCACGTGCTCTCACCACTGGTGTCCCCTAGGGCTCAGTTCTAGGCCCTCTCCTATTCTCGCTAAACACCAAGTCACTTGGCTCTGTCATATCCTCACATGGCCTCTCCTATCATTGCTACGCAGACGACACACAACTAATCTTCTCCTTTCCCCCTTCTGATAACCAGGTGGCGAATCGCATCTCTGCATGTCTGGCAGACATATCAGTATGGATGACGGATCACCACCTCAAGCTGAACCTTGGCAAGATGGAGCTGCTCTTCCTCCCGGGGAAGGACTGCCCGTTCCATGATCTCGCCATCACGGTTGACAACTCCGTTGTGTCCTCCTCCCAGAGTGCGAAGAGCCTTGGCGTGACCCTGGACAACACCCTGTCGTTCTCCGCTAACATCAAGGCGGTGACCCGATCCTGTAGGTTCATGCTCTACAACATTCGGAGAGTACGACCCTGCCTTACACAGGAAGCGGCACAGGTCCTAATCCAGGCACTTGTCATCTCCCGTCTGGATTACTGCAACTCGCTGTTGGCTGGGCTCCCTGCCTGTGCCATTAAACCCCTACAACTCATCCAGAATGCCGCAGCCCGTCTGGTGTTCAACCTTCCCAAGTTCTCTCACGTCACCCCGCTCCTCCGCACACTCCACTGGCTTCCAGTTGAAGCTCGCATCTGCTACAAGACCATGGTGCTTGCCTACGGAGCTGTGAGGGGAACGGCACCTCCGTACCTTCAGGCTCTGATCAGTCCCTACACCCAAACGAGGGCATTGCGTTCATCCACCTCTGGCCTGCTGGCTCCCCTACCTCTGCGGAAGCACAGTTCCCGCTCAGCCCAGTCAAAACTGTTCGCTGCTCTGGCACCCCAATGGTGGAACAAGCTCCCTCACGACGCCAGGACAGCGGAGTCACTCACCACCTTCCGGAGACATTTGAAACCCCACCTCTGTAAGGAATACCTGGGATAGGATAAAGTAATCCTTCTACCCCCCCCCCCCCCCCCCCCCCCCCCCCCCCCCCCCCCCCCCCCCCTTACCCCACCCCACCCCACCTCCCCTCCCCAAAAAACAAAAAACATTGTAAAGTGGTTAACCCTGGCTATAAGGTGAATGCACCAATTTGTAAGTCACTCTGGATAAGAGCGTCTGCTAAATGACGTAAATGTAAATGTGATGTAAATATACAATGTGTAATGTAATGTATAAAGTAATGTATAATGTAATATATACATAATGTAATTTATATTATGTAATGTATAATGTCATGAGTAGTGTCATGTAAATGTATAATGTAATGTTTAATATATTGTGTAAGTGTAATGTAATGTGTAATATGTAATGTAATGTATAAAGTAATGTGTAATGTATAATGTAATATATACGTAATGTATAAAGTATAATGTCATGTATACATAATGTATAATGTAATTTATAATATGTAATGTTTAATGTCATGAGTAATGTGTCATGTATAATGTGTAATATATTGTATAATTTATCATGTATAATCTATATTATAAACCGGGTGGTTCGAGCCCTTAATGCTGATTGGCTGAAAGCCATGTTATATCAGACGTATACCACGGCTATGACCAATTACTTTTTACTGTTGTAATTACGTTGGTAACCAGTTTATCATAGCAATAAGGCATCTCGTGGGTTTGTGGTATATGGCCAATATACCACGACTAAGGTTAAAATGTATGCACTCACTAACTGTAAGTCGCTCTGGATAAGAGCGTCTGCTAAATGACTAAAATGTAAATGTAAATGTATCTGGGTATGACTCCGTGTTCCGTCGTGCTTAAGAACAGCCCTTAGCCGTGGTATATTGGCCATTTTCCACACCCCCTCTGGCCTTATTGCTTAAATAAAATGTATTATGTAATGTACTGTATAATGTCATGTAAACTGTATAATGTAATGTATAGTGTGAAATGTATTGTGTAATATATAGTATAATGTGGAATGTGATGTATCATGTAACGTATTATGTAATGTATAATGCAATGTACAGTATAATGTATTATACAACGGGTGGGTCTAATCCTGAATGCGGATTGGTTAAAACCGCATACCAGCCGGTGTCTATTCCACAAGTTACCACCCACTAAATCTGATGTTAAAATGCCTGTTTACTCTGTTACATCTGACTGCACAATCCACTGTCTCATCAGCCCAGCCAGGCGTGTAGCTCAGTTGCAACGCCAGGGTTGTGGGTTCGATTTCCACGGGGGACCAGTATGAGAAAATGTATGCACTCACTAACTGTAAGTCACTCTGGATAAGAGCGTCTGCTAAATGACTAAAAAAACTAAACAAAAAAACAACTTGATCTCCACTATAAAAAGCATCTAGGGTTAGGGTTAGGTTTAGGGTTAGGGTTAGGGTTAGGGTTTAGGGTTGGGGTTGGGGTTAGGGGTTAGGGTTAGGGTTTAGGGTTAGGGTTAGGGTTAGGGTTAGGTACAGGGATAAAAACTCAATTGGACACCCCTGTCCAATTCTGTATGTGGAGAAGGTAATGTCGTGGGGAGCTGGGGTTTGTTTTGCTGTACTCCTGGTAGGCCGTAGATGTCAATCGATGTGCTTTGGAGGGGGCTAGGTGGATTTCAAAATTTGGTTATGTTTTTTGCACATAGGTACAGGGATAAAAACTCAATTGGACACCCCTGTCCAATTCTGTATGTGGAGAAGGTAATGTCGTGGGGAGCTGGGGTTTGTTTTGTTGTACTCCTGGGAGGCCGTAGATGTCCATCGATTTGGGCCTCAAAGGTTGGGAAATCTTAGGCAAAGGTGGAAACTCCATAGGACACAATGTTAAAGGTGTCTGAGTAGATGGAGCTACTCGACGGGCCTGTAGCATGGATCTCAATGTATCCACTGAAGTTATAGTAAACTTGTGCCTATATCTGGCTTTTCCCCAAACTACTGCCTTATTAAAGGCCTCCAGGTGAAAATCATGAAGTTCCTCTAAACCCAGAGCTATCACCATATCATAATGTTCCCGTAATATACTCATGTTAACCTCCATCCACTGTGCAGTATTCTGCTTAACCTTCTCTAAAGTGTCTATAGTAGGTGAAGAGGGTTTAATAAAAGCAGATAGCTTAGCAACCTGTCTAAGCATCCCAGGGGGGCAAGAACCCATAGTAACAGAGTTGGCCAAAATCTCTGAATGGTGTAGAGCCTGCAGTAACTTAAAGTACTTTTTGGTAAGTACCAGATCTACAGGGGCCATAGGTCTATTAATAATCTGTCTCTCCCTTATGTTCATGGTAAGGGCTGGGGTGCACTCACCCAAGTCAATATTCCGAGCCAAACTCCCATAGCGATTGTGGAGAGGGACAGACATATTGGCATCTGTTGTCTCTAAGGCTGATGGCTAAAAACAATGTAAACAGGTAAGGTAAGCATTTAAAGATCCCTATCTAAAACAAGCATAGAAAAAGAGGAAGGGTAGGGTAGGTTTAAAAAAAAAAAGGGGTTTACATAAAACACACAATGATTAATGACCGGACTGGGAAGAGAACTAGAAACCACACTCAATCTAACAAACACTCACTTTTACAGGTGAACTCTCAAGGAGTAAACTCTCACTGCCATCTGGTGGATTTAGGATGTAATCATTTTCATTTAAAGACTACACAAAACCAAAAAACATCCACCATTAAAGGTATGGAACTGGAAGTGTTTGGTGGTTCTTCCTTTGTAGTTTCCACTTTGTTCCAATGGTAGTATAAAAACAATTTTGTATTTTCCTTAGTGAAGAACAAGTGGACAATATATATATAGGGTTAGGGTTAGGGTTAGGGTTTAGGGTTAGGGTTAGGGTTTAGGGTTAGGGTTAGGGTTAGGGTTAGGTTTTAGGGTTAGGGTTAGGGTTAGGGTTTAGGGTTAGGGTTAGGGTACAGGGATAAAAACTCAATTGGACACCCCTGTCCAATTCTGTATGTGGAGAAGGTAATGTCGTGGGGAGCTGGGGTTTGTTTTGTTGTACTCATGGGAGGCCGTAGATGTCCATCGATGTGCTTTGGAGGGGGCTAGGTGGATTTCAAAAATGTGTTATGTTTTTTGCACATAGGGTATAGGGATAAAAACTCAATTGGACACCCCTGTCCAATTCTGTATGTGGAGAAGGTAATGTCATGGGGAGCTGGGGTTTGTTTTGTTGTACTCCTGGGAGGCCATAGATGTCCATCGATGTGCTTTGGAGGGGGCTAGGTGTATTTCAAAATGTGGTTATGTTTTTTGCACATAGGTACAGGGATAAAAACTCAATTGGACACCCCTGTCCAATTCTGTATGTGGAGAAGGTAATGTCGTGGGGAGCTGGGGTTTGTTTTGTTGTACTCCTGGGAGGCCATAGATGTCCATCGATTTGGGCCTCAAAGGTTGGGAAATCTTAGGCAAAGGTGGAAACTCCATAGGACACAATGTTAAAGGTGTCTGAGTAGATGGAGCTACTCGACGGGCCTGTAGCATGGATCTCAATGTATCCACTGAAGTTATAGTAAACTTGTGCCTATATCTGGCTTTTCCCCAAACTACTGCCTTATTAAAGGCCTCCAGGTGAAAATCATGAAGTTCCTCTAAACCCAGAGCTATCACCATATCATAATGTTCCCGTAATATACTCATGTTAACCTCCATCCACTGTGCAGTATTCTGCTTAACCTTCTCTAAAGTGTCTATAGTAGGTGAAGAGGGTTTAATAAAAGCAGATAGCTTAGCAACCTGTCTAAGCATCCCAGGGGGGGCAAGAACCCATAGTAACAGAGTTGGCC
>LR778273.1:48519289-48570944 GCA_902810595.1 Coregonus sp. 'balchen' | reverse complement strand
ATTGTTTAAATATTTATTGGACCTAAACAATATGTCTCATTAACCTTTACGGACCAAATAATGATGATCCACACTTCTTTGACAATATATATAATAAATTATCAACCCTGCAAGCAATACAAGACTATTATTATGGTGGGAGATTATAATACCGTTATAAATAGCTCAATGGACCGTAAAAAAAAAAAATTATGCACTCACTAACTGTAAGTTGCTCTGGATAAGAGCGTCTGCTAAATGACTAAAATGTTAAAATGTAAAGGAAATCACATTACAAACTATCACCCTCATGCTCTTAAGGAAATTGTGAATGTCATGGATACATTAGAACTAGTGGATGTATGGAGGCTTAAATATCCTGATCTAGTGAGATATACATGGCGGAGACTCAATCAAGCTAGTCGTCTTGACTTCTTTCTTATGTCATTCTCATTGGCACCAAAAGTTTAAAAAGTGTTGATAGGGGACAGAATGCGGTCGGACCATCATATAATTGGCATATACAGTGCCTTGCAAAAGTATTCAGCCCCCTTGGCGTTTTTCCTATTTTGTTGCATTACAACCTGTATTTAAATTGATTTTTATTTGGATTTCATGTAATGGACATACACAAAATAGTCCAAATTGGTGAAGTGAAATGAAAAAAATAACTTGTTTCAAGAAATTCTAAAAAATAAATAACTGAAAAGTGGTGCGTGCATATGTATTCACCCCCTTTGCTATGAAGCCCCAAAATAAGATCTGGTGCAACCAATTACCTTCAGAAGTCACATAATTAGTTAAATAAAGTCCACCTGTGTGCAATCTAAGTGTCACATGATCTGTCACATGATCTCAGTATATATACACCTGTTCTGAAAGGCCCCAGAGTTTGCAACACCACTAAGCAAGGGGCACCACCAAGCAAGCGGCACCATGAAGACCAAGGAGCTCTTCAAACGGTTCAGGGACAAAGTTGTGGAGAAGTACAGATCAGGGTTGGGGTATAAAAAAATATCCGAAATTTTGAACATCCCACGGAGCACCATTAAATCCATTATTAAAAAGTGGAAAGAATATGGCACCACAACAAACCTGCCAAGAGAGGGCCGCCCACCAAAACTCACGGACCAGGCAAGGAGGGCATTAATCAGAGAGGCAACAAAGAGACAAAAGATAACCCTGAAGGAGCTGCAAAGCTCCACAGCGGAGATTGGAGTATCTGTCCATAGGACCACTTTAAGCCGCACACTCCACAGAGCTGGGCTTTACGGAAGAGTGGCCAGAAAAAAGCAATTGCTTAAAGAAAAAAATAAGCAAACACGTTTTGTGTTCGCCAAAAGCCATGTGGGAGACTCCCCAAACATATGGAAGAAGGTACTCTGGTCAGATGAGACTGAAATTGAGCTTTTTGGCCATCAAGGAAAACGCTATGTCTGGCGCAAACCCAACACCTCTCATCACCCCGAGAACACCATCCCCACAGTGAAGCATGGTGGTGGCAGCATCATGCTGTGGGGATGTTTTTCATCGGCAGGGACTGGTCAGAATTGATGGAATAATGGATGGCGCTAAATACAGGGAAATTCTTGAGGGAAACCTGTTTCAGTCTTCCAGAGATTTGAGACTGGGATGGAGGTTCACCTTCCAGCAGGACAATGACCCTAAGCATACTGCTAAAGCAACACTCGAGTGGTTTAATGGGAAACATTTAAATGTCTTGGAATGGCCTAGTCAAAGCCCAGACCTCAATCCAATTGAGAATCTGTGGTATGACTTAAAGATTGCTGTACACCAGCGAAACCCATCCAATTTGAAGGAGCTAGCAATCCTAGTGGCTAGATGTGCCAAGCTTATAGATACATACCTCAAGAGACTTGCAGCTGTAATTGCTGCAAATGGTGGCTCTACAAAGCATTGACATTGGGGGCTGAATAGTTATGCACGCTCAAGTTTTCGGTTTTCTTGTCTTATATCTTGTTTTTTTCACCTCAAATTTTTTTTTGCATTTTCAAAGTGGTAGGCATGTTGTGTAAATCAAATGATACAAATCTAAAATTTTAATTCCAGGTTGTAAGGCAACAAAATAGGAAAAATGCCTAGCCACTGTACATTACTCTTACTGAATTTCCACGTGGGCGAGGATATTGGAAATGTAATCAAAGCCTATTGGATGATAACTTTTTTTAAACTAGGACAGAGGAATTTATAACTGATATTTTCCGACATAACATAGGTACAGCAAATCCCCTTATTGTATGGGACACTTTTTAATGTGCCTTTAGAGGCCATGCAATTCAGTACTCATCTCGAAAACAAAAGCAATTTAGGTCAAAATAGTCCGTACTAACAAAGGAAATAGAAGGTCTAACAGAACAGATAGACAGCAATAAAAACTGTAACATAGAGGCTCAGAATAAATTAGAGGAAAAACAAAAAGAAATGGAGAAACTTATTCAAGAAAGATCAAGTGTAATATATTATAAAAATAAAGCAAACTGGATGGAATATGGGGAAAAATGCACCAAATAATTTTTTTATCTTCTACATAGAAATGCTACCAAAAAGAATTGACTGAAACTGGTTACAAATGACAGAGTCACCCATGATTCACCAAATTATATTTTGAAGGAGGAAACAAAGTACTTTAAGCATATGTTTTCGTTTCAGTCGCCTCCATCTTCTCTAACTGAAGCTAATTTTAGAAAAAAAATATATATTGATAATGTAAAATTAACAGCCATACAGAAAGACTCATGTGAAGGTGAAATTACAGAGGAGGAACTTCTGGATGCAATTAAAGATATTAAGTACAGGAAAACTCCAGGGTTGGATGGCATACCAGTCGAGGTATACCAAACCTTTTTTGATATACTAAGAGGACCGCTATTAGCATGTTTTAACCACTCCTATGTAAATGGTCGATTATCAGACACTCAAGAAGGTCTGATTTAATTATTACTGAAACAGGATACAAGTGGAAAATATAAAGATCCAGTCCATTACAAAAATTGGAGGCCCCTTACACTTCAGTGTTGTGATAAAAAATTCTAGCAAAATGTATAGTGCATATAATTAAAAAAGGTATTGTCGGACATTATTCTTTCTAATCAGACAGGTTTTGTACATGGACAATACATTGGAGATAATATAAGGCAAGTACTGGAAACAATAGAACACTATGAAAAATCTGGGAAACCAGGCCTGCTATTCATAGCAGACTTTGAAAAGGAATTTGATAAAGTAGGACTGGGGTTTATATATAAATGTTGGAGAATCTCTTATAAAATGGGTCAAAATCATGTATAGTAACCCTAGGTGTAAAATAGTAAATAATGGCTATTTCTCAGAAAGTTTTAAACTGTCAAGAGGAGTGAAACAAGGTTGTCCACTATCGGCATATCTATTTATTGTGGCCATCGAGATGTTAGCTATTAAAATCAGATCCAACAATAATATCAAGGGATTAGAAATCCAGGGTTTAAAAACAAAGGTGTCATTGTACGCTGATGATTCATGTTTTCTTTTAAATCCACAACTAGAATCCCTCCACAGCCTCATAGAGGATCTAGATACATTTTCTAACCTCACTGGATTACAACCAAATTATGATAAATGTACTATATTACGTATTGGATCACTAAAAAACACAAGTTCTTTTGTGTTTCTTCCATTTGCGAATAATCGCACCAACTGTTGTCACCTTCTCACCAAGCTGCTTGGCGATGGTCTTGTAGCCCATTCCAGCCTTGTGTAGGTCTACAATCTTGTCCCTGACATCCTTGGAGAGCTCTTTGGTCTTGGCCATGGTGGAGAGTTTGGAATCTGATTGATTGATTGCTTCTGTGGACAGGTGTCTTTTATACAGGTAACAAGCTGAGATTAGGAGCACTCCCTTTAAGAGTGTGCTCCTAATCTCTGCGCGTTACCTGTATAAAAGACACCTGGGAGCCAGAAATCTTTCTGATTGAGAGGGGGTCAAATACTTATTTCCCTCATTAAAATGCAAATCAATTTATAACATTTTTGACATTTGTTTTTCTGGATTCTGTTGTTGTTATTCTGTCTGTCACTGTTCAAATAAACCTACCATTAAAATTATAGACTGATCATGTCTTTGTCAGTGGGAAAACGTACAAAATCAGCAGGGGATCAAATACTTTTTTCCCTCACTGTATATAGGTTATAGGTTGAGAGCTTTTGTGAAAGAGCACAGTTAGAAAGATATAGCATTTAGAAGCAAACATCATGAACATCATGAAAATGATCGGAGAGGTTGAGGGTAGAGGAAGTTTATGAGTAAAAACCAACAAAACTGAATTTTTGTAAATTGACTGTGTCCATAAAATGTATATAGTATGTACAGTGGGGAGAACAAGTATTTGATACACTGCCGATTTTGCAGGTTTTCCTACTTACAAAGCATGTAGAGGTCTGTAATTTTGATCATAGGTACACTTCAACTGTGAGAGACGGAATCTAAAACAAAAATCCATAAAAATCACATTGTATGATTTTTAAGTAATTCATGTGCATTTTATTGCATGACATAAGTATTTGATCACCTACCAACCAGTAAGAATTCCGGCTCTCACAGACCTGTTTGTTTTTCTTTAAGAAGCCCTCCTGTTCTCCACTCATTACCTGTATTAACTGCACCTGTTTGAACTCGTTACCTGTATAAAAGACACCTGTCCACACACTCAATCAAACAGACTCCAACCTCTCCACAATGGCCGAGACCAGAGAGCTGTGTAAGGACATCAGGGATACAATTGTAGACCTGCACAAGGCTGGGATGGGCTACAGGACAATAGTCAAGCAGCTTGGTGAGAAGGCAACAACTGTTGGCGCAATTATTAGAAAATGGAAGAAGTTCAAGATGACGGTCAAATCACCCTCGGTCTGGGGCTCCATGCAAGATCTCACCTCGTGGGGCATCAATGATCATGAGGAAGGTGAGGGATCAGCCAAGAACTACACGGCAGGACCTGGTCAATGACCTGAAGAGAGCTGGGACCACAGTCTCAAAGAAAACCATTAGTAACACACTACGCCGTCATGGATTAAAATCCTGCAGCGCACGCAAGGTCCCCCTGCTCAAGCCAGCGCATGTCCAGGCCCGTCTGAAGTTTGCCAATGACCATCTGGATGATCCAGAGGAGGAATGGGAGAAGGTCATGTGGTCTGATGAGACAAAAATATAGCTTTTTGGTCTAAACTCCACTCAACGTGTTTGGAGGAAGAAGAAGGATGAGTACAACCCCAAGAACACCATCCCAACCGTGAAGCATGGAGGTGGAAACATAATTCTTTGGGGATGCTTTTCTGCAAAGGGGACAGGACGACTGCACCGTATTGAGGGGAGGATGGATGGGGCCATGTATCGCGAGATCTTGGCCAACAACCTCCTTCCCTCAGTAAGAGCATTGAAGATGGGTCATGGTTGGGTCTTCCAGCATGACAACGACCCGAAACACACAGCCAGGGCAACTAAGGAGTGGCTCCGTAAGAAGCATCTCAAGGTCCTGGAGTGGCCTAGCCAGTCTCCAGACCTGAACCCAATAGAAAATCTTTGGAGGGAGCTGAAAGTCCGTATTGCCCAGCGACAGCCCCGAAACCTGAAGGATCTAGAGAAGGTCTGTATGGAGGAGTGGGCCAAAATCCCTGCTTTAGTGTGTGCAAACCTGGTCAAGACCTACAGGAAACGTATGATCTCTGTAATTGCAAACAAAGGTTTCTGTACCAAATATTAAGTTCTGCTTTTCTGATGTATCAAATACTTATGTCATGCAATAAAATGCAAATTAATTACTTAAAAATCATACAATGTGATTTTCTGGATTTCTGTTTTAGATTCCGTCGCTCACAGTTGAAGTGTACCTATGATAAAAATTACAGACCTCTACATGCTTTGTAAGTAGGAAAACCTGCAAAATCGGCAGTGTATCAAATACTTGTTCTCCCCACTGTATAAGCTGGAAGTATGAGGCCTAAGCGTTGTTGTTCACTAGTTTACTCCAATTAGGGAAAGGGTGGTGGGGTTGGAAAGTAATAAAGGGAAATATATATTTTTTAAAGTTATGTAAATACAGTTGAAGTCGGAAGTTTACATACACTTAGGTTGGAGTCATTAAAACTTGTTTTTCAACCACTCCACAAATCTCTTGTTAACAAACTATAGTTTTGGCAAGTCGATTAGGACATCTACTTTGTGCATGACACAAGTAATTTTTCCAACAATTGTTTACAGACAGATTATTTCACTTATAATTCACTGTATCACAATTCCAGTGGGTCAGAAGTTTACATACACTAAGTTGACTGTGCCTTTAAACAGCTTGGAAATTTCCAGAAAATGATGTCATGGCTTTAGAAGCTTCTGATAGGCTGATTGACATCTTTTGAGTCAGTTGGAGGTGTACCTGTGGATGTATTTCAAGGCCTACCTTCAAACTCAGTGCCTCTTTGCTTGACATCATGGGAAAATCAAAAGAAATCAGCCAAGACCTCAGAAAAAAATGGCAGACCTCCACAAGTCTGGTTCATCCTTGGGAGCAATTTCCAAATACCTGAAGGTACCACGTTCATCTGTACAAACAATAGTATGCAAGTATAAACACCATGGGACCACACAGCCGTCATACCGCTCAGGAAGGAGACGCGTTCTGTCTCCTAGAGATGAACGTACTTTGGTGCGAAAAGTGCAAATCAATCCCAGAACAACAGCAAAGGACCTTGTGAAGATGCTGGAAGAAACAGGTACAAAAGTATATATATCCACAGTAAAACAAGTCCTATATCGACATAACCTGAAAGGCTGCTCGGCAAGGAAGAAGCCACTGCTCCAAAACCGCAATAAAAAAGCCAGACTACGGTTTGCAACTGCACATGGAGACAAAGATCGTACTTTTTGGAGAAATGTCCTCTGGTCTGATGAAACAAAAATAGAACTGTTTGGCCATAATGACCATCGTTATGTTTGGAGGAAAAAGGGGGTGCTTGCAAGCCGAAGAACACCATCCCAACCGTGAAGCACGGGGGTGGCAGCATCATGCTGTGGGGGTGCTTTGCTGCAGGAGGGACTGGTGCACTTCACAAAATAGATGGCATTATGAGGAAGGAAAATTCACCCAACTTATTGTGGGAAGCTTGTGGAAGGCTACCCGAAACGTTTGACCCAACTTAAACAATTTAAAGGCAATGCTACCAAATACTAATTGAGTGTATGTAAACTTCTGACCCACTGGGAATGTGATGAAAGAAATAAAAGCTGAAATATATAATTCTCTCTACTATTATTCTGACATTTCACATCCTTAAAATAAAGTGGTGATCCTAACTGACCTAAGACAGGGAACTAGGATTAAATGTCAGGAATTGTGAAAAACGGAGTTTAAATGTATTTAGGTGTATGTAAACTTCCGACTTACATACATATACAGTTTATGTATGTATGTATGTATGTATTGTATGTATGTATGTATGTATGTATGTATGTATGTATGTATGTATGTATGTATGTATGTATGTATGTGTATATATGCGAGAAAAAAAACATATGGGAGATTGGAAGTGATGCAGACAATTACATTGATGGAAGTTACAATCTATCTGCAATATTAAAGCTGATCTACCCCCTACATTAAAAAAAATAAAAAATAAATAGTAATATCTAACAATTTCACAACATATACCCAATACACACAACTGTAAGTAAGGAATGGGATTTAAGAATATATACATATATGGACAAGCAATGTCAGAGCGGCATGGACTAAGATACAGTAGAATATTATAGAATAGAATGCATTATATACATATGAGATGAGTAGTGCAAGATATGTAAACATTATTAAAGTGACTAGTGTTCCATTTCTTAAAGTGGCCAGTGATTTCAATAGGCAGCAGCAGTCTCTAATGTGCTAGTGATGGCTATTTAACAGTCTGATGGCCTTGAGATAGAAGCTGTTTTTCATTCTCTCGGTCCCAGCTTTGATGCACCTGTACTGATCTCGCCTTCTGGATGATAGCGGGGTGAACAGGCAGTGGATCGGGTGGTTGATGTCGATGATGATCTTTTTGGCCTTCCTGTGACATCGGGTGCTATAGGTGTCCTGGAGGGCGGGTAGTTTGCCCCCGGTAATGCGTTCGGCAGACCGCACCACCCTCTGGAGAGCCCTGCGGTTGCGAGCGGTGCAGTTGCCGTACCAGGCGGTGATACAGCCCGACAGGATGCTCTCAATTGTGCATCTGTAAACGTTTGAGGGTTTTAGGTGCCAAGCCAAGGCTCTGTTGTGCCTTCTTCAGCACAGTCTGCGTGGGTGGACCATTTCAGTTTGTCAGGGATGTGTACGCCAAGGAACTTGAAGCTTTCCACCTTCTCCACTGCGGTCCCGTTGATGTGGATAGGGGGGTGCACCCTCTGCTGTTTCCTGAAGTCCACGATCATCTCCTTTGTTTTGTTGACATTGAGTGAGAGGTTATTTTCCTGGCACCACACTCCTAGAGCCCTCACCTCCTCCCTGTAGGCTGTCTAGTCATTGTTGGTAATCAAGCCTACTACTGTTGTGTCGTCTGCAAACTTGATGATTGAGTTGGAGGCTTGCGTGGCCACGCAGTCACGGGTGAACAGGGAGTACAGAAGGGGGCTGAGCACCCACCCTTGTGGGGCCCCAGTGTTGAGGATCAGTGAAGTGGACATGTTGTTTCCTACCTTCACCACCTGGGGGCGGCCCGTCAGGAAGTCCAGGACCCAGTTGCACAGGGCGGGGTTCAGACCCAGGGCCTCGAGCTTAATGATGAGCTTGGAGGGTACTATGGTGTTGAATGCTGAGCTATAGTCAATGAACAGCATTCTTACATAGGTATTCCTCCTGTCCAGATGGGATAGGGCAGTGTGCAGTGTGATGGTGATTGCATCGTCTGTGGATCTATTGGGGCAGTAAGCAAATTGAAGTGGGTCTAGGGTGACAGGTAAGGTAGAGGTGATATGATCCTTAACTAGCCTCTCAAAGCACTTCATCATGACAGAGGTGAGTGCTACGGGGCGATAGTCATTTAGTTCAGTTACCTTTGGTATTAGAAACAACACTGGATACGGTGGGAAGTGTGATGTCATTAACGTTTGTTGAAACGTATGTAAAATGTTCAGTTGTCCTATTGTTTGTTTTTGTTTGTCCAAAAATTTAAAATGACTCCCCCCCCAGAGTTTAAACCTTACCCCTAACCAGAGCTACCATAATCATCAAACTCCCAGAGTTTAAAACCAGAGCTCTGTCCATCAACCGTAACCAGCCGAAGCTTCAGGAGAAGGTGGTTCAGTCCTAAAGGACTGCCAACTGGAAACGAGCTGCAACAAAGGGTACAGATAGAGAGAGAGAGAGAGAGAGAGAGAGAGAGAGAGAGAGATAGAGAGAGAGGAGAGAGAGAGAGAGAGAGGTAAGGATGAGAGAGAGAGAGAGAGAGATCTCTAGGAGAGAGAGAGCGAGAGAAGGATTAGATCGCCTCTCTCCTTTCCCTGCCGTTCGCTCTTCTCCTCTTCTCTCTCTTCTCTCTCTGCGCGCTCTCTCTCTCCCTCTCTTCTCTCTCTCTCCTCTCCTCTTCTCTCTCTCTCCTCTCATTCTGTCTCTTCTGCTCGCTTCCTCTCTCTCTCTCTCCTTCTCGCTCTCTCTCCCTCTCTCCTCTCGGCTTCTCTCTGCCCCTTCTGTCCTCTCCTTTCCCTCGTTCTCTCTGCTCCTGCTCTCTCTCGCTCTCGCGCTTTCCTCTTCTCGCTCCGCTCGCTCTCTCTCTGCTCTCTCTCGTCGCTCTCTCTCTCCTTCTTCTCTTCTCTCGCTCTCTCGCCTCTCTCTTGCTGCGCTCTGCGGTCCTGCTCCTCTCTGCCGCGCTCGCGCTCTCCGCGCTCCGTCGAGACGCTGCTCTGAGAGCGAGGGAGAGAGAGGAGGAAAATTACAATATTTGTGTATGTAGGTGTGACGTGATCCACTGTTCTAGTTGTGACGTGTGTGTATGAGAGTGATGCAGTGTGTTTATACTACGTGTCTATCATTACCTGTGTGTGTTCCTGTCACAAGTATACACACACACACACACACACACACACACACACACACGCCACAGAACGCTAGCTCGTCCTGGACCAGTCACAGGTATTTGTAGGAACTATAGTTTCATGGTTTTCCAGAAATAACTCTGTTTGGTTTTGTCCTCCACAGGGTTTACTGGGGCTACTGGGAACACAAGATTGGTCCACTTCCTTTCCCCAACATACCTTTCTGTAGAAAATAAAATACTCAGTGAAAAGTATATAGTCCCGTGTAGCTCAGTTGGTAGAGCATGGCGTTTGCAACGCCAGGGTTGTGGGTTCGATTCCCACGGGGGACCAGTATGAAGAAAAAAAAAAAAACTAAACTAACTGTAAGTCGCTCTGGATAAGAGCGTCTGCTAAATGACTAAAATGTAGAAGTAAAAAAGTGATCGACTCAATTACCTGTCTCACAGATAAGCGCTCCCATCATCCTCTGAGACTGATGATGATTTGTTGTTGTCGCGATCTCCGCAAACGTCAGGGAAATTGGCTTATTTTTTTTTTAAAGGTGCACGGTGGACAGTGCAGCATATTTGAATTGCCTTGAATAGCTCCCGTACTGTTAACGGTTACAGTAATAACAATGTGTGTGATTGATTTGAGAGACACTCAAGTTCTAATTCTTTGCTACGTTGTCGGTTGTTGTTCCCAGGACTGTTGGTTTCTTCTTTCTTATCCACTCAGACACTTCTACTGGGAGAATGCTCTCTGAAGTGGACAGGACTAAAATGTCCAGACGTCTTAGCTAATACTAAAAGGTGTACAATTCTGGTAACTTTTCATGAATTCCCAGGATTTCCGGAAAAAACAGGGAATTTGAGGAACGTTTTTTTTTTATATTTTTTGCCCATAGATATTGTTGTAATTTGTCACATCACATGAATAAACATTAGACATGGCAACATTTTATAGAATTGCAGGAAAAAATCTCTCCGCCAACAAGAGGGGTGTGAACATTTAGAGTCATGAACAGTGCTTGTGTCCATAGAAACAGACGTGGCGCGTGCGTAAGGGGGGGGGGGGGGGGGGGGGATAAAGTTTAGGAATACCTGTTATAGAGTACCTATGACATGCTTATGTCAGTTGGCCAATGGCTTCTGAATGTCCGGTAACAGTGTTAGATAGGATTGCACATTTCTGGTAACGTTCCTCAAATTCCCTGGTTTTTCCGGAAATCCTGGGAATTCATGAAAAGTTACCAGAATTGTACACCTTTTAGTATTAGCTAAGACGTCTGGACATTTTAGTCCTGTCCACTTCAGAGAGCATTCTCCCAGTAGAAGTGTCTGAGTGGATAAGAAAGAAGAAACCAACAGTCCTGGGAACAACAACCGACAACGTAGCAAAGAATTAGAACTTGAGTGTCTCTCAAATCAATCACACACATTGTTATTACTGTAACCGTTAACAGTACGGGAGCTATTCAAGGCAATTCAAATATGCTGCACTGTCCACCGTGCACCTTTAAAAAAAAAATAAGCCAATTTCCCTGACGTTTGCGGAGATCGCGACAACAACAAATCATCATCAGTCTCAGAGGATGATGGGAGCGCTTATCTGTGAGACAGGTAATTGAGTCGATCACTTTTTTACTTCTACATTTTAGTCATTTAGCAGACGCTCTTATCCAGAGCGACTTACAGTTAGTTTAGTTTTTTTTTTTTTCTTCATACTGGTCCCCCGTGGGAATTGAACCCACAACCCTGGCGTTGCAAACGCCATGCTCTACCAACTGAGCTACACGGGACTATATACTTTTCACTGAGTATTTTATTTTCTACAGAAAGGTATGTTGGGGAAAGGAAGTGGACCAATCTTGTGTTCCCAGTAGCCCCAGTAAACCCTGTGGAGGACAAAACCAAACATTATTTTTTTGCTGAAATGGGCTAGTTGATCTGACAAATTATAGATACAGTGCCATGAAAAAGTATTTGCCCTTTTCCAATTTTGTTTTCTCTAATTTTTGTTATCAGATCTTCAACCAAAACCTAATATTAGATAAAGGGAACCTGAGTGAACAAATAACAACAATTACATATGTATTTCATAAACAAAGTTATGAAACACCCAATGCCCCTGTGTGAAAAAGTTATTGCCCCCTTACACTGAATAACTGGTTGTGCCACCTTTAGATTCAATGACTCCAACCAAACGCTTCCTGTAGTTGTTGATCAGTCTCTCACGTCGCTGTGGAGGAATTTTGGCCCACTCTTCCGTGCAGGACTGCTATAACTCAGCAACATTTGTGGGTTTTCAAGCATGAGCTGCTCGTTTCAAGTCCTGCCACAACATCTCAATTGCGATTAGGTCTTGACTTTGACTAGGCCATTCCAAAACATCATATTTGTTGCTTTTTAGCCATTTTCACGTAGACTTGATTGTGTTCTGGATCATTGTCTTGCTGCATCACCGAGCTGTGCTTCAGCTCACAGACGGATGGCCTGACATTCTCCTGTAGAATTCTCTGATACAGGGCAGAATTTATGGTTCCTTCTATTAAGGCAAGTCGTCCAGGTCCTGAGGCAGCAAAGCATCCCCAAACCATCACACCACCACCACCACCATGCTTGACCGTTGGTTTTCACCAGGCATCAAATGGGACCCATGTCGTCCAAAAAGTTATACTTTTGACTCATCTGTCCATAGAACATTCTTCCAAGAGTCTTGATCATCATCATCCAGGTGCTTCCAGGTGCTTTTTTGGCAAACTTCAGTCAATGTTTTGGAAGTCTTAACAGCAAAGCCATAATGGTTATAGGGCGTGTTTCCTGGACACAGATTCAACCTAGTCAGGGACCAAGAAGCACTTTCATCCTGGACTAGATTTAGGGCCCGATTCAATCAAGATCCGCTTTAGCCGAAATCCGCATAGTTAATGTTTTGACGTTGTTGGAGGTTGAACTGGTGTTAATTAAGTTAAATCCAGGCATTATACTGTTCTTAAAGCGGACATTGCAATTGGCTGCACGGAGTCGCATTGAGAGAAATCCCAAGTTGGAACACTGGAGTGTGAGAGGTAATCTACACCTCGATTAGGCCGATAGAAATCCTCATTATTTACTTGAAGGATTTTCTATTTGAGTGTAATTATTTCTAGATAGCGTACACTTTCTCGTTCGGAACCTCTAACGAGTGGGACAGGTGTGGCTTCGTGACAATGATCGCAAGAGCAGCGTCTCACCGATTTGACGGCTCCAACGCAGTTACACCTCAGACAACACCAAAACATCAGCTCTGCCGGTGTCGGCCATTGTCGGCTAATGCTGGATCCGATTTGAATCTAGGCCTTAATCTGCGTCCAGGTAACCGACCAAATGTCTGAGCCAATTAGGCTGCGTTTACACAGGCAGTCCAATTCTTATCTTTTTTTCCACTAATTGTTTTTTTTACCAATCAAAACATATTTTGCCAAACAAATTGGAAAAATATCAGAATTGGGCTACCTGTGTAAACGCAGCCTTATATTTCCCATCTCCTACCCATAGCCTAATATGTACAGTGCATTTGGAAAGTATTCAGACCCCTTGAATCTTCCCACATTTTGTTACGTTACAGCCTTATTCTAAAATGGATTAAACTGTGTTTTTTTCCGTCATCAATCTACACACAATACCCCATAATAAGTATTTTACATAAGTATTCAGACCCTTTACTCAGTACTTTGTTGTAGCACCTTTGGCGGTGATTACAGCCTCGAGTCTTCTTGGGTATGACGCTCCTCTCAAGCTCTGTCAGGTTGGATGGGGAGCGTCGCTGCACAGCTATTTTCAGGTCTCTCCAGAGATGTTTGATCGGGTTAAAGTCCGGGCTCTGGCTGGGCCACTCAAGGACATTCAGAGACTTGTCCCGAAGCCACTCCTGCGTTGTCTTGGCTTGTGTGCTTAGGGTTGTCGTCCTGTTGGAAGGTGATCCTTCGCCCCCAGTCTGAGGTCCTGAGCGCTCTGGAGCAGGTTTTCATCAAGGATCTCTCTGTACTTTGCTCCGTTCATCTTTCCCTCGATCCTGACTAGTCTCCCAGTCCCTGCCGCTGAAAAACATCCCCACAGGATGATGCTGCCACCACCATGCTTCACCGTAGGGATGGTGCCAGGTTTCCTCCAGACGTGACGCTTGGCTTTCAGGCCAATGAGTGCAATCTTGGTTTCATCAGACCAGAGAATCTTGTTTCTCATGGTCTGAGAGTCCTTTAGGTGCCTTTTGGCAAACTCCAAGCGGGATGTCATGTGCATTTTACTGAGGAGTGGTTTCCGTCTGGCCACTCTACCATAAAGGCCTGATTGGTGGAGTGCTGCAGAGATGGTTGTCCTTCTGGAAGGTTCTCCCATCTCTACAGATGATCTCTGGAGCTCTGTCAGAGTGACCATCAGGGTCTTGGTCACCTCCATGACCAAGGCCCTTCACCCCGGATTGCTCAGTTTGACCGGGCGGCCAGCTCTAGGAAGAGTCTTGGTGGTTCCAAACTTCTTCCATTTAAGAATGATGGAGGCCACTGTGTTCTTGGGGACCTTCAATGTTGCAGAAATGTTTTGGCACCCTTCCCCAGATCTGTGCCTCGACACAATCCTGTCTCGGAGCTCTACGGACAATTTCTTCGACCTCATGGCTTGGTTTTTGCTTTGATATGCTCTGTCAACTGTGGGAGCTTATATAGACAGGTGTGTGCCTTTCCAAATCATGTCCAATCAATTGAATTTACCACAGGTGGACTCCAATCAAGTTGTAGAAACATCTCAAGGATGATCAATGGAAACAGGATGCACCTGAGCTCAATTTTGAGTCTCATAGCAAAGGGTCTGAATACTTATGTAAATAAAGTATTTCTGTTTTTATTTTTTATAAATTAGCTAACATTTTTAAAAAAAACTGTTTTTGCTTTGTCATTATGGGGTACTGTGTGTAGATTGCTGAGAACATTTTTGTTTTTAATTCATTTTAGAATAAGGCTGTAACGTAACAAAATGTTGAAAAAGTCAAGGGGTGTGAATACTTTCCAAAGGCACTGTATATCAACAAATTAGCGAGGGCACTAGCACAGTCTGCAGCACCCGGCCTCACCCTACTAGAATCTGAAGTCAAATGTCTACTGTTTGCTGATGATCTGGTGCTTCTGTCCCCAACCAAGGAAGGCCTACAGCAGCACATAGATCTTCTGCACAGATTCTGTCAGACCTGGGCCATGACAGTTAATCTCAGTAAGACAAAAATTATGGCGTTCCAAAAAAGGTCCAGTTGCCAGGACCACAAATACAAATTCCATCTAGACACCAATGCCCTACATAAGGTGTCGTGGAAATTCTTACACAGGGACACTCAAAGTCAATCTTAAATCAATCCTTGTTTATTGTCAGCGTGTTGGAGAGGTTCCAACCAACCCAATGCACCATAGAACACATGTCAATCAGGAGCTCTGCCGGGGCAGTCCCAGCAGTTGTCTTATATACGGCTATACACAGACAAGTTACATTTCATGATTTAGCATAATTCATTAATCATTACCGTTTTGTTTCATTCATGTGACCGACCAATACCAGTCCATAACATGTGACAGACCAATACCAGTCCATAACATGTGACCGACCAATACCAGTCCATAACATGTGACCGACCAATACCAGTCCATAACATGTGACGACCAATACCAGTCCATAACATGTGACCGACCAATACCAGTCCATAACATGTGACAGACCAATACCTCACGAGGCTTCTTCTCTCTAAGCTGAGACCTTGAAAAAGAGATATATTTTGTTCTCAAAATAAGGTCTGGGCGTACTGCCACATTGCAGCTACTGATAGTGAGGATTTGTTCAGTCAGTCACAGGCATGAACACAGAAATGCACAAACATAAACATTTCCATCACAAAGGTATTTCTGTTTTTGACATTTTAATACATTTGCAAGCATTTCTAAAAACCTGTTTACACTTTGTCGTTATGCTGTATTGTGTGTAGATTGATGAGGGGAAAAATGTTTATTATAGTAGCATAAGTACATGTAAACAATGCTATTTCTAATTATTTTTTACAAGTTTAGAATCACTGTCTCTGGTGAATATTGAGAATTGGTTCATATACTTGTCTCTCAAGTTAATCTGATTGTTAAATAATACTTGTGAGTCGTAGACATGTTTTCAAATGTTATCAGAGTTGTTTAAAAACATATGAATCTAATACTAAAGTAGAATAGGGTAAGTCCAAAACAGTTCATACACACACCACCACTTCTTTTTCACAAACTACAGTGGTAAACTCCATCACCAACACCTTCAGACCCCCCACTATACAGTACATTGACAATTTCATGCATCACAAACTCCAACACAACAAGTTTAGTCTCCTGAGTGGGGCAGTGGTCTAAGGTGCCGCATCGCAGTGCTAACTGTGCCACTAGAGATCCTGTTTCGAATCCAGGCTCTGTCGCAGCCGGCCGCGACCGGGAGACTCATGGGCGGCGCACAATTGGCCCAGCGTCGTCCAGGGTAGGGGAGGGAATGGCCGGCAGGGATGTAGCTCAGTTGATAGAGCATGGCGTTTGCAAAGCCAGGGTTGTGGGTTCGATTCCCACGGGGGGCCAGTATAAAAAATAAATAAATAAATGTATTCACTAACTGTAAGTCGCTCTGGATAAGAGCGTCTGCTAAAATGTAAATGAGTTTATCATTTTAAAATGGATAACATCTGGACCTACCTACAAATCCAACAAAAGCTCTATGGACGAACATCATTCCTAATACCACGGATTGGAACAGTTGTTTAAAACAACTTTGAATGGGGTTAAAAAATGTACTAGCCTTCTGTAATAAGCAATATGTTGTAAATATGTATAGAGTCATCCATGGTTGGATGGTTTCATGAACTCCTTTAGAGGTTTTAATGAAGTCCTAACAATGTCTGCAACAAGGCCTGTTATTTACAGCTAGAGTTTAGCTTATTTACAGCTAGAGTTTAGGTTATTTACAGTTAGAGTTTAGGTTATTTACAGTTAGAGTTTAGGTTATTTACAGTTAGAGTTTAGGTTATTTACAGTTAGAGTTGAGGTTATTTACAGTTAGAGTTTAGGTTATTTACAGTTAGAGTTTAGGTTATTTACAGTTAGAGTTTAGGTTATTTACAGCTAGAGTTTAGCTTATTTACAGTTAGAGTTTAGGTTATTTACAGTTAGAGTTTAGCTTATTTACAGCTAGAGTTTAGCTTATTTACAGTTAGAGTTTAGCTTATTTACAGCTAGAGTTGAGGTTATTTACAGTTAGAGTTTAGGTTATTTACAGTTAGAGTTGAGGTTATTTACAGTTAGAGTTTAGGTTATTTACAGTTAGAGTTTAGGTTATTTACAGCTAGAGTTTAGGTTATTTACAGTTAGAGTTTAGGTTATTTACAGTTAGAGTTGAGGTTATTTACAGTTAGAGTTTAGGTTATTTACAGTTAGAGTTTAGCTTATTTACAGCTAGAGTTTAGGTTATTTACAGTTAGAGTTTAGGTTATTTACAGCTAGAGTTTAGCTTATTTACAGTTAGAGTTTAGGTTATTTACAGTTAGAGTTTAGCTTATTTACAGCTAGAGTTTAGCTTATTTACAGTTAGAGTTTAGCTTATTTACAGCTAGAGTTGAGGTTATTTACAGTTAGAGTTTAGGTTATTTACAGTTAGAGTTGAGGTTATTTACAGTTAGAGTTGAGGTTATTTACAGTTAGAGTTTAGGTTATTTACAGTTAGAGTTTAGGTTATTTACAGCTAGAGTTTAGGTTATTTACAGTTAGAGTTTAGGTTATTTACAGTTAGAGTTGAGGTTATTTACAGTTAGAGTTTAGGTTATTTACAGTTAGAGTTTAGGTTATTTACAGTTAGAGTTTAGGTTATTTACAGCTAGAGTTTAGGTTATTTACAGCTAGAGTTTAGCTTATTTACAGTTAGAGTTTAGGTTATTTACAGTTAGAGTTTAGGTTATTTACAGCTAGAGTTTAGGTTATTTACAGCTAGAGTTTAGGTTATTTACAGCTAGAGTTGAGGTTATTTACAGTTAGAGTTGAGGTTATTTACAGCATACAGAACATGTTTGTTTTTGTCACGCCCTGGCTCTGGGGACTCTGAAATGTTGAGCCAGGGTGTGTAGTTTCTGTGTTATATTTTCTATGTTGATGTTCTAGATCGTTTAGATCTATGTTGGCCAGGGTGGTTCCCAATCAGAGGCAGCTGTATCTCGTTGTCTCTGATTGTGGACCATACTTAGGCAGCCTGTTTGGCACTAGTCGGTGTGGGATCTTGTTCCGTAAAGGTTTGTTTTGTGTAACCTAGGACTTCACGTATCGTTTGTTTGTTGTTTTGTGTCGTGTTAAGTACTTAATAAAATGTATGCTTATCACGCTGCGCCTTGGTCCGTATCTTCCGTTAACGATCGTGACAGTTTTCTTATTTCCTATTTTTTAAATAATGCTGATTAACTGTCTGAACATAGTCAGTATTGGGGGTTAGTCTTGAATGTCAATAAGAAGTAATATAATTGTGTGGTATGACTTTACAATGTCCAGCTGCATTATACACCACGTAGCTTTATAGGAATCAGACTTTACAATGTCCAGCTACATTATACACCACGTAGCTTTATAGGAATCAGACTTTACAATGTCCAGCTACATTATACACCACGTAGCTTTATAGGAAGCAGACTTTACAATGTCCAGCTACATTATATTCCATATAGCTTTATAGGAATCACACTTTACAATGTCCAGCTACATTATATTCCATGTAGCTTTATAGGAATCAGAATGTACAATGTCCAGCTACATTATATTCCATGTAGCTTTATAGGAATCAGACTTTACAATGTCCAGCTACATTATATTCCATGTAGCTTTATAGGAATCAGAATTTACAATGTCCAGCTACATTATATTCCATGTAGCTTTATAGGAATCAGACTTTACAATGTCCAGCTACATTATACACCACGTAGCTTTATAGGAATCAGACTTTACAATGTCCAGCTACATTATACACCACGTAGCTTTATAGGAATCAGACTTTACAATGTCCAGCTACATTATACACCACGTAGCTTTATAGGAAGCACATTTTACGATGTCCAGCTACATTATATTCCATATAGCTTTATAAGAATCACACTTTACAATGTCCAGCTACATTATATTCCATGTAGCTTTATAGGAATCAGAATTTACAATGTCCAGCTACATTATATTCCATGTAGCTTTATAGGAATCAGACTTTACAATGTCCAGCTACAGTGGCTTGCGAAAGTATTCACCCCCCTTGGCATTTTTCCTATTTTGTTGCCTTACAACCTGGAATTAAAATGGATTTTTTGGGGGTTTGTATCATTTGATTTACACAACATGCCTACCATTTTGAAGATGCAAAATATTTTTTATTGTGAAACAAACAAGAAATAAGACATAAAAACAGAAAACTTGAGCGTGCATAACTATTCACCCCCCCAAAGTCAATACTTTGCAGAGCCACCTTTTGCAGCAATTACAGCTGCAAGTCTCTTGGGGTATGTCTCTATAAGCTTGGCACATCTAGCCATTGGGATTTTTGCCCATTCTTCAAGGCAAAACTGCTCCAACTCCTTCAAGTTGGATGGGTTCCGCTGGTGTACAGCAATCTTTAAGTCATACCACAGATTCTGAAATGGATTAATAATAATAATAAGCCATTTATCAGACGCTTTTATCCAAAGCGACTTACAGTCATGTGTGCATACATTTTTTGTGCATGGGTGGTTCCGGGGATTGAACCCACTACCTTGGCGTTACAAGCGCCGTGCTCTATCAGCTGAGCTACAGAGGGATTGAGGTCTAGGCTTTGGCTAGGCCATACATTATACACCACGTAGCTTTATAGGAATCAGACTTTACAATGTCCAGCTACATTATACACCACGTAGCTTTATAGGAATCAGACTTTACAATGTCCATCTACATTATACACCACGTAGCTTTATAGGAATCAGACTTTACAATGTCCAGCTACATTATACACCACGTAGCTTTATAGGAATCAGTTACTAATCTACTGAAACTTCTTCATGGCCAAGTTGTTTTATTTAAACATCTTGGGAATAATTTTGACCCACCATTATTTTGCTAATTTATTTGGACAGCGAAGCTAAAACGTTTAATTTGGCGCTATACTCCAGAATATTGGATTTGAGATCAAATGTTTTATATGAGGCGACAGTACATAATGTTACCATTTATTTGAGGGTATTTTCATACATATCGGTTTTACCATGTAGAAATGAATGCACTTTATGTATCTAGGTCCCCTATTTGAAGATGTCATAAGTATTTGGACAAAGTCACTTATAGTGGATTACATTTAGTTAAAAGTTTAGTATTTGGTCCCATATTGACTACAAACCTGTTGGATGGATTTACCGTTTGTTTTGGTTGTGTTTGAGATGATGTTGTGCCCAATAGAAATGAATGGTAAATAATGTATTGTCATTTTGGAGTCACTTAAACATATCATTTTCTTACTTAAAAATAAAAGTGACTCCAAAATGACTCAATACATTATTTGTAAACAAAATAATCTGAAGCTAATGCTAGTTCTCAGGTCTCAGGCTAGGTTACTCATGGTTCCCTGAATCACCCTGATTACACGTCTTATCAACCGGAAGACATCATAGCTAACATCACACCTCCAGGATGAATAAACTACTGTTCTTACCAGCCATAACATCACACCTCCAGGATGAATAAACTACTGTTCTTACCAGCCATAACATCACACCTCCAGGATGAATAAACTACTGTTCTTACCAGCCATAACATCACACCTCCAGGATGAATAAACTACTGTTCTTACCAGCCATAACATCACACCTCCAGGATGAATAAACTACTGTTCTTACCAGCCACTGAGACTGCATCCCCATTCACCCTTCTCCCAAAGTGTGCACACTTCTGGAAAAGGGTTGAGAATTGGAATGCAGCCCAAAGCTGGTGTTGATGAGGACAATCCTAGCCAGTATCTAAATGTATTGGCTAACGTTAGCCTTGTGGTTTATGTCCAGGTGACCACGGCCGTGGTGAAGGTGGATGAGTACCTGCTAGAGGTGGTGGTGTATCGCCACGGGCGCTCCATCGGAACCTCCTACCCCAAACTACTCAGCAGCAACAACAGGGACCTGTAGTGTGGAGATCTACGCACCCCAAATGGCACCCTATTCCCTATGTAGTGCACTGCTTTTGACCAGGGCCCATAGGGCTAGTAGTGCACTATATAGGGAATAGGGTGCCATTTGGGGCCTAGTCAGAATCTCATACAACAATTCAATAATCTAGAATCATCTTTCATGTTAAAGGTTGATTCTGATCTGGAGATCATTGTAGTGTCCTTAGTTTGTTTTAGACCCCATGTTGTTATTAGGTTATGTCCTCCTCCATCTAATCCTTACCCTCGTTCCCAGGATCAATTACTACCTCATAGAAAATCCTGCATCATTCACACTAAACTATTATATTAGAGATGACAGTACAGTTGATCCAGGACCAGGATTTTGGACATATTAAAGTGTTGTCTCTCTCTGCTACCAGCTCACCTTTCTGTCCTAAATATTCTAAACTGGTCCTTAGTCTTTCACAAACCAGAGGGCTGTTAAGAACATTATTAAAGCATTTTGACAATCCATATTTATTTATTTTGTTAGAAAACAAAGTATGAGCTATGATAGGAACCTGATCGTTTAACATTATATTGACAGTATGGTACTGTTATTAATTGATTTTAACATATTATTACTTTGTTATGGTTACGGGGGCCATATGTCAAGTGGGGGGGCATTTCCCAATTGCTTGAAGAAAATAAAACAGGTTTACAAGTATACCATCTTAGCTTCTTCTGTACTTTTATTTTGAAGATTAAAACAACCAATGGTTACAGTACAAGTCTTCCTGGCAGAAAACAATGGTTACAGTACAAGTCTTCCTGGCAGAGAACAATGGTTACAGTACAAGTCTTCCTGGCAGAGAACAATGGTTACAGTACAAGTCTTCCTGGCAGAGAACAATGGTTACAGTACAAGTCTTCCTGTCAGAGAACAATGGTTACAGTACAAGTCTTCCTGGCAGAGAACAATGGTTACAGTACAAGTCTTCCTGTCAGAAAACAATGGTTACAGTACAAGTCTTCCGGGCAGAGAACAATGGTTACAGTACAAGTCTTCCTGTCAGAGAACAATGGTTACAGTACAAGTCTTCCTGGCAGAGAACAATGGTTACAGTACAAGTCTTCCTGGCAGAAAACAATGGTTACAGTACAAGTCTTCCTGGCAGAAAACAATGGTTACAGTACACGTCTTCCTGGCAGAGAACAATGGTTACAGTACAAGTCTTCCTGGCAGAAAACAATGGTTACAGTACAAGTCTTCCTGGCAGAGAACAATGGTTACAGTACAAGTCTTCCTGTCAGAGAACAATGGTTACAGTACAAGTCTTCCTGGCAGAGAACAATGGTTACAGTACAAGTCTTCCTGTCAGAAAACAATGGTTACAGTACAAGTCTTCCGGGCAGAGAACAATGGTTACAGTACAAGTCTTCCTGTCAGAGAACAATGGTTACAGTACAAGTCTTCCTGGCAGAGAACAATGGTTACAGTACAAGTCTTCCTGGCAGAAAACAATGGTTACAGTACAAGTCTTCCTGGCAGAAAACAATGGTTACAGTACACATCTTCCTGGCAGAGAACAATGGTTACAGTACAAGTCTTCCTGGCAGAAAACAATGGTTACAGTACAAGTCTTCCTGGCAGAAAACAATGGTTACAGTACAAGTCTTCCTGGCAGAAAACAATGGTTACAGTACAAGTCTTCCTGGCAGAGAACAATGGTTACAGTACAAGTCTTCCTGGCAGAGAACAATGGTTACAGTACAAGTCTTCCTGGCAGAAAACAATGGTTACAGTACAAGTCTTCCTAGCAGAGAACAATGGTTACAGTACAAGTCTTCCTGGCAGAGAACAATGGTTACAGTACAAGTATTCCTAGTAGAGAACAATGGTTACAGTACAAGTCTTCCTGGCAGAGAACAATGGTTACAGTACAAGTCTTCCTGGCAGAGAACAATGGTTACATACAAGTTTCCCGGCAGAGAAAGTTACAGTACAAGTCTTCCTGGCAGAGAAACAATGGTTACAGTACAAGTCTTTCCTGGCAGAGAACAATGGTTACAGTACAAGTCTTCCTGGCAGAGAACAAGGGTTACAGTACAAGTCTTCCTGGCAGAGAAACATGGTTACAGTACAAGTCTTCCTGGCAGAAGAACAATGGTTACAGTACAAGTCTTCCTGGCAGAAAACAATGGTTACAGTACAAGTCTTCCTGGCAGAGAACAATGGTTACAGTACAAGTCTTCCTGGCAGAAAACAATGGTTACAGTACAAGTCTTCCTGGCAGAAAACAATGGTTACAGTACAAGTCTTCCTGGCAGAAAACAATGGTTACAGTACAAGTCTTCCTGGCAGAAAACAATGGTTACAGTACAAGTCTTCCTGGCAGAGAACAATGGTTACAGTACAAGTCTTCCTGGCAGAGAACAATGGTTACAGTACAAGTCTTCCTGGCAGAAAACAATGGTTACAGTACAAGTCTTCCTGGCAGAGAACAATGGTTACAGTACAAGTCTTCCTGGCAGAGAACAATGGTTACAGTACAAGTCTTCCTGGCAGAGAACAATGGTTACAGTACAAGTCTTCCTAGCAGAGAACAATGGTTACAGTACAAGTCTTCCTGGCAGAGAACAATGGTTACAGTACAAGTCTTCCTGGCAGAGAACAATCCAATCATGTAAGACTAGTGTAGGTGAAACTATAATTTCCATGGAGATCTCAGGTTTATTTGATTCAATAATAGTAGGTTACATGAATGATGCATCAAAAGTAATCATGATCTGACTAAGAACAGGTCTGTAATGAGGAATGTAATACTGATAGAAATGCATACTAATTAACATATGAAAACATAAAAATAATATAGTTTAGATTAAAAGCATGGATTGTAAGAATAGTATAAATGTCACTACTGTCATTACTCATTATCTTCCACCTCCATGGCTTCCACTCCTGTGGCTTCCACTCCTGTGGCTTCCACTCCTGTGGCTTCCACTCCTGTGGCTTCCACTCTATCAAAGAGAAACTGGTAGAAGGTTCTCTGCTCTCCCTGATCTGTAGCTGAAGTGTTACTGTTGAACTGCAGCTTCTCCTGAAATGCCGTGAACAGGCTGTCATTAACAGACTCTGTCTTGACTCTTTCCAGCACTACGTCTAATTGCCAACTCCCCTGGTTCAGGAATCCCTGTAGCACATCAACTCTTTTCCTACGCACCGCTTGGATGATGATCCTCTGAAGTGTGCGTGACAGGGGAATGGCATACTCTATGATACTCTGGGTTTTCTTGCTTTTACCCTCGTAGGAGTAGCCTGCTGTATGCATAGCTATCAGCTGGCAGTACACATTGAAGACTGGAGAGCCAGAGGCACCGTGGAAGAAACAAGTGTCATAGGTAATCCTTTCTGTGTCCGTCGGTAGACGTGTCTTGATGTCCCCGTTCTCCACCAAATATCTGTTAGTTATGACATGCAAGAATTCCTCATTTTCTTTGACATGTTTTTCTACAGCTCGTTCACGATCTCCATATGGAATGATAAAGCAGGGGTCTTTCTTTTTCACCCCACACTCGGGGTGGCCGATGATGCAGATTCCACCTTCTGGAGATGGAAAGCTGAAGGTGTCAAGCAAGCCTGAAGGCAAGGTGATGTCAGGATCTGCGCTAAGCTCCAGCAAGGCGAAGTCAATATACCCTGAATCATCTTTTTCATAGGCTACAACCTCACTTTTCACTGGTATATTTTGTGTTCTCTCATCCAGGTCTTCAAAGTCAAACGTGACTGTTACTGATTGTTGCAGCTTGTTTGTGATTTGCTCATAGATTTTCTGGACAACATGGGCGTTTGTAAGGATGAACTTGTCAAACAGAAGGAAGCCAGTTCCTGTTGCTTCCCCTTTAATGATCACCAGACAAACAGAAGCACTCAGCTCCATCAGCCTCTTCAGTTTTTTAATCTCTTGGAAGCTCTGTGTTTTCTTTCCAAACTCTACTCTTAAGAATTGTTGCACGTCTGAAGGCTTTTTCAACTTCTCTCTGTCTTTCATGTGATTGACCAAACCTGCATACTGGGAACGCAGGGTGTTTAGGATCTCTTGAGAGTTTGGAACCTCACGCCATTTTTGCTTCTCCATCAGAGATCTACCATCTTTTCCCGCCTCCGTTGACTGCAACTTTGTTTTAGCTGTGTCTGGTGTAGTAGGATTCTGAGGAGAGAGCCCTGCTTCTGATGTTACTCCATGGGGTTCGGACAGCTCTTCAGTTGGCGTGTTGCCAAAATCCTCAAGACTATCTTGTGACTCAGATACACCACCGACAAGATCTGCAGTCACAACCAACATTTTCCCATCAAGACCATCAACTGGCTGGGACATCTCTGTGATGACATCCATCTCTGACTCAGACAGAAGACAGCGTTTTCTGAAGACGGTTTCAGCAAATCGCCCATCTCTCCTCAAGGCTTGCTTCACCTTTTCCCCTTTGTATGCGTACACACAAACATATGTCACTTTCTTCCTTAGCTCTGGGTTTCTTATTACTTTCCTTATAATCGTTTTTCCACCCCTAGTTTTAACATTGAAAGTCATCAACTTGCCAGGTTGCATTTTATTTTTGTTCCTCTGTTTGGAATGGCCCTGGATATATGAAGAACTGCCACTACCTGGATCTTTGATGAAGGTGACTGTCACTAGCTCATTGTTATCAATTAAATGGCAGGGGAAATGTGTACTGACAGCTGCCCTTGGCTCTTTTTCTCTTTGGATGACAACTTCCATCCCTTGTTTTTCCTTTGTCATGTTCTTGAACGCCTTGATTGTTTGCAGTGCATCCAGGACCGTTCCATGTTTATGGCATGTAACCCTGAATTGTTTGTATCCGAAGCGGTATCGGAAGGAATGGCTTCCATCATGTGCTTCTTTCTGTGACAGAAGAGATGGAAGTGTAAAGGCTCAGGGGATTACAACCACAGTCTCCCTCTCAGGAAACCAACGTCAACCGTTGGGCCAAGGGGGAACTTCCTCTTGGCCCGAGGGTAGACACTGATTTTAAGTCGCAGGCAGAGCTAACTCATCACGAGAGCGTGAGTCCGCCTCACAGAAGCCTAAATTAAAAAGAAGACTCATAATTGACTGTTATTAATGAACAGACAAATACATTGGAAAAGCTAAACAGTATCAACTGAAGCAAACATAGGAAGATTAATGCATATCTAACCTTGATATCAGGATCCTGAGATTGGCAAGATGTTCCTGGCTGGTTGTCCGAGGAGTTCCTCCGATGACAAGTCTGTAATGCATGAGTTACAACATATAGCTACATCAACTACAATAATAAGAAAGGGTCATTTTGTGTGACTAACTTCAGCTGTCCAGATGTATTGTTATGTTAGTGGAATACTTTTTTATGTTTAAATTGTTAGAGGCTAGTATAGTAGTGACTGTATTATAAATACTAGTGTGATAGTAGCCTTTAGTAGTAGTGGTAGTAGTAAAAGCGGTGGTGGTATTGGTACTAGTAGTAGTAGTAGTAGTAGTTTTGTAATAATGGTGGCAATGGTGGTGGTAGTAGTAGTGTGTTTCAGACATAAGGAAGTGGATGGCTGAAAACTTTTTACTTTTAAACTCGGACAAAACAGAGATGCTTGTTTCTAGGTCCCAAGAAACAAAGAGATCTTCTGTTAAATCTGACAATTCATCTTGATGGTTGTAAAGTCGTCTCAAATAAAACTGTGAAGGACCTAGGCGTTACTCTTGACCCTGATCTCTCTTTTGACGAACATATCAAGACTGTTTCAAGGACAGCTTTTTTCCATCTACGTAACATTGCAAAAATCAGAAATGTTCTGTCCAAAAATGATGCAGAAAAATTAATCCATGCATTTGTTACTTCTAGATTAGACTACTGCAATGCTCTATTTTCCGGCTACCCGGATAAAGCACTAAATAAACTTCAGTTAGTGCTAAATACGGCTGCTAGAATCCTGACTAGAACCAAGAAATTTGATCATATTACTCCAGTGCTAGCTTCCCTACACTGGCTTCCTGTTAAGGCAAGGGCTGATTTCAAGGTTTTACTGTTAACCTATAAAGCGTTACATGGGCTTGCTCCTACCTATCTTTCCGAGTTGGTCCTGCCGTACATACCAATACGTACGCTACGGTCACAAGACGCAGGCCTCCTAATTGTCCCTAGAATTTCTAAGCAAACAGCGGGAGGCAGGGCTTTCTCCTATAGATCTCCATTTTTATGGAACAGTCTGCCTACCCATGTGAGAGACGCAGACTCGGTCTCAACCTTTAAGTCTTTACTGAAGACTTATCTCTTCAGTAGGTCATATGATTGAGTGTAGTCTGGCCCAGGAGTGTGAAGGTGAACGGAAAGGCTGGAGCAACGAACAGCCCTTGCTGTCTCTGCCAGGCCGGTTCCCCTCTCCACTGGGGTTCTCTGCCTCTAACCCTGTTGCAGGGGCTGAGTCACTGGCCTGCTGGTGCTCTTTCATGCCGTCCCTGGGAGGGGTGCGTCACTTGAGTGGGTTGAGTTACTGACGTGATCTTCCTGTCTGGGTTGGCGCCCCCCCCCCCCCCTTGGTTTGTGCTGTGGTGGAGACCTCTGTGGGCTATACTCGGCCTTGTCTCAGGATTGTAAGTTGGTGGTTGGGGATATCCCTCTAGTGGTGCGGGGGCTGTGCTTTGGCGGAGTGGGTGGGGTTATATCCTTCCTGTTTGGCCCTGTCCGGGGGGTTTCTTCGGATGGGGCCACAGTGTCTCCGGACCGCTCCTGTCTCAGCCTCCAGTATTTATGCTGCAGTAGTTTTATGTGTCGGGGGGCTGGGGTTAGTTGGTTATACCTGGAGTACTTCTCCTTTCTTATCCAGTGTCCTGTGTGAATTTAAGTATGCTCTCTCTAATTCTCTCGTTCTCTCTTTCTCTCTGAGAACCTGAGCCCTAGGACCATACGTCAGGACTACCGGGCATGATGACACCCTGCTGCCCCCAGTCCGCCTGGCCTTGCTGCTATTCCAGTTTCAACTGTTCTGCCTGCGGCTACGAAACCCCTACCTGTCCCAGACCTGCTGTTTTCAACTCTAAATGATCGGCTATGAAAAGCCAACTGAGAGACCTGAGCCCTAGGACCATACGTCGGGACTACCGGCCGTGGTGACTCCTTGCTATCCCCAGTCCGCCTGGCCTTGCTGCTATTCCAGTTTAAACTGTTCTGCCTGCGGTTATGGAACCCCTACCTGTCCCAGACCTGCTGTTTTAAACTCTAATGATCGGCTATGAAAAGCCAACTGAGATTTATTCCTGATTATTATTTGACCATGCTTGTCACTTATGAACATTTTTGAACATCTTGGCATGGTTCTGTTATAATCTCCACCCGGCACAGCCAGAAGAGGACTGGCCACCCCTCATAGCCTGGTTCCTCTCTAGGTTTCTTCCTAGGTTTTGCCTTTCTAGGGAGTTTTTCCTAGCCACCGTGCTTCTACACCTGCATTACTAGCTGTTTGGGGTTTTAGGCTGGGTTTCTGTACAGCACTTCGAGATATTAGCTGATGTAAGAAGGGCTATATAAAATAAAATTGATTGATTGATTGATAGTAGTATGGTGTAGTATTAGTGGTAGTATTGGTGGTAGTAGTAGTGGTGGTAGTAGTAGTAGTAGTAGTAGTGGTAGTAGTAGTAGCAGTAGTAGTGGTAGTGGTAGTCGTAGTGGTAATAGTAGTCGTAGTAATCGTAGTAGTAGCAGTAGTAGTAGTGGTGGTAGTGGTAGTAGTAGTAGTAGTATGGTGTAGTATTAGTGGTGGTGGTAGCAGTGGTAGTAGTAATGGTAGTAGTAGTAGTGGTAGTGGTGGTAGTAGTAGTAGTAGTAGCAATATTAGTGGTATTGGTAGAAGTCGACAAGTTAATAGGGATATTTATTGTATTTCAAAAGTAACATTGAATTGCGTATGGTTTTCACTGCAACCAAATATCAACATTTGAAGGAGATTCATCTTCTGCTTGAATAGTTCCATTTGTGCCTCTGACAATCTGGCTTTAATTCCAGTTTGTCTACAAATTAATAATGTATATGTTGGATTCAGGTCTCCATCTAAACCAAAAATTTAAGTAAAAAAATAGGACTAAATCAAAGCAAACTTTAAATGCACTTTATTTATTTCAACTTTGATTTTTTGGTTCGATCCCGGGCTGTTTCGCTGCCGGCAACGACCGGGAGACCCATGAGACGGCGCACAATTGCCCCAGCGTCGTCCGGGTTAGGGGAGGGTTTGGCCGGCTGGGATGTCCTTGTCCCATAACCACCACTATAACTGTTCCTCTGTCTGGTGACACAACTCACCACTATAACTGTTCCTCTGTCTGGAGACACAACTCACCACTATAACTGTTCCTCTGTCTGGAGATACAACTCACCACTATAACTGTTCCTCTGTCTGGAGATACAACTCACCACTATAACTGTTCCTCTGTCTGGAGATACAACTCACCACTATAACTGTTCCTCTGTCTGGAGATACAACTCACCACTATAACTGTTCCTCTGTCTGGAGACACAACTCACCACTATAATTTTTCCTCTGTCTGGAGACACAACTCCCACTAAATGTTCCTCTTCTGGGATACAACTCACCACTATAACTGTCCTCTGTCTGGAGATACAACTCACCACTATAACTGTTCCTCTGTCTGAGATAAAACTCACCACTAAAAACTGTTCCTCTTCTGGAATACGACTCACCACTATAACTGTTCCTCTGTCTGGAGATACGACTCACCACTATACGGGGCCCTGTCTGGAGATACAACTCACCCCTATAACTGTTCCTCTGTCTGGAGATACAACTCACCACTATAACTGTTCCTCTGTTGGGACAACTCACCACTATAACTGTTCCTCTGTCTGGAATACAACTCATCACTAAACTGTTCCTCTGTCTGGAGATACAACTCACCACTAAACTGTTCCTCTGTCTGGAGATACAACTCACCACTTAACTGTTCCTCTGTCTGGAGATCAACTCACCACTATAACGTTCCTCTGTCTGGAGATACAACTCACCACTATAACGTTCCTCTGTCTGGAGATACAACTCACCACTATAACTGTTCCTCTGTCTGGAGATACAACCCACCACTATAACTGTTCCTCTGTCTGGAGATACACTCACCACTATCAACTGTTCCTCTGTCTGGAGATACAACTCACCACTATAACTGTTCCTCTGTCTGTAGATACAACTCACCACTATAAAACTGTTCCTCTGTCTGGAGATCAACTCACCACTATAACTGTTTCCTCTGTCTGAGATACAACTCACCACTATAACTGTTCCTCTTTCCTGGAGCCACAACCACTCACCACTTATAACTGTTCCTCTGTCTGGAGATACGACTCACCACTATAACTGTTCCTCTGTCTGGAGAATACAACTCACCACTATAACTGTCCTCTGTCCTGGAGATACAACTCCCACTATAACTGTTCCTCTGTCTGGGAGATACAACTCACCACTATAACTGTTCCTCTGTCTGGAGACACACTCACCACTATAACTGTTCCTCTGTCTGGAGACACAACTCACCACTATAACTGTTCCTCTGTCTGTCTGGAGATACAACTCACCACTATAACTGTTACTCTGTCTGGAGATACAACTCACCACTATAACTGTTCCTCTGTCTGGAGACACACTCACCACTATAAACTGTTCCTCTGTCTGTCTGGAGATACAACTCACCACTATACTGTTATCTCTGTCTGGAGATACAACTCACCACTATAACTGTTCCTCTGTCTGGAGATACAACTCACCACTATAACACTGTTCCTCTGTCTGGAGATACAACTCACCACTATAACTTTCCTCTGTCTGGAGATACAACTCACCACTATAAACTGTTTCCTCTGTCTGGAGATACAACTCACCACTATAACTGTTTCCTCTGTCTGAGATACAACTCACCACTATAACTGTTCCTATGTCTGCCTGGAGACACAACTCACCACTATAACTGTTTCCTCTGTCTGGAAATACAACTCACCACTATAACTGTTCCTCTGTCTGGAGATATCACTCACCACATAACTGTTTCCTCTGTCTGGAGATACAACTCACCACTATAACCTGTTCCTTATACCTTGTCTGGAGATACAACCTCACCACTATAAACTGTTCCTCTGTCTGGAGATACAACCTCACCACTATAACTGTTCCTAGTCTGTCTGGAGATACACTCACCACTATAACTGTTCCTCTGTCTGGAGATACAACTCACCACTATAACTGTTCCTCTGTCTGGAGATACAACTCCACCACTATAACTGTTTTCCTCTGCCTGGGAGACACAACTCACCACTATAACTGTTCCTCTGTCTGGAGACACAACTCACCACTATAAACTGTTCCTCTGTCTGGAGATACAACTCACACTATAACTGGTCCTCTGTCTGGAGCATACAACTCATCACTATAACTGTTTCCTCTGTCTGGAGATACAACTCACCACTATAACTGTTCCCTCTGTCTGGAGATACAACTCACCACTATAACTGTTCCTCTGTCTGGAGATACAACTCACCACTATAACTGTTCCTCTGTCTGGAGATCACTCACCACTATAACTGTTCCTCTGTCTGGAGAACAACTCACCACTTAACTGTTCCTCTGTCTGGAGATACAACTCACCACTATAACTGTTCCTCTGTCTGGAGATACAACTCACCACTATAACTGTTCCCTGTCTGGAGATACAACTCACCACTATAAACTGTTCCTCTGTCTGGAGATACAACTCACCACTGATAACTGTTCCTCTGTCTGGAGATACAACTCACCACTATAACTGTTCCTCTGTCTGGAGATACAACTCACCACTATAACTGTTCCTCTGTCTGGAGATACACAAACTCACCACTATAACTGTTTCCTCTGTCTGGAGATACAACTCACCACTATAACTGTTCCCTCTGTCTGGAGATACAACTCACCACTATAACTGTTCCTCTGTCTGGAGATACAACTCACCACTATAACTGTTCCTCTGTCTGGAGATACAACTCACCACTATAACTGTTCCTCTGTCTGGAGATACAACTCACCCACTATAACTGTTCCTCTGTCTGGAGACACAAACTCACCCTACAAACTGTTCCTCCTCTGTCTGGAGATACGACTCACCACTATAACTGTTCCTCTGTCTGGAGATACAACTCACCACTAAACGTTCCTCTGTCTGGGAGATCAACTCACCACTATAACTGTTCCTCTGTCTGGAGATACAACTCACCCACTATAACTGGTTCCTCTGTCTGGATACACAACTCACCACTATAACTGTTCCTCTGTCTGGAGACACAACTCACCACTATAACTGTTCCTCTGTCTGTCTGGAGATACAACTCACCACTATAACTGTTACTCTGTCTGAGATACACTCACCACTATAACTGTTCCTCTGTCTGGAGACACAACTCACCACTATAACTGTTTCCTCTGTCTGTCTGGAGATACAACTCACCACTATAAAGTTTACTCTGTCTGGAGATACAACTCACCACTATAACTGTTCCTCTGTCTGGAATACAACTCACCACTATAACTGTTCCTCTGTCTGAGATACAACTCACCACTATAACTGTTCCTCTGTCTGGAGATACAACTCACCACTATACACTGTTCCTCTGTCCTGGAGATACAACTCACCACTATAAACTGTTCCTCTGTCTGGAGATCCAACTCACCACTATAACTGTTCCTATTCTGCCTGGAGACACAACCACCACTATAACTGTTCCTCTGTCTGGAAAATACAACTCACCACTATAACTGTTTCCTCTGTCTGGAGATACAACTCACCACTATAACTGTTCCTCTGTCTGGAGATACAACTCACCACTATAACTGTTCCTCTGTCTGGAGATACAACTCACCACTATACTGTTCCTCTGTCTGGAGATACAACTCACCACTATACACTGTTCCTATGTCTGTCCCGGGGAGATACGACCTCACCACTATAACTGTTCCTCTGTCTGGAGATACAACTCCACCACTATAACTGTTCTCTGATCTGGGATACAACTCACCACATAACTTGTTTCCTCTGCCTGGAGAAAAAACTCACCACTTAACTGTTCCTCTGTCTGGAGATACAACTCACCACTAAAACTGTTCCTCTGTCTGGAGATACAACTCACCACTATAACTTTCCTCTGTCTGGAGATACAACTCATCACTATAACTGTTCCTCTGTCTGGAGATACAACTCACCACTATAACTTTCCTCTGTCTGGAGATACAACTCCACCACTATAACTTTCCTCTGTCTGGAGATACAACTCACCACTATAACTGTTCCTCTGCCTGGAGACCAACTCACCACTATAACTGTTCCTCTGTCTGGAGATACAACTCCACCCTATAATGTCCTCTGCCTGGAGATACAACTCACCACTATAACTGTTCCTCTGTCTGGAGATACAACTCACCACTATAACTGTTCCTCTGTCTGGAGAACAACTCACCACTATAACTGTTCCCCCTGTCTGGAGATACAACTCACCACTATAACTTTCCTCTTGCCTGGAGATACAACTCACCACTAAAACTGTTCCTCTGCCTGGAGATACAACTCACCACTATAACTGTTCCTCTGTCTGGAAACACAACTCACCACTATAACTGTTCCTCCTCTGTCTGGAGGAATACAACTCACCCACTATACACTGTTCCTCTGTCTGGAAAGTACAACTCACCACTATAAACTGTTGCCTCTGTCTGGAGATACAACTCACCACTATAACTGGTTCTCTATACAACTCACCACTATAACTGTTCCTCTGTCTGGAGATACAACTCACCACTATAACTGGGCCTCTGTCTGGAGATACAACTCACCACTATAAACTGTTTCCTCTGTCTGGAGACACAACTCACCACTAAAACTGTTGCCGCTGTCTGGGATACAACTCACCACATAACTGTTCCTCTGTCTGGAGATACAACTCAACCACTATAACCTGGGCCTCTGTTTGTCCAGTCTGTCTCTGCATCTTCTCTGCTGTCACTCTGGCTCGGTCTGTGCTTCTCCCTGTTCTCCTCTGTCTGTCACTCTATTCTATATATATTGTTATATCTGTTGCCCAGTCTGTCTCTCTGGGTGGTGGTCTTCCTACCGCCACTCCACTGGACTCTGCTGCAGCGTCTGAGCTGTCTTTGCTGCTAGGCCTCGCATCACTGGGACCAGAAGACCAGGGGACCACACTGCCTGTACTGGGTCCAGCAACATCTTAGGGTAACACTTAATTTTAAGGGTCTATAACCAGGGTTGGAACCTGTTCAGGGAACAAAACCGAAAACCGGAAAATAACGAAATTATTTGAGGAACAGAACCTGAACCGAAAACAAAGTGATCTATACTGTTCTGGAACACAACCGTTCTTTTAAAAGCATGGGAACTGGTTAATAACGCTCTTTTACGTCCCAGACATTTTTTTTCCCGTCCCACAAAAATCACAACAAAGCGTCTATGCAAAGCCCTCACTCTGTCACTCAAACGTATTCAAGCATCTGCCTGCCAGCTGGAAATCTCTGCCAGTGGGTGTGCGTGTAGGCTACCTGCCACTCCCCTCTGAAGCATAGGTTACTGTAGCCTAGGTTACTGTTGCCCAGGTTACTGTTGCCTAGGTTATTGTTGCCTAGGTTACTGTCAAAATAGCTGATTTGTGTCCAAAGTCAGTGTTTACAGTACATTTTTGGATTTCATTAGCAGTCAAATGGGAGTTAACTCAAGAGGAGGCTTTAGAATGGGAGCTTTAGAATGTGAGTTACAAATGGAGCTTTAGAATGGGTAGGTTAAACAAGAGGGAGCTTTAGAATGGAGTTAACAAGGGGAGTTTTAGAATGGGTAGTTAACAAGGGAGCTCTTAGAATGGGAGTTAAAACGGGGGGAGTTTAAAAGGGGGGTTTAACAAGGGAGTTTTAAAATAGGAGTTTTAGAAGGGAGTTCAAAGAGGAGCAGAATGGGAGTTAAAAGGGGAGTTTAGAATGGGGGGTTAAAAAACAAGGGAGTTTTAAAGGGGGAGTTTAGAATGGGAGGTAAAAGGGACTTAGAGGGAAGTTTTAGAAGGGAGTTAAAAAGAGGGTTTTAAAATGGGATCTTTAAAAGGGGAGAAAAACAAGGGGAGCTTTAGAATGGGGTTAACAAGGGGGGGTTTAAAATGGGGGGTTTTTTAGAAGGGAGTTAACAAGAGGACTTTAGAAGGAGCTTTAGAAGGGGAGTTAACAAGGGGGAGTTTTGAATGGGAGCTTTAAAATGGGATTTTTAACAAGGGGGTTTTTAAAAAAAGGAGCTTTAAAATGGGAGTTAAAAAGGGGGGAGCTTTAGTGGGTTTAGAATGGGATTTAACAAGAGGAGCTTTAGAGGGATTTAAAAACGGGACTTTAGAATGGGATTTAACAAAGGAGTTTTAGAATGGGAGTTAAAGGGATTTAACAAGGGGAGTTTTAGAAATTTGTTTTGAATGGGAGTTAAAAAGGGGAGTTTTAGAAGGGGAGGTTAAAAAGATGAGCTTTAAAATGGGATTTTTTAAAAAGGGAAGTTTTAGAATGGGAGCTTTAGAATGGGAGTTAAAAGAGGAGTTTAGAATGGGAGCTTTAGAATGGGGGGTTAACAAGAGGTGTTTTAGAATGGGAGTTTGGGAAATGGGAGTAAAAAGGGGGAGTTTTAAAATTTGGGTTTGAAGGGAGTTAACAAGGGGAGCTTTAGAAGGGGGTTTTAGAATGGGAGTTAACAAGAGGAGTTTTTAGAAGGGAGTTAAAGGGGGGGGAGTTTTGAATGGAGTAAAAGGGGAGCTTTAGAAGGGGAGTTTTGAATGGGAGTTAACAAGGGGAGTTTTAGAAGGGAGCTTTATATGGGAGTTAACAAGGGGGCTTTAGAAAGTTGCTTAGAAGGGGGTTTAAAAAGGGGGACTTAGAATGGGGGGTTAAAAGAGGAGCTTTAGAATAGGAGATTTAGAAGGGATTTTTAACAAGGGAGCTTGGGGAGGTTAAAAGGGGAGCTTTAGAATGGGAGCTTTGAATGGGATTTAACAAGGGGAGCTTTAGAAGGGGAGTTAAAAATATGAGCTTTGAAGGGAGTTAACAAGAGGAGCTTAGAATGGGAGTTAACGGGGGGAGCTTTAAAATAGGACTTTAGAAGGGGGAGTTAAAAGGGGGGTTTTTAGATGGGAGTTAACAAAGGACTTTAAAAAGGAGTTTTAGAATGGGAGTTAACAAGAGGAGCTTAGAATGGGAGTTAACAAGGGGAGCTTAGAATGGGAGTTTAGAATGGGAGTAAAAGGGGGTTAAAAGGGAGTTAACAATATGAGTTTTAGAAGGGAGTTAAACAAGAGGGTTTTAAAATGGGATTTTAAAAAGGGGGAGTTTAGAATAGGAGCCTTAGAAGGGAGTAAAAAGGGGATTTTAGAATGGGAGTTAAAAAAGGGGTTTTTAGAAGGGGGGTTAAACAAGGAGTTTTAGAAGGGAGTTTTAAAAGGGAGTTAACAAGAGGAGTTTTAAAATGAGATTTTTAAAACAAGGGAAGTTTTAGAATGGGGCTTCAGAATGGGAGTTAACAAGGGGAGCTTTGGGGAATGGGAGCTTTAAAAAATGGGAGTTAAAAGGGGGGGAGTTTAAATGGGGTTAACAAGAGGAGTTTTTAGAAGGGGGATTTTAGAATTTTGGAGTTAACAAGGGGTTTAGAAGGGGCTTTAGAAAGGGAGTTAAAACAAGGGGAAAGCTTAAAATGGGAGTTAAAAGAGGAGCTTAGAAGGGGATTTAACAAGAGGAGTTTTAGAAGGGATTAACGGGGGGGAGTTTTAAAGGGAGTAAAAAGGGGGAGCTTTAGAATGGGAGTTAAAAAGGGGGGAGTTTTTAGAAGGGGGAGTTAAAAAGGGGGATTTTAGAAGGGGATTTAAAACAAGGGGGGGCTTAGAAGGATTTAAACAAGGGGAGCTTTAGAATGGGAGTTAAAAAGGGGAGCTTTAGAATGGGAGTTTTAAAAATGGGAGTTAACAAGGGGAGCTTAGAATGGGATTTTTAACAGGGGGGAGCTTTAGAAGGGGGGTTTTTAGAATGGGGGTAAAAAAGGGGAGTTTAGAAGGGGGAGTTTTATAAGGGGTTAACAAGGGGGGAGCTTTAGAATAGTTGCTTTTAGAATGGGAGTTAACAAGGGGAGCTTAGAAGGGGATTTAACAAGAGGAGTTTTAAAAATAGGAGTTTTAGAATGGGATTTTAACAAGAGGAGCTTTAAAATGGGTTAACAATGGGAGCTTTAGAATGGGAAGCTTTAAAAAGGGAGTTAAAAAGGGGAGTTTGTGGGGTTAAAAATTGGCTTAGAATGGGAGTTAAAAAGAGGGCTTTGAATGGGAGTTAAAAAGGGGGAGTTTAGAATAGGATTTTTAAATGGGGGGTTAAAAAGGGGGAGTTTTTAGAATGGGATTTTAACAGAGGGTTTTAGAAGGGAGTTAACAAGAGGAGTTTTTAGAAGGGGGGAGTTTTAGAATGGGATTTAACAAGAGGAGTTTTAGAATGAGGTTAAAAAGGGAAGCTTTAGAAGGGGAGTTTCAGAAGGATTTAAAGAGGAGCTTAGAAGGGAGTTTTAGAATGGGAGAACAAGGGGAGCTTTAAAAGGGATTTAAAAAGAGGGCTTTAGAAGGGGAGCTTGAATTGGAGTTAAACAAGAGGATTTTAAAATGGGGGTTTAGAATGGGAGTTAACAAGGGGAGTTTAAAATGGGATTTAACAAGAGGAGTTTTGAATGGGAAATTTTAAACAAGAGGAGCTTTGAAGGGATTTAAAAAGGGGGAGCTTTGAAGGGGTAACAAGGGGAGTTTAGAAGGGATTTAACAAGGGGGCTTTAAAAGGGGAGTAAAAGGGGAGTTTTTAGAAGGGAAAATTTAACAAGGGAAGCTTTTGGGAATGGGAGTTAACAAGGGAGCTTTAGAAGGGGGGCTTTGAAGGGAGTTAACAAGGGGAGTTTTAGAAGGGGGAGTTAACAAGAGGAGTTGAAGGGGTTTAGAATGGGGGGTTAAAAAGAGGAGCTTTAGAATGGGAGCTTTAGAATGGGAGTTAACAAGGGGGCTTAGAATGCGAGCTTTAGAATGGGAGTTAACAAGGGGAGTTTTGAAGGGAGTTAACAAGGGGGGTTTAGAATGGGAGTAACAAGGGGAGCTTTAGAAGGGGAGTTAAAAGGGGAGTTTTAGAATGGGAGAACAAGGGAGCTTTAAAAGGGAGTTAACAAGGGGGTTTAAAAATGGGAGTTTTAGAAGGGATTTAAACAAGAGGAGCTTTAGAAGGGATTTAGAAGGGGGGTTAACAAAGGGATTTTAGAAGCGAGGCTTAGAAGGGATTTAAAAAGGGGGAGCTTTAGAAGGGGGTAAAAGGGGAGCTTTAGAATGGAAGTAACAAGGGGAGTTTTAGAAGGGGGTTAACAAGGGGAGTTTTAGAAGGGGGGTTAACAAGGGGAGTTTAGAAGGGGAGTTTTAGAATGGGATTAAAAAAGGGGAGTTTAGAAGGGGAGTTTTTTGGGAATGGGATTAAAAGAGGAGCTTTAGAAGCGAGTTTTAGAATGGGGGTAACAAGGGGGTTTTAGAAGGGAGTTAAAAAAGGGGAGTTTTTAGAATGGAATTTAACAAGGGGGCTTTAGAAGGGAGTTAAAAAGGGAGCTTTAGAAGGGGGAGTTAGAAGGGATTTAAACAAGGGGAGCTTTGAATGGGAGTTAACAGGGGGGGAGCTTTAGAATGGAAGAAAAAGGGGGAGCTTTAGAATGGGAGCTTTAAAAGGGGGGATTTAAAAAGGGGAGCTTTAAATGTGCTTTAAAATGGGAGTTAACAAGGGGAGTTTTTAGAAGGGGTAAACAAGAGGAGTTTTAAAATGGGGAGCTTTAGAATGGGAGTTAACAAGGGGAGTTTTAGAATGGGGGGTTAAAAAGGGGAGTTTAGAGGGAGCTTTAGAATGGGGGGTAAAAGGGGGAGTTTAGAAGGGGAGTTAACAAGGGAGCTTTAGAAGGGAGTTAACAAGAGGGTTTTAGAAGGGAGTTTTAGAAGGGGAAATTTAAAAAGGGAGTTTAAAAGGAGTTAAAAAAAAAGTTTAGAAGGGGAGTCAGAAGAGAGTTAAAACCAAGAGGAGTTTTAGATGGGAGCTTTTAAAATTTGGAGTAAAAAGGGGAGCTTGAATGGGAGTTAAAAAGAGGAGCTTTAAAAGGGGGAGCTTTAGAATTGGATTTAAAAAGGGGGTTTAAAAGGGGAGCTTTAGAATGGGAGTTAACAAGGGGGTTTAGAATGGGAGTTAACAAGGGGAGCTTAGAAGGGGTTTAACAAGAGGGCTTTAGAAGGGATTTAACAAGGGGAGCTTTAGAAGGGGAGTTAAAAAGGGGAGTTTTAAAAGGGAGTTAAAAAGGGGGAGCTTAGAAGGAATTTAAAAGGGAGCTTTAGAATGGGGGTTAAAAGGGAGCTTAAAATGGGAGCTTTAAAGGGGATTTAAAAAGGGGAGCTTTAGAATGGGATTTAGAAGGGAGTTAACAAGAGGGGGCTTTAGAATGCAGCAAAATGGGAGTTAACAAGGGGGTTTAAAAGGGGGATTAACAGGGGAGTTTTTAGAATGGGAGTTACAAGGGGAGTTTAGAATGGGAGTTAACAAGGGGAGCTTTAGAAGGGAGTTAACAAGGGGGAGCTTTAGAATGGGAGTTAACAAGGGGAGCTTTAGAATGGGAGTTAACAAGGGGAGCTTTAGAATGGGAGTTAACAAGGGGAGCTTTAGAACATTGAAAGTGGATGGAGGGAAGACAAAAGCTGAATAATTGAAAAAGTATAAATGATATAAAAAAGTTGTAAACATACAATTATTCCAGACTAGTCTGCACATTTTAAAGTTTGAATCACGTATCTAGCGTAAACAGAACAGTGTACGGAAAATAGCGTTCCAAAGAATAAAGAGTCAGAAATAAGTTGTACAATATTTAAAGTGTGACTGCTGAAGCAAGTCACGTTAATAAAAGAAAACTAAGATTAAAAGTAATATGACAGAGTGTGTGTGTCACCTTGGCATCAGCTCCTGGAGATTGGCCAGGAGTTTCTTGTTGGTTGTTTGAAGTGTTACTTGGACGAGAAGTCTTCTGTAATATAGAAAAACACCATCACATATTGTAGGTTATGAACGGTGACTCAAGTTGTAGAAAGTTGGTTTGGTAGAACTCCTTTCAAAATACCTTCAAAAATTGGTCCAGTAGATGTTGTTTCTTTGCTCTATCTCCCATGGCAACAGCACAGTACTATTCTGCCACCAGCACAAACAATGATGCCACTTTCGTATGGTAATGAGGAAACCTTCAAAATAAAAGCCAGCATTTCAACACATTGTAATATCATTAGTTGAATAATAAGATAAAATTGGCCATTGATTAAAATGATATTGTGCCAACAAGAAAAGGCGCTAAGTTATTTATGAGAAAAAAATATATATATATATGCTTTAAAAAAATGTTTGACCAATAATGAAAAAATACTATGTTTATTATACAATGTTTTTATCTATCCTGTAGTCTAGTAATTTATAATTAATTTATCTCTACCTATATGCACATATCTACTTCAATTACCTCATACCCATCGACCACATCGACTCAGTACTGGTACCCTGTGTATATAGCCTAGTTATCACCTCGTACCCCTGCACATCGACTCAGTACTGGTACCCTGTGTATATAGCCTAGTTATCACCTCGTACCCCCGCACATCGACTCAGTACTGGTACCCTGTGTATATAGCCTAGTTATCACCTCGTACCCCTGCACATCGACTCAGTACTGGTACCCTGTGTATATAGCCTAGTTATCACCTCGTACCCCCGCACATCGACTCAGTACTGGTACCCTGTGTATATAGCCTAGTTATCACCTCGTACCCCTGCACATCGACTCAGTACTGGTACCCCGTGTATATAGCCTAGTTATCGTTACTCATTGTGGATTTATTTATTGTGTTATTATTTCTCTGTGCATTGTTGGGAAGGACACGTTAGTAAGCATTTCACTGTTAGTCTACACCTGTTGTTTACAAAGCATGTGACAAATTAAATGTGATACTAACCAAATACAGTGCCTTGCAAAAGTGTTCATTCCCCTTGGATTTCTTCACATTTTATTGTGTTACAAAGTGGGATTGAAATGGATTTAATTGTAATTTTTTGTCAACAACCGACACAAAATACTCAGTAATCAATGTTCCCTCTAAGCTGTGCGCCTGCACCTGCCTCGCAGAAGAAATATCAGCCCACAGAGAGAAGCACGAGATTGAACTTCACTCAACTTTCCAGAGTTTTCCCCTTTAGTTAACACTATCAACGTTTCCCTTTACTGTGGCAATTGTGATCGAATCAATGCAATATTAGCCACTTTCAATGCAACATACTGAAACAAAACGAACTATGTAAGAGGTTTTTGCTCTGAGTAGGATTCTACTGAGCACGACTCAGCCCGCACAGACCGGTGCGGCATAACCAATCAGAGCTGCAGTAGGCCTATATGCAAATATACAACGGGTGGGTCTAACCCTGAACGCTGAATGGTTAAATCTGCATTCCAGCCGGTGTCTATTCCACAAGTTACCACCGGCTAAATCTATGATGTTAAAATGCTTATTTACATTGTTCCATCTGACTGTTTATAAACTTGATCTCCACTATAAAAAGCATCTAGACATTATCTCCCATTTCTTTTAGACTAACATTTAGGTTTCAACAGCGGAGATATGTATAAACATTTACATTTACATTTTAGTCATTTAGCAGACGCTCTTATCCAGAGCCACTTACAGTGTCACACCCTGGCTCTGGGACTCTATATGTTGAGCCAGGGTGTGTTCATTCTATGTGTTCTGTTTCTATGTTGGGAATTCTAGTTTGTTTATTTCTATGTTGGCCTGAGTGACTCCCAATCAGAGGCAACGAGTGTCAGCTGTGGCTGGTTGTCTCTGATTGGGAGCCATATTTAAACTGTCTGGTTTTCCCTTTGTGTTTATGGGATAAAGTAAACCTTCTAACCCCCCTTACCCCCCCCCCCCCCCCCAAAAAAAAAGTGTAAAGTGGTTGTCCCACTGGCTATAAGGTGAATGCACCAATTTGTAAATCGCTTTGGATAAGAGCATCTGCTAAATGACGTAAATGTAAATGTAAAAAAATGGATGAATAAGATATTTGAATACAGAAGTGCCCTTTCTTACCGATCTCTACAGCTTCTGTCCAAAAACAAATCCTGTGAAATGAGGTCAACACATACTGGAGGACAGTGGAGGCTGCTGACGGGAGGACGGCTCATAATAATTGCTAGAACGTAGCGAATGGAATGCCATGTATTTGATACCAGAGTAGGAGGCCGTTTTTTGTGCCCAAAGTTGACCTTAAAAAAATAAAAATAGTGCATGAATAACACTTCAAAATCTCGAAATGTTGAGAATGAAGTTGCATTATTTCGAGAATATTCTAAATTAAACTTAGAGAATAAAGTCGAAATATTTCAAGAATAAACTCTACATTTTATTTGAAGAATAGTACATTTCAATAACATAGTCGAAGTTATATTTCAAGATGAAAGTAGAGGATTTGATTAATGACATGCCTCCCTGGCTCCCTGTTGCTGTGCGACACCATTGAAATGCCCTAGTTCGATGACCTGGTGAAACTATACTTTAGAATTGGCTTTAGTAAGAAGGAAATTGTTGCTCTTTTAGCACATAATAACCATATTACAATAAGTATTAGGACCTTGAAGAGGTTGTGCCGCAGATTGGGTCTTTTCAGGAGGAGGAGGCCTTTTTGGCCTATTGGTGCAAAGTGTGGTCCTCTGTAGCTCAGCTGGTAGAGCACGGCGCTTGTAACGCCAAGGTAGTGGGTTCGATCCCCGGGACCACCCATACACAAAAATGTATGCACGCACGACTGTAAGTCGCTTTGGATAAAAGCGTCTGCTAAATGGCATATTATATTATTATTATATTAAAGTGAAAGCAACTGTAATGTATGATATACATATTAGGAACTTCATCATTCCTCCTCAGACCTTACCCCCCTTCCCTAGTCAAGTCAAGTTCCCTGTTCGCAGCGCCGCCGTTTTCAAACAAAGTCAACACAGCAGCCATTGCTAGCTAGCCAACACGACCAGCTAGCTGTACTGTAGCAGCTAAATACAATATATTTGTGCTAGCTAGCCAACGTTTAATTATTGCTGCGTTATGAAAGGAACTAGACACGGACACAAATTATCTGTTTAGTGTGTTAACACACTATTGGTAGTTTGTTGTAACCAAGTATTGGTGCTAAACTGTGTGTTATTGGATGCTAGCATGCTAGTTAGCTATGGCGTCATAGTTAGCTAGCTGAATAAAGTAAGTTGAGTCTATTCCTTGAAACATTGAACCGCTGTAGTTCACAACAATTCTAATTTCTAAAGTGGAAGTTGGGAGAGTTTTTATTAGGGTGGTTCAGTGAAACAATTATAGTTTCTGAGGTGGAAGTTGGGTGAGTTATATTTGGGAGTTTTGGTGAGGGAGGCCCTACTCTCTCCTTTCCCAGATGTTTAGTTCATTTCATTCCGATCTCCTCTGCATTATTGTAGCCATTTGCTACAGCCTGTCAACTATGCCTCTGCCTATCCCTGTTCTCTCCTCTCCGCACAGGCTAAACAAACGCCTCACACCGCGTGGCTGCTGCCTCTCTAACCTGGTGGTCCCTGCACGCACCCCACACCTGGAGTTCCAGGTCTCAGGCAGCCTCTGGAACTGCCGTTCTGCTGCCAACAAGGCTGACTTCATCCCAGCCTATGCTAACCTCCAGTCCCTCGAATTCCTGGCGCTGATGGAAACATGGATTACCACTGAAAACACTGCTACTCCTACTGCTCTCTCCTCGTCTGACCATGTGTTCTCGCATACCCCAAGAGCATCTGGTCAGAGGGGTGGTGGCACAGGAATCCTCATCTCTCCCAAGTAGACATTCTCAATTTTTCCCCTAACCCATCTGTCTATCTCCTCATTTGAATTCCATGCTGTCACAGTCACTAGCCCATTTAAGCTTAATATCCTTGTCATCTATCGCCCTCCAGGTTCCCTTGGAGAGTTCATCAATGAGCTTGACGCCTTGATAAGTTCCTTTCCTGAGGCTGGCTCACCCCTCACAGTTTTGGGGGATTTCAACCTCCCTACGTCTACATTTGACTCATTTCTCTCTGCCTCCTTCTTTCCACTCCTCTCCTCTTTTGACCTCACCCTCTCACCGTCCCCCCCTACTCACAAGGCAGGCAATACGCTTGACCTCATCTTTACTAGATGCTGCTCTTCTACTAATCTCACTGCAACTCCCCTCCATGTCTCCGACCACTACTTTGTATCCTTTTCTCTCTCGCTCTCCTCCAACACTACTCACTTTGCCCCTACACAGATGGTAATGCGCCGACGCAACCTTCGCTCTCTCTCTCCCGCTACTCTCTCCTCTTCCATCCTATCATCTCTTCCCTCTGCTCAATCCTTCTCCCTCCAATCTCCTGATTCTGCCTCCTCAACCTTCCTCTCCTCCCTTTCTGCATCCATTGACTCTCTGTGTCCCCTATCCTCCCGGCCGGCTCGGTCCTCCCCTCCAGCTCCGTGGCTTGATGACTCATTGCGAGCTCACAGAACAGAGCTCCGGGCAGCGGAGCGGAAATGGAAGAAAACTAAACTCCCTGCCGACCTGGCATCTTTTCACTCCCTCCTCTCTACATTTTCTTCATCTGTTTCTGCTGCTAAGGCCACTTTCTACCACTCTAAATTCCAAGCATCTGCCTCTAACCCTAGGAAGCTCTTTGCCACATTCTCCTCCCTGCTGAATCCTCCCCCCCCCCCCCCTCCTCTCTCTCTGTGGATGACTTCGTCAACCACTTTGAAAAGAAGGTTGACGACATCCGATCCTCGTTTGTTAAGTCTAATGACACTGCTGGTCCTGCTCACACTGCCCTACCCTATGCTTTGACTTCTTTCTCCCCTCTCTCTGAGGTAGGGGAGAAGGTCACCGGAGATGGTCTGGAGAAGAGAGGAGGGGATGGGGTCAAGCGGGCCGCCCAACAACCTGCCCGCTTGACCCCATCCCCTCCTCTCTTCTCCAGACCATCTCCGGTGACCTTCTCCCCTACCTCAGCTCGCTGATCAACTCATCCTTGACCGCTGGCTATGTCCCTTCCGTCTTCAAGAGAGCGAGAGTTGCACCCCTTCTCAAAAAACCAACACTCGATCCCACTGATGTCAACAACTACAGACCAGTATCCCTTCTTTCTTTTCTTTCCAAAACTATTGAGCGTGCCGTCTTTAGCCAACTCTCTTGCTATCTCTCTCAGAATGACCTTCTTGATCCAAACCAGTCAGGTTTCAGGACTGGTCATTCAACTGAGACTGCTCTTCTCTGTGTCACGGAGGCTCTCCGCACTGCTAAAGCTAACTCTCTCTCCTCTGCTCTTGTCCTTCTAGACCTGTCTGCTGCCTTTGATACTGTGAACCATCAGATCCTCCACTCCACCCTCTCCGAGCTGGGCATCTCCGGCGCGGCTCACTCCTGGATTGCGTCCTACCTGACCGGTCGCTCCTACCAAGTGGCGTGGCGAGAAGCTGTCTCCGCACCACGTGCTCTCACCACTGGTGTCCCCGAGGGCTCAGTTCTAGGCCCTCTCCTATTCTCCCTATACACCAAGTCACTTGGCTCTGTCATATCCTCACATGGCCTCTCCTATCATTGCTACGCTGACGATACACAACTAATCTTCTCCTTTCCCCCTTCTGATAACCAGGTGGCGAATCGCATCTCTGCATGTCTGGCAGACATATCAGTATGGATGACGGATCACCACCTCAAGCTGAACCTTGGCAAGACGGAGCTGCTCTTCCTCCCGGGGAAGGACTGCCCGTTCCATGATCTCGCCATCACGGTTGACAACTCCGTTGTGTCCTCCTCCCAGAGTGCGAAGAGCCTTGGTGTGACCCTGGACAACACCCTGTCGTTCTCCGCTAACATCAAGGCGGTGACCCGATCCTGCAGGTTCATGCTCTACAACATTCGGAGAGTACGACCCTGCCTTACACAGGAAGCGGCACAGGTCCTAATCCAGGCACTTGTCATCTCCCGTCTGGATTACTGCAACTCGCTGTTGGCTGGGCTCCCTGCCTGTGCCATTAAACCCCTACAACTCATCCAGAATGCCGCAGCCCGTCTGGTGTTCAACCTTCCCAAGTTCTCTCACGTCACCCCGCTCCTCCGCACACTCCACTGGCTTCCAGTTGAAGCTCGCATCTGTTACAAGACCATGGTGCTTGCCTATGGAGCTGTGAGGGGATCGGCACCTCTGTACCTTCAGGCTCTGATCAGTCCCTACACCCAAACGAGGGCATTGCGTTCATCCACCTCTGGCCTGCTGGCTCCCCTTCCTCTGCGGAAGCATAGTTCCCGCTCAGCCCAGTCAAAACTGTTCGCTGCTCTGGCACCCCAATGGTGGAACAAGCTCCCTCACGACGCCAGGACAGCGGAGTCACTCACCACCTTCCGGAGACATTTGAAACCCCACCTCTTTAAGGAATACCTGGGATAGGATAAAGTAATCCTTCTAACTTTTTTCTCAAATTAATTGCAACTATTGTCGAAATTTCGAATTTAATCGCTAAGTATTTCGAGTTTTTAAAGCACTCTCCATGCAATGTTTTTTTGTATTTTTTAAAATCTTCACTTGGCCCTAATACTCTTCAGTAAAACATAAATAAATAAATCGAACAACAGCACTGGTTGACATTATTCTACATGACACAAAATGTGATGATTCATGAAAGTTATTCCCTTCTTGAATCTTAGGGGGCTTTCACATCAAATTCGTTTGGTGGGGGTTTTCCGAACTCTGGTGCGTTGACCGCCTTAGTTCGGCCTGTTCGGTTCATTTGGACTGGCCTGTTCGGTTCATTTGGACCGCAGCCTACTATCCGCACTAAACAACCCGCCGTGGTCTCAGTCTGATCCGGACCAAACACGGGAAAATAAATCAGACTCTCGCATTATTATTGGTAGTTGGACTGACGCAGCATCATAACTTCAGAGCTCTGAAGCATTCTGTGAGTAGAAGCGCATTTATGAGCGCATCCGATCCAGATGAGGGGAGACGAGGGCTAAACCCGGGATATACCGTCGGCTACCGGAATATAGCCTATTCACGTCGCATTTAGAGCGGCCATTGCGCGGTTTCCTCCCGGTGTTGTTGGAAGACCAAAGCGAATGTAATATGAAGATTGGGACACACAAGTGATGCTGCATGGTCATCATAAACGGATTTAACTAGAGCATTTTTGTCCAATAAAGAAATTACTTTCATGGACATTTGGGCCAGTATGAAAAAATTAAAAACTAAAATGTATGCACTCACTAACTGTAAGTCGCTCTGGATAAGAGCGTCTGCTAAATGACTAAAATGTAAATGTAAATGTTTAGTTTAGAAAATTGAGTTCGTTTGACATTTACCCATGTGAAACCAACTGGACCAAATGTTTTTAAAAAATACAGTGTAACAAATAGTCGAACTCTGATTGGAACTATAGCGCAAAATTATGTGACGACACCCTTGAAAAAACTAGGCCACAATCCGGATTTTTTTGTTGTTGAACATTTGGTTAAACTACGCTTTGCATGAATCAATCAACATTAATACATTTCTTACCTCATAAAAAAATCGTATCATATGTTTTAGGATACCAACGTTTAAGAAATAGGCTACATTTCCATCAAGTATTCTGTCACTGTGAGAAGGAAATAGCATATCAGGCTCCTGTATCCTACACCTAGAAGATGGCGCCAAAATAAGAGGGAGATCACCTGAGATCAAAAGTGGTCGATCAACAAGATCAACGAGTGCCTTCTTTACAGTCACTCTGTGCATACTTGACATATGTATTAATGTATAAACATACCGCTTTCTTTATTGTAATTCATATTTCTGGATTCACGCATTTCATGACAGTCTTGACCTAAAACCAAACATATTTCACAATGTTTCACTCAGAGATGATAACAGCGGGCTACTTACGAGGATAGTTGTTCCTAAACGACAAGACAGTCCACGCAAACCATGAGCAGCATAAACTATTAACCAGCGCTGTGTTGATGACCTGGGCAGAATAACATCAAATGAAACCAGCAAACCCTCTCAGAAAACTTCGGAAAGAATATGATCATTCCATGTGTTCTTCTTCTTTGGTATAATGGTGTTCGCAACAATTATATGTGCATTCCGCCACCTACTGCACAAGTGGATAAGGATCCCAAAAAGAAAATTACAAAAACATTTAGCTGTAACTGTATATGCATTCGTAAATCAGGTCCTTTCTTGAGTTGGGCTCTGGGATGTAATAACCGTTGAGCATCTGATCTTATGGTTGATTGTGGAGGAAAGGGGTTGAGTGTGTTAGAGTATGTGCGTGTGTCTGTGTGTGTCTGTGTGGTGTGTGTGTGTGTGTTTATCCCACATCTGTTGCAAGGGGTTGTAAGGATGTTAGGGAGAATATAGGATGAACCACAATAATTGTTTGCTAAAATAATAATTGCTTGACAAAAATGTCATGTAATACAATGGCAATCCGGGTTATAGGTAACAATCTTACGCATGAACTGCCGACATTATTACGCATATTAATTGATAATGATGCAAATTAAGATATGCAAGATATTTGAATAGATATATATATATATATTCAGGTGAGAGCATTGGAAATGCTTTTGGCGGTTGACCTGCTTCTGTTTTGTGGGTGGCACTATGTGCTGTTTTCGATGGATGGGTCCTGGCCTCTACAGGGGTGGTGATCCGGGGGGACGGGGGTGGAGTATGTTGATCACTGGGATGACGGCCCAACTTGGGGTGGGGAGAACAATTGGAGGGTTACTTAGTAGCAATGCAAATATCATGGTACAGCTATATGGACACTCAATCACTATGGTATTTTTTATTGGTAAATATACAAACATATACAGTGGGGAAAACAAGTATTTAGTCAGCCACCAATTGTGCAAGTTCTCCCACTTATAAAGATGAGAGAGGCCTGTAATTTTCATCATAGGTACACGTCAACTATGACAGACAAAATGAGGAAAAAAAATCCAGAAAATCACATTGTAGGATTTTTAATGAATTTATTTGCAAATGATGGTGGAAAATAAGTATTTGGTCAATAACAAAAGTTTCTCAATACTTTGTTATATACCCTTTGTTGGCAATGACACAGGTCAAATGTTTTCTGTAAGTCTTCACAAGGTTTTCACACACTGTTGCTGGTATTTTGGCCCATTCCTCCATGCAGATCTCCTCTAGAGCAGTGATGTTTTGGGGCTGTCGCTGGGCAACACGGACTTTCAACTCCCTCCAAAGATTTTCTATGGGGGTTGAGATCTGGAGACTGGCTAGGCCACTCCAGGACCTTGAAATGCTTCTTACGAAGCCACTCCTTCGTTGCCCGGGGCGGTGTGTTTTGGGATCATTGTCATGCTGAAAGACCCAGCCACGTTTCATCTTCAATGCCCTTGCTGATGGAAGGAGGTTTTCACTCAAAATCTCACGATACATGGCCCCCATTCATTCTTTCCTTTACAACGGATCAGTCGTCCTGGTCCCTTTGCAGAAAAACAGCCCCAAAGCATGATGTTTCCACCCCCATGCTTCACAGTAGGTATGGTGGTTCTTTGGATGCAACTCAGCATTCTTTGTCCTCCAAACACGACGAGTTGAGTTTTTAACCAAAAAGTTATATTTTGGTTTCATCTAACCATATGACATTCTCCCAATCCTCTTCTGGATTATCCAAATGCACTCTAGCAAACTTCAGACGGGCCTGGACATGTACTGGCTTAAGCAGGGGGGACACGTCTGGCACTGCAGGATTTGAGTCCCTGGCGGCGTAGTGTGTTACTGATGGTAGGCTTTGTTACTTTGGTCCCAGCTCTCTGCAGGTCATTCACTAGGTTCCCCCGTGTGGTTCTGGGATTTTTGCTCACCGTTCTTGTGATCCTTTTGACCCCACAGGGTGAGATCTTGTGTGGAGCCCCAGATCGAGGGAGATTATCAGTGGTCTTGTATGTCTTCCATTTCCTAATAATTGCTCCCACAGTTGATTTCTTCAAACCAAGCTGCTTACCTATTGCAGATTCAGTCCTTCCCAGCCTGGTGCAGTCTACAAATTTTGTTTCTGGTGTCCTTTGACAGCTCTTTGGTCTTGGCCATAGTGGAGTTTGGAGTGTGACTGTTTGAGGTTGTGGACAGGTGTCTTTTATACTGCTAACAAGTTCAAACAGGTGCCATTAATACAGGTAACGAGTGGAGGACAGAGGAGCCTCTTAAAGAAGAAGTTACAGGTCTGTGAGAGCCAGAAATCTTGCTTGTTTGTAGGTGACCAAATACTTATTTTCCACCATAATTTGCAAATAAATTCATAAAAAATCCTGCAATGTGATTTTCTGGATTTTTTTTCTTCTCAATTTGTCTGTCATAGTTGATGTGTACCTATGATGAAAATTACAGGCCTCTCTCATCTTTTTAAGTGGGAGCACTTGCACAATTGGTGGCTGACTAAATACTTTTTCCCCCCACTGTTTAATGATAAATAGATTTGAAACTTGTATCTCATTATGGTGTATGGTGAAATAAGTATAGCCAGTTATAATTGTAATGGCTTTGCAGATAATAACAAAAGAAGAACAATATTTAAATGGCTCAAAGAGAAGGAATATAATATCTATTGTTTACAGGAAACTCATTCAACAATTCTAGATGAAGTTGCGTGGAAAAAGGAATGGGGGGGGCGAAATATACTTTTCCCATGGGCAAAGAAACTCAAAAGGGGTGATGAAATTAATTAACAGTAATTTCGATTCGAATGTGCAAATTGTCCAAACAGATCCGCAAGATGATGGATTGTTTTAAATATGTTATTGGACCATAAACAAATATGTCTCATTAACCTTTACGGACCAAATAATGATGATCCACACTTCTTTGACAATATATATAATAAATTATCAACCCTGCAAGCAATACAAGACTATTATTATGGTGGGAGATTATAATACCGTTATAAATAGCTCAATGGACCGTAAAAAAAAAAAATTATGCACTCACTAACTGTAAGTTGCTCTGGATAAGAGCGTCTGCTAAATGACTAAAATGTAAAATGTAAAGGAAATCACATTACAAACTAATCACCCTCATGCTCTTAAGGAAATTGTGAATGTCATGGATACATTAGAACTAGTGATGTATGGAGGCTTAAACTATCCTGATCTAGTGAGATAACATGGCGGGACTCAATCAAACAGTCGTCTTGCTTCTTCTTATTTTTTTCATTTTCACCAAAATTTTAAAAGGTTTTTGGGGACAAATGC
>LR778273.1:48490491-48519189 GCA_902810595.1 Coregonus sp. 'balchen' | reverse complement strand
TGCCGGGCTTTTTTTTCAATGTTTCCTGCGGTACAAACCCCACCTGCCCAGACCTTGTTTTTCAATCAAAATGATGGGCTATGAAAACCAACGAGAGACCTGGCCCCCTAGGACCATACTCGGACTACCGCCGTGGTGACTCCTTGCTATCCTCATCCGGCGGCTTGCTGCTATTCCAGTTTAAACTGTTCTGCCTGCGGTTATGGAAACCCCCTACCTGTCCCAGGACCTGCTGTTTTTAAACTCTAATGATCGGCTATGAAAAGCCAACTGAGATTTATTCCTGATTTATTTGACCATGCTTGTCACTTATGAACATTTTGAACATCTTGGCATGGTTCTGTTATAATCTCCACCCGGCACAGCCAGAAGAGGACTGGCCACCCCTCATAGCCTGGTTCCTCTCTAGGTTTCTTCCTAGGTTTTGCCTTTCTAGGGAGTTTTCCTAGCCACCGTGCTTCTACACCTGCATTACTAGCTGTTTGGGGTTTTAGGCTGGGTTTCTGTACAGCACTTCGAGATATTAGCTGATGTAAGAAGGGCTATATAAAATAAAATTGATTGATTGATTGATTGGTTGGCCTGATCACCGACGACAATGAGACAGCCTATAGGGAAGAGGTCAGTGACTTGGCAGTGTGGTGCCAGGACAACAACCTCTCCCTCAACGTCAGCAAGACGAAGGAGCTCATCGTGGACTGCAGGAAATGGAAGGCCAAGCACGCCCCCATCCACATCGACGGAGCTGTGGTGGAGCGGGACGAGAGCTTCAAGTTCCTGTGTCCACATCACAATTATCATGGTCCACACACACCAACACAGTCATGAAGAAGGCACGACAACGCCTCTTCCCCCTCAGGAGGCTGAAAAGATTTGTCATGGGCCCTCAGATCCTCAAAAAGTTCTACAGCTGCACCATTGTGAGCATCCTGACTGGTTGCATCACCGCTTTGTATGGCAACTGCTTGGCATCTGACCGCAAAGCGCTACAGAGGGTAGTGCGTACGGCCCAGTACATCACTGGGGCCGAACTCCCTGCCATTCAGGACCTCTATACCAGGTGGTGTCAGAGGAAGGCCCTAAAATTGGTCAAAGTCTCTAGCAACCCTTGTCATAGACTGTTCTCTCTGCTACCGCATTGCAAACGGTACCGTTGCACCAAGCCTGGAACCAACAAGGACCCTGAACAGCTTCACCCCCAGCCCACAGACTGCTAAATAGTTGCTAAATAGTTTAACCCAAAATAGCTACCGGGACTGTGCTGCACTGACTCTTTTGCACTAACTCTTTTTAAATAAACCATTATTATCTATCCTGTTGCCTAGTCACTTGACCCCTACCTACAGTATTACTGGCCTGCTACTGTCTCTTATCTATCCTGTGCCTGTCACTTTACCCCTACCGTCACTTTTGTCTAGTCACTTTACCCCTACCTACAGTATACTGCTGCTACTGTCTATTATCTATCCTGTTGTCTAGTCACTTTAACCCTACCTACAGTATACTGCTGCTACTGTTCTATTATCTATCCTGTTGTCTAGTCACTTTACCCCTACCTACAGTATTACTGCTGCTACTGTCTATATCTATCCTGTTGTCTAGTCACTTTACCCCTACCTACAGTATACTGCTGCTACTGTCTATATCTACCCTGTTGTCTAGTCACTTTACCCCTACCTACAGTATACTGCTGCTACTGTCTATTATCTATCCTGTTGCCTAGTCACTTTACCCCTACCTACAGTATACTGCTGCTACTGTCTATTATCTATCCTGTTGTCTAGTCACTTTACCCCTACCTACGTATACTGCTGCTACTGTCTATTATCTATCCTGTTGTCTAGTCACTTTACCCCTACCTACAGTATATGCTGCTACTGTCTATTATCTATCCTGTTGTCTAGTCACTTTACCCCTACCTACAGTATACTGCTGCTACTGTCTATTATCTATCCTGTTGTCTAGTCACTTTACCCTACCTACAGTATACTGCTGCTACTGTCTATTATCTATCCTGTTGTCTAGTCACTTTACCCCTACCTACAGTATACTGCTGCTACTGTTATTATCTATCCTGTTGTCTAGTCACTTTAACCCTACCTACAGTATACTGCTGCTACTGTCTATTATCTATCCTGTTGCCTAGTCACTTTACCCCTACCTACAGTATACTGCTGCTAACTGTCTATTATCTATCTGTTGCCTAGTCACTTTACCCCTACCTACAGTATACTGCTGCTACTGTCTATTATCTATCCTGTTGTCTAGTCACTTTACCCCTACCTACAGTATACTGCTGCTACTGTCTATTATCTATCCTGTTGTTTAGTCACTTTAACCCTACCTACATGTACAGTACAGTACAGTAGGTACAGTGGTCCTCTGTAGCTCAATTGGTAGAGCATGGCGCTTGTAACGCCAGGGTAGTGGGTTCGATCCCCAGGACCACCCATACGTAAAAATGTATGCACACATGACTGTAAGTCGCTTTGGATAAAAGCGTCTGCTAAATGGCATATTATATTATTATTATTATTATTATTATATCTAGCTCAATTACCTAGTACCCCTGCCACATCGACTCGGTACTGGTACCCCGTGCAGTGCTTAATTTGAGCCGGATCCGCAACTCTCAGATTTTACTTTTTTCGTTCCGGCACCTCCAGTGCATTCGGAAAGTATTCAGACCCCTTCCCTTTTTCCACATTTTGTTACGTTACAGCCTTATTCTAAAATGGATTTTTTTTTAAAATCATCATCATCATCAATCTACAATTTAATCAATTTTAGAATAAGGCTGTAACGTAACAAAATGTGGAAAAAGTAAAGGGGTCTGAATACTTTCCGAATGCACTGTATTTGCCTGGATCCAGTACCTCTCGTGGCATGATTTATTAATTGTTTCACTGTTCGCACTGTAAACATTCTAATAAAAGTGATCAGCGTTAAATCAAGTTGCCTCCTTGTTATTTCTCCCACCACCCGCACAGAAAAACCATCCCGTAAAAGGCAGTGATCCTTCTGTGTCATCAACTTATCCTGCTACACTGATTCCAGACCTGCTCTCGTATTTGTACATAGAGGTTATGGGGAGTGTGTAAAAGCAAACCATTCCAGGTGACTACCTCATGAAGCTGGTTGAGAGAATGCCAAGAGTGTGCAAAGCTGTCATCAATGCAAAGGGTGGCTATTTGAAAAATCTCAAATATAAAATATATTTTGATTTGTTTAACACTTTTTTGGTTACTACATGATTCCGTATGTGTTATTTCATAGTTTTGATGTCTTCACTATTATTCTACAATGTAGAAAATAGTAAAAAAATAAAGAAAAAACCCTTGAATGAGTAGGTGTGTCCAAACTTTTGACTGGTACTGTATACATTCATTGGGAGAGACACACGCGCGCACACACACATAAACACATACACACACACGTACACACATACACACACCGTGTGTCCTCTCCTCCTTTTCCCTGTTTGATACAGAGTGCTGCTGCTTCAGTCTGTTAGCTTAATGTACATCCCAAATGGCACCCTATTCCCTATACAGATGTAGGGTCTTAATTTGAGCCAGTTTGCTACAGCAGGAAAATAACCCTGCAGCAACAGGGAAATGTGAATTATTATGTGGATTGTAATTCATGGCCAATTTTGTAAGGGTTGATCCATTTTTCCTAAGGGAATATCTACTCTGAAATTTGAAAGTGGAAATTACAAACCCCAGAAGCAAGCCTTTTTAAACCTCAAATACACTACAAGTTTAAAATGTCCTGCATTGCTGGAAAGTTCTCCTGCAACAGGGTGATCAAATGACTGAGGGAAAGTCAAATATTCCATTCTGGCCATATCTATGGCCTTCATTTACATGCGTTACAAGGTCTAGACACAAGTGAATATCTGAATATGTACAGTTGAATATCTGAATATGTACAGTTGAATATCTGAATATGTACAGTTGAATATATGAATATGTACAGTTGAATATCTGACAAATGCAGGCAGGTGGCCATTTCTACATCTCACAGAGCTATAGTCAGGCTGTGGAGGAGGATGATTTGCATATTTAATGTCACTGTCTGGGTAAATGTGTGCTTGGAGAAATATGTTGTTGTTGTTTTTGGGGGGGGGGGGGGGGGGGGTTTGGGGGGTTAATATTGCAGATAGATTGTAACTTCCATCAATGTAATGGTCTTCGTCACATCCATCCCACCATATGTTATTTGTTCTTCTCGCAAATATATATATATATATAATATATATTATATATATATATATATATATATATATACAGTGGGGAGAACAAGTATTTCATACACTGCCGATTTTGCAGGGTTTCCTACTTACAAAGCATGTAGAGGTCTGTAATTTTTATCTAGGTACACTTCAACTGTGAGAGACGGAATCTAAAATCATTGTATGATTTTTAAGTAATTCATTTGCATTTTATTGCATGACATAAGTATTTGATCACCTACTAACCAGTAAGAATTCGTCTCTCACAGACCTGTTAGTTTTTTCTTTAAGAAGCCCTCCTGTTCTCCACTCATTACCTGTATTAACTGCACCTGTTTGAACTCGTTACCTGTATAAAAGACAACTGTCCACACACTCAATCAAACAGACTCCAACCTATCCACAATGGCCAAGACCAGAGAGCTGTGTAAGGACATCAGGGATAAAATTGTAGACCTGCACCAAGGCTGGGATGGGCTACAGGACAATGGCAAGCAGCTTGGTGAGAAGGCAAACAACTGTTGGCGCAATTATTAGAAAATGGAAGAAGTTCAAGATGACGGTCAATCACCCTCGGTCTGGGGCTCCATGCAAGATCTCACCTCGTGGGGCATCAATGATCATGAGGAAGGTGAGGGATCAGCCCAGAACTACACGGCAGGGACCTGGTCAATGACCTGAAGAGAGCTTGGGACCACAGTCTCAAAGAAACCGAATAGTAACACACTACGCCGTCATGGATTTAAAATCCTGCAGCGCACGCAAGGTACCCCCTGCTCAAGCCCAGCGCAGTCCAGGCCATCTGAAGTTTGCCAATGACCATCTGGATGAATCCAGAGGAGGAATGGGAGAAGGTTCATGTGGTCTGATGAGACAAAAATAGAGCTTTTTGGTCTAAACTCCACTTACCGTGTTTTGAGGAAGAAGTAGGATGAGTACAACCCCAAGAACACCATCCCAACCGTGAAGCATGGAGGTGGAAAAATCATTATTTGGGTATGCTTTTCTGCAAAGGGGACAGAACGACTGCACCATATTGAGGAGAGGATGGATGGGGCCATGTATCGCGAGATTTTGGCCAACAACCTCCTTCCCTCAGTAAGAGCATTGAAGATGGGTCGTGCTGGGTCTTCCAGCATGATAACGACCCGAAACACACAGCCAGGGCAACTAAGGAGTGGCTCCGTAAGAAGCATCTGAAGGTCCTGGAGTGGTCTAGCCAGTCTCCAGACCTGAACCCAATAGAAAATCTTTGGAGGGAGCTGAAAGTCCGTATTGCCCAGCGACAGCCCCGAAACCTGAAGGATCTGGAGAAGGTCTGTATGGAGGAGTGGGCCCAAAATCCCTGCTGCAGTGTGTGCAAACCTGGTCAAGACCTACAGGAAACGTATGATCTCTGTAATTGGCAAACAAAGGTTTCTGTACCAAATATAAGTTCTGCTTTTCTGATGTATCAAATACTTATGTCATGCAGTAAAATGCAAAATAATGACTTAAAAATCATACAATGTGATTTTCTGGATTTTTGTTTTAGATTCCGTCTCTCACAGTTGAAGTGTACCGATGATAAACATTACAGACCTCTACATGCTTTGTAAGTAGGAAAACCTGGCAAAATCGTCAGTGTATCAAATACTTGTTCTCCCCACTGTATATAAATGTGTGAGTGTTTCCTATTCTAAACTAAACAAAAGGGAGCTTTTCACTAGACGTCTGTTAGGTGTTTCATGGAATACTGACAGCATGATGTGTTACTCCTGAGAGTCAAATTACCACTTATATACACTATTCTAGCATGTCGAGCAAGTGTAAAACAGGGCTGTGATTTGGATAAAAACACTATTTTTCACTTGAGTTTTTAATAAGCGTAAGTGTTAACAGGCAGATTTGATTTAATTGAACACAGTATTTTTAGTTTGAAAGTGTTGGTTGAAAGGGAGTTGGTTGTCCAAGCAGTAAGAGTAAGCTGATTTATTTTCTATACACTGTACACAAGTAGAATGTGCTCTGGCTATGCTGTGATATAAAACAGAGAGATCAATGACGTGACTCTGCGATATCTTGTTGGATATACAGTGGGGAGAACAAGTATTTGATACACTGCCGATTTTGCAGGTTTTCCTACTTACAAAGCATGTAGAGGTCTGTAATTTGTATCATAGGTACACTTCAACTGTGAGAGACGGAATCTAAAACAAAAATCCAGAAAATCACATTGTATGATTTTTAAGTAATTAATTTGCATTTTATTGCATTACATAAGTATTTGATCACCTACCAACCAGTAAGAATTCCGGCTCTCACAGACCTGTTAGTTTTCTTTAAGAAGCCCTCCTGTTCTCCACTCATTACCTGTATTAACTGCACCTGTTTGAACTCGTTACCTGTATAAAAGACACCTGTCCACACACTCAATCAAACAGACTCCAACCTCTCCACAATGGCCAAGACCAGAGAGCTGTGTAAGGACATCAGGGATACAATTGTAGACCTGCACAAGGCTGGGATGGGCTACAGGACAATAGGCAAGCAGCTTGGTGAGAAGGCCAACAACTGTTGGCGCAATTATTAGAAAATGGAAGAAGTTCAAGATGACGGTCAATCACCCTCGGTCTGGGGCTCCATGCAAGATCTCACCTCGTGGGGCATCAATGATCATGAGGAAGGTGAGGGATCAGCCCAGAAACTACACGGCAGGACCTGGTCAATGACCTGAAGAGAGCTGGGACCACAGTCTCAAAGAAAAACGATTAGTAACACACTACGCCGTCATGGATTAAAATCCTGCAGCGCACGCAAGGTCCCCCTGCTCAAGCCAGCGCATGTCCAGGCCCATCTGAAGTTTGCCAATGACCATCTGGATGATCCAGAGGAGGAATGGGAGAAGGTCATGTGGTCTGATGAGACAAAAATAGAGCTTTTTGGTCTAAACTCCACTCACCGTGTTTTGAGGAAGAAGTAGGATGAGTACAACCCCAAGAACACCATCCCAACCGTGAAGCATGGAGGTGGAAAAATCATTATTTGGGTATGCTTTTCTGCAAAGGGGACAGAACGACTGCACCATATTGAGGAGAGGATGGATGGGGCCATGTATCGCGAGATTTTGGCCAACAACCTCCTTCCCTCAGTAAGAGCATTGAAGATGGGTCGTGGCTGGGTCTTCCAGCATGATAACGACCCGAAACACACAGCCAGGGCAACTAAGGAGTGGCTCCGTAAGAAGCATCTGAAGGTCCTGGAGTGGTCTAGCCAGTCTCCAGACCTGAACCCAATAGAAAATCTTTGGAGGGAGCTGAAAGTCCGTATTGCCCAGCGACAGCCCCGAAACCTGAAGGATCTGGAGAAGGTCTGTATGGAGGAGTGGGCCAAAATCCCTGCTGCAGTGTGTGCAAACCTGGTCAAGACCTACAGGAAACGTATGATCTCTGTAATTGCAAACAAAGGTTTCTGTACCAAATATTAAGTTCTGCTTTTTCTGATGTATCAAATACTTATGTCATGCAGTAAAATGCAAAATAATGACTTAAAAATCATACAATGTGATTTTCTGGATTTTTGTTTTAGATTCCGTCTCTCACAGTTGAAGTGTACCTATGATAAAAATTACAGACCTCTACATGCTTTGTAAGTAGGAAAACCTGCAAAATCGGCAGTGTATCAAATACTTGTTCTCCCCACTGTATATCCAACAAGATATCGCAGAGTCACGTCATTGATCTCTCTGTTTATATCACAGCATAGCCAGAGCACATTCTACTTGTGTACAGTGTATAGAAAATAAATCAGCTTACTCTTACTGCTTGGACAACCAACTCCCTTTCAACCAACACTTTCAAACTAAAAATACTGTTGTTCAATTAAATCAAATCTGCTGTTAACACTTACGCTTATTAAAAACTCAAGTGAAAAATAGTGTTTTATCCAAATCACAGCCCTGTTTTACACTTGCTCGACATGCTAGAAATAGTGTATATAAGTGGTAATTTGACTCTCAGGAGTAACACATCATGCTGTCAGTATTCCATGAAACACCTAACAGGCGTCTAGTGAAAAGCTCCCTTTTGTTTAGTTAGAATAGGAAACACTCACACATTTATATACAGTGGGGAGAACAAGTATTTGATACACTGCCGATTTTGCAGGTTTTCCTACTTACAAAGCATGTAGAGGTCTGTAATTTTTATCATAGGTACACTTCAACTGTGAGAGACGGAATCTAAAACAAAAATCCAGAAAATCACATTGTATGATTTTTAAGTAATTAATTTGCATTTTATTGCATTACATAAGTATTTGATCACCTACCAACCAGTAAGAATTCCGGCTCTCACAGACCTGTTAGTTTTTCTTTAAGAAGCCCTCCTGTTCTCCACTCATTACCTGTATTAACTGCACCTGTTTGAACTCGTTACCTGTATAAAAGACACCTGTCCACACACTCAATCAAACATACTCCAACCTCTCCACAATGGCCAAGACCAGAGAGCTGTGTAAGGACATCAGGGATACAATTGTAGACCTGCACAAGGCTGGGATGGGCTACAGGACAATAGGCAAGCAGCTTGGTGAGAAGGCAACAACTGTTGGCGCAATTATTAGAAAATGGAAGAAGTTCAAGATGACGGTCAATCACCCTCGGTCTGGGGCTCCATGCAAGATCTCACCTCGTGGGGCATCAATGATCATAAGGAAGGTGAGGGATCAGCCCAGAACTACATGGCAGGACCTGGTCAATGACCTGAAGAGAGCTGGGACCACAGTCTCAAAGAAAACCATTAGTAACACATTACGCCATCATGGATTAAAATCCTGCAGCGCACGCAAGGCCCTCCTGCTCAAGCCAGCGCATGTCCAGGCCCGTCTGAAGTTTGCCAATGACCATCTGGATGATCCAGAGGAGGAATGGGAGAAGGTCATGTGGTCTGATGAGACAAAAATAGAGCTTTTTGGTCTAAACTCCACTCGCCGTGTTTGGAGGAAGAAGAAGGATAAGTACAACCCCAAGAACACCATCCCAACCGTGAAGCATGGAGGTGGAAACATCATTCTTTGGGGATGCTTTTCTGCAAAGGGGACAGGACGACTGCACCGTATTGAGGGGAGGATGGATGGGGCCATGTATCGCGAGATCTTGGCCAACAACCTCCTTCCCTCAGTAAGAGCATTGAAGATGGGTCGTGGCTGGGTCTTCCAGCATGACAACGACCCGAAACACACAGCCAGGGCAACTAAGGAGTGGCTCCGTAAGAAGCATCTCAAGGTCCTGGAGTGGCCTAGCCAGTCTCCAGACCTGAACCCAATAGAAAATCTTTGGAGGGAGCTGAAAGTCCGTATTGCCCAGCGACAGCCCCGAAACCTGAAGGATCTGGAGGTCTGTATGGAGGAGTGGGCCAAAATCCCTGCTGCAGTGTGTGCAAACCTGGTCAAGACCTATAGGAAACGTATGATCTCTGTAATTGCAAACAAAGGTTTCTGTACCAAATATTAAGTTCTGCTTTTCTGATGTATCAACTAGTTATGTAATGCAATAAAATGCAAATTAATTACTTAAAAATCATACAATGTGATTTTCTGGATTTTTGTTTTAGATTCCGTCTCTCACAGTTGAAGTGTACCTATGATAAAAATTACAGACCTCTACATGCTTTGTAAGTAGGAAAACCTGCAAAATCGCCAGTGTATCAAATACTTGTTCTCCCCACTGTACAATCATGAGACCATTCAGACATCATTATTTCAGGACTCACTCACTTCTTTGAACACATTCCAACTAGTGTTGGGGTCAATTCAGGAAGTGATTTGAATTAAACATAAAAAATAAAAAAAACACCAGTGCCAGTGTGCATTATACCATTATGTTAGTGGGGATAAGGTTCTGTCCTGTACTCACCAGCGCCAGTGTGTTTGATGCCTTGGGGCATGTCGTTCCCGTTACCAGGCTCTCTGAAAGGTACCTGCAGTGTTGTGTCCAGACTCCTGAAGCCCTCCCTCAGAGAATGCTGCTTGTAGTAATCCACCAGTTCCTGGGTGTTTAAAACACAGAGAACAAAGAACTAGTGAAAACACACAGGAAATGTGGTGACTTAAAAGTTTAGGGAGGAGGAGGATGAATTGTATTTATTTTTTTCAATGGGGGTGGCATTATTTTATTGGGATGGTATTGTTTTATTGGGATGGCATTATTTTATTGGGATGGTATGGTTTTATTGGGATGGCATTGTTTTATTGGGATGCTATTTTATAGTTTTATTGGGATGGCATTGTTTTATTGGGATGCTATTTTATAGTTTTATTGGGATGGCATTGTTTTATTGGGATGGCATTGTTTTATTGGGATGGTATTGTTTTATTGGGATGGCATTGTTTTATTGGGATGGTATTTTATTGTTTTATTGGGATGGCATTGTTTTATTGGGATGGCATTGTTTTATTGGGATGGTATTGTTTTATTGGGATGGCATTGTTTTATTGGGATGGTATTGTATTGTTTTATTGGGATAGTATTGTTTTGCTGGGTTGGCATTGTTTTATTGGGATGGTATTGTTTTATTGGGATGGTATTGTATTGTTTTATTGGGATGGTATTGTTTTATTGGGATTGCATTGTTTTATTAGAATGGTATTGTTTTATTGGGATGGTATTATTTTACTGGGATGGCATTGTTTTATTGGGATGGTATTGTTTTATTGGGATTGCATTGTTTTATTAGAATGGTATTGTTTTATTGGGATGGTATTATTTTACTGGGATGGCATTGTTTTATTGGGATGGCATTGTTTTATTGGGATTGCATTGTTTTATTAGGATGGTATTATTTTGTGGGGATGGCATTGTTTTTTTTGGGATGGTATTGTATTGTTTTATTGGGATGGTATTATTTTACTGGGATGGCATTGTTTTATTGGGATGGCATTGTTTTACTGGGATGGCATTGTTTTATTGGGATGGTATTGTTTTATTAGGATGGTATTGTTTTATTGGGATGGTATTGTTTAATTGGGATGGTATTGTTTTATTGGGATGGTATTGTTTTATTAGGATGGTATTGTTTTATTGGGATGGTATCTACTGTATGGTACTTACTATTGAATGTTTATGTTTACTGTTTAGAACCTACTGTTGAATGTGTAAGGGATATATGCTGACGTTCTGTACCTTACCTTGTAAATACCTACTGTTGAATGTGTAAGGGATAAATGCTGACGTTCTGTACCTTACCTTGGAAATACCTACTGTTGAATGTGTAAGGGATAAATGCTGACGTTCTGTACCTTACCTTGGAAATAACGGACAACGCAGCAGAGTTCCATTAGTTCTATATTTATGGTCGTGACCCAGTCGTTAGTTTGATATTTATGGATGTGACCCAGTCGTTAGTTTGATTAGTTCGATATTTATGGTCGTGACTCAGTCGTTAGTTCGATTAGTTCAATATTTATGGAAGTGACCTAGTTGTTAGTTTGATTAGTTCTGTATTTATGGACGCAACCAAGTCGTTAGTTTTGATTACTTCTATATTTATGGAAGTGACTCAGTCATTAGTTCAATTAGTTCGATATTTATGGAAGTGACCCAGTCATTTGTTCGATTATTTTGATATTTATGGAAGTGACCCAGTCGTTAGTTTGATATTTATGGAAGTGACCCAGTCGTTAGTTCGATTAGTTTGATATTTATGGAAGTGACCCAGTCATTTGTTCGATTATTTTGATATTTATGGAAGTGACCCAGTCGTTAGTTCGATTAGTTCGATATTTATGGACGTGACCCAGTCGTTTGTTCGATTAGTTCGATATTTATGGACGCGACCCAGTCATTCGTTCTACATGTTCCATTGCCAGCGGTTCTTATCCCTCGCTTGCTAACTAGCCAACTAGCTACGGCTAACACAGTCACGACCTCTGCAGCCAGAATAACAGCAAAGTAGCTGCATTTGCGTTTGTTTAAGCTGTTTTCTATTGACATTAATTCTGAGCTGATAATGCCCGATTTTGCCTGGCATACCTAGAAAAGTTTGCCTTCTTGTCAGGACACTGGACACTGTTCATTACGAGGAAATCGCATTGCAAACACTAGGCTAAAAGCTAGCCAATATGACAACCAAATTCAAAAATATAAATAGCTGAAAACAGCTGGTCAAAATAGAAACAAATATGGGAGGATTTGACAGCATAGCGCCACTTGCGTCATGACTGCAACAGTAGGGACCAGAGAATTTCATGTTAATCTCTCAACACGTTAGCTCATCAGATGCTCTAAGAAAATATGTATCTGCAAAAACAAATCAATGCTAGCTAGCTAGCTATGTTTTTCCTTGTTGGACCTGCGTTTACAATGAATACAATTTCGGGTTTGTGTGGTTGTTGGTTTAGCTTTCTGTAACTTTGTAGCAAGTACAGTCTGCATGTGTAGGCGCATATTGCGTCGTGATTGCAAGGTGTCCCGATATCTGTGTATGTGTGTGTATATCGGGGGGTTGGATAAAAAGCAGAAGACACATTTCCATCCGGAATGGACTAATAAAGTATTTATTATCTTTTCCAACTGTCCATTATCTGGTTTTAGAATGCCCTTCTAGCCAATCAGAAACTAGTATTCAACAATGCTGTGGTATAATTCTGTATACTGTATGGCGTGCTAAATTGCAAAGTGGGACCTAAACATGACTTACCAACACAGTCTTAAACAGCCTGGTCTCTGCGATGTAAAAGCATCCATTCTTGGTCAGGATCTTGATGTGCTTGACTTCGTCGTCGAACCTGTGGGCAGAGAACGGCCAAGCTTTAGCTAGGCTTTAACTCAATGGCCTAACTCAGTCTTGTGTGTGCAGGACACACAGGTTCGAACCAAGTCGCTTACACATGTTCATATAGATGGCATCAGGCATGTTGTCAGCTGTTATAGGCCCCAGTCAGAGGGAATCATGTACACATATACAGTTGAAGTTGGCAGTTTACATACACCTTAGCCAAATACATTTAAACTCAGTTTTTCACAATTCCTGACATTTAATCCTAGTAAAAATTCCCTGCCCTAAGTCAGTTAGGATCACCACTTTATTTTAAGAATGTGAAATGTCAGAATAATAGTAGAGAGAATGATTTATTTCCGCTTTTATTTTTTTCATCACATTCCCAGTGGGTCAGAAGTTTACATACACTCAATTAGTATTTGGTAGCATTGCCTTTAAATTGTTTAACTTGGGTCAAACTTTTCGGGTAGCCTTCCACAAGCTTCCCACAATAAGTTGGGTGAATTTTGGCCCATTCCTCCTGACAGAGCTGGTGTAACTGAGTCAGGTTTGTAGGCCTCCTCAGTTCTGCCCACACATTTTCTATAGGATGAACCAGACTTGTGGAGGTCTACAATTTTTTTTCTGAGGTCTTGGCTGATTTCTTTCAATTTTCCCATGATGTCGAGCAAAGAGGCACTGAGTTTGAAGGTAGGCCTTGAAATACATCCACAGGTACACCTCCAATTGACTAAAATAATGTAAATTAGCCTATCAGATGCTTCTAAAGCCATGACATCATTTTCTGGAATATTCCAAGCTGTTTAAAGGCACAGTCAATTTAGTGTATGTAAACTTCTGACCCACTGGAATTGTGATACAGTGAATTATAAGTGAAATAATCTGTCTGTTAACAATTGTTGGAAAAATTACTTGTGTCATCCACAAAGTAGATGTCCTAACCGACTTGCCAAAACTATAGTTTGTTAACAAGAAATGTGTGGAGTGGTTGAAAAACGAGTTTTAATGACTCCAACCTAAGTGTATGTAAACTTCAGACTTCAGCTGTACATAGGATCCGACATGAGACAGTTATGCTGCCCTGTTGTATGTATGTTTTTTATTATGGATGAGGAAAATACGGTAACGTTGCAAAATGAGTTATACATAATGGATATATGTTGAGTTATATATTATTAATTTATGTTGAGTTATATACTGTTCTGTTATACATTGAGATGGATGAGGCCCCTGTTTGGTGAAGGGCTATGCTCTTCACACATATAAACACACACACCAGGCCTCCAGATAACAATCTGAAGCAGTAGGACACACACACAAGGTATAAGCAGTATGACGGCCGATTAGGATTGGAACGTTCAGAAAATACATCAAAGCAGAACACAGTCCAACATAGAGTCCACCTTGACAACCATAGAGTCCACCTTGTCAACCATAGAGTCCACCCTAGAGTCCACCTTGTCAACCAAAGAGTCTACCTTGTCAACCAAAGAGTCCACCTTGTCAACCATAGAGTCCACCATAGAGTCCACCTTGTCAACCAAAGAGTCCACCTTGTCAACCAAAGAGTCCACCTTGTCAACTAAAGAGTCCACCTTGTCAACCAAAGAGTCCACCTTGTCAACCAAAGAGTCCACCTTGTCAACCAAAGAGTCCACCTTGTCAACCATAGAGTCCACCTTGTCAACCAAAGAGTCCACCTTGTCAACCAAAGAGTCCACCTTGTCAACCATAGAGTCCACCTTGACAACCATAGAGTCCACCATAGAGTCCACCTTGTCAACCAAAGAGTCCACCTTGTCAACCAAAGAGTCCACCTTGACAACCATAGAGTCCACCATAGAGTCCACCTTGACAACCATAGAGTCCACCTTGACAACAATTAAAGAGTCCACCTTGACAACCATAGAGTCCACCTTGACAACAACCAGAGTCCACCCTGATAACCATAGAGTCCACCTTGACAACCATAGAGTCCACCCTGATAACCATTGATCCACCATGATAACCATAGAGTCCACCTTGACAACCATAAAGTCCACCTTGACAACCATAGAGTCCACCTTGACAACCATAGAGTCCACCTTGACAACCATAGAGTCTACTACGACAAGCAGGCTTGAATGCCACTGGCTGGAGTGCTGTGTCACAATACCAGAGGCCCTCGACTCTGCTCTAGAGCCTTACTTCATAGTCTCTAACCCATAGACCGTAGCCGAATAACTGGACAATGTCTGACATATCCCAAAAAAGATTTGGGATAAAAAAATACAGTTTGAATGGCTAACTGACCGTGAGAGTGTCCAGTGACATGGCAGTTAAATCCTGGTTCTGTATGTAACAGCTGAAGTTGTAATTCCCTGCTCCACATATGAGAGACAGTGTGGTGTGTTATGTGTGTTAACATCATCTGTAAGGTAAAAACACAGTCCCAAAAAGCTTTCAGACTCTCTATGGCTCATTGAACAGGACAGTGTGACATGACAGGTACACCATGGTTCTGGAAGGGAAGAACATGCCCCAGCCCTGCTCCACTTCCATGATGCTGACACACCCACACTCACACCCGCACGTTCTACTTACTTGAAACTGATGGCATACTCGTTGCACTCTCTGGTCCTGTGTCTGATCAGGTAGGTGCTGTTCTCTCTGTCCATCAGCACTACCTCCGCCTGGTGCCTCTCCATCGGCCCCGCAAACCTGACCATGAGAAAACCATGAGATAACCATCAGACAACATCAGATAACCATCGCACAACCAACACACAACCTACGTACAACCATCAGACAACCATCAACCAACAATCACACAATCAACACACAACTATTACACAATCATTAGACAATCACAAACAGCGCACAAATAACCATTGGAAACCCACAAACAATGACATGATGATTACTAACATACGGTGGGGAAAAAAGTATTTAGTCAGCCACCAATTGTGCAAGTTCTCCCACTTAAAAAGATGAGAGGGGCCTGTAATTTTCATCATAGGTACACTTCAACTATGACAGACAAATTGAGAAAAAAAATCCAGAAAATCACATTGTACGATTTTTTATGAATTTATTTGCAAATTATGGTGGAAAATAAGTATTTGGTCACCTACAAACAAGCAAGATTTCTGGCTCTCACAGACCTGTAACTTCTTCTTTAAGAGGCTCCTCTGTCCTCCACTCGTTACCTGTATTAATGGCACCTGTTTGAACTTGTTATCAGTATAAAAGACACCTGTCCACAACCTCAAACAGTCACACTCCAAACTCCACTATCGCCAAGACCAAAGAGCTGTCAAAGGACACCAGAAACAAAATTGTAGACCTGCACCAGGCTGGGAAGACTGAATCTGCAATAGGTAAGCAGCTTGGTTTGAAGAAATCAACTGTGGGAGCAATTATTAGGAAATGGAAGACATACAAGACCACTGATAATCTCCCTCGATCTGGGGCTCCACGCAAGATCTCACCCTGTGGGGTCAAAATGATCACAAGAACGGTGAGCAAAAATCCCAGAACCACACGGGGGGACCTAGTGAATGACCTGCAGAGAGCTGGGACCAAAGTAACAAAGCCTACCATCAGTAACACACTACGCCGCCAGGGACTCAAATCCTGCAGTGCCAGACGTGTCCCCCTGCTTAAGCCAGTACATGTCCAGGCCCGTCTGAAGTTTCCTAGAGTGCATTTGGATGATCCAGAAGAGGATTGGGAGAATGTCATATGGTCAGATGAAACCAAAATATAACTTTTTGGTAAAAACTCAACTCGTCGTGTTTGGAGGACAAAGAATGCTGAGTTGCATCCAAAGAACACCATACCTACTGTGAAGCATGGGGGTGGAAACATCATGCTTTGGGGCTGTTTTTCTGCAAAGGGACCAGGACAACTGATCCGTGTAAAGGAAAGAATGAATGGGGCCATGTATCGTGAGATTTTGAGTGAAAACCTCCTTCCATCAGCAAGGGCATTGAATATTAAACGTGGCTGGGTCTTTCAGCATGACAATGATCCCAAACACACCGCCCGGGCAACGAAGGAGTGGCTTCGTAAGAAGCATTTCAAGGTCCTGGAGTGGCCTAGCCAGTCTCCAGATCTCAACCCCATAGAAAGTCTTTGGAGGGAGTTGAAAGTCTGTGTTGCCCAGCGACAGCCCCAAAACATCACTGCTCTAGAGGAGATCTGCATGGAGGAATGGGCCAAAATACCAGCAACAGTGTGTGAAAACCTTGTGAAGACTTACAGAAAACGTTTGACCTGTGTCATTGCCAACAAAGGGTATATAACAAAGTATTGAGAAACTTTTGTTATTGACCAAATACTTATTTTCCACAATAATTTGCAAATAATTTCATAAAAAATCCTACAATGTGATTTTCTGGATTTTTTTCCCCCTCATTTTGTCTGTCATAGTTGACGTGTACCTATGATGAAAATTACAGGCCTCTCTCATCTTTTTAAGTGGGAGAACTTGCACAATTGGTGGCTGACTAAATACTTTTTTCCCCCACTGTGTTAGAGTTGTTGTTTCACCTACCACAGCTGGGCTGAGTAATCCACTGGCTTGGGCACCTGGGAGGGACAGAGAGAAACATGGTTATTTCCAGCCAAATGAGATCAATGCAGACAAGTGGAGGTCATCTGCAGTAATGAGCAATCATCTGTGAAGAATGTAGGCCTTAGAAAGGGTTTATGAAGGCTGATGAAGGTTTATGAAGGCTTCATTAAGTCTTTAAATAAGTTGTTGAATAAGGGTGTTTAGCTTCCATACTTACACATGGGCAGGGCCTAACGGCATCGCTGGGAAAGAAGCCAATCTCTCTCGTCGCCAAGATCTTGCCCTGCAACGGCACATTGCTGTTAGTTAATCACATTATATTAGTCTTCCCTCCATCATCCCTTCCCTCCTTCTCTCCTCCTCCTCCATCCGTTCTATAAATCATCCGTTCCCTCCTTCTCTCCCCCTCCCCTATCTCTTCTATAAATCATCCGTTCCCTCCTTCTCTCCTCCTCCCCCATCTCTTCTATAAATCATCCGTTCCCTCCTTCTCTCCCCCTCCCCTATCTCTTCTATAATCATCCGTTTCCCTCCTTCTCTCCCCCTCCCCCATCTCTTCTATAAATCATCCGTTCCCTCCTTCTCTCCCCCTCCCCCATCTCTTCTATAAATCATCCGTTCCCTCCTTCTCTCCTCCTCCTTCCCCATCTCTTCTATAATCATCCGTTCCCTCCTTCTCTCCTCCTCCCCTATCTCTTCTATAATCATCCGTTCCCTCCTTCTCTCCTCTCCTCCCCCATCTCTTCTATAATCATCCGTTCCCTCCTTCTCTCCTCCCCCTCCCCTATCTCTTCTATAAATCATCCGTTCCCTCCTTCTCTCCCCCTCCCCCATCTCTTCTATAAATCATCCGTTCCCTCCTTCTCTCCTCCTCCCCCATCTCTTCTATAAATCATCCGTTCCCTCCTTCTCTCCCCCTCCCCCATCTCTTCTATAAATCATCCGTTCCCTCCTTCTCTCCCCCTCCCCCATCTCTTCTATAAATCATCCGTTCCCCTCCTTCTCTCTCCCCCTCCCCTATCTCTTCTATTAAATCAATCCCTTCCCTCCTTCTCTCCTCCTCCTCCATCTGTTCTATAAATCATCCGTTCCCTCCTTCTCTCCCCTCTCCCCGATCTCGGTTCTATAATCATCCGTGCCCGCCTCTCTCCCCCTCCCCCATCTCTTCTATAAATCATCCGTTCCCTCCTTCTCTTCCCCTCCTTCCCTTTCTCTTCTATAAATCATCCGTTCCCTCCTTCTCTCCCCCTCCCCCATCTCTTCTATAAATCCTAGACAATTAGCCCACAATGAGGCAGAGTGTCCAACACAGTCACACAGTAACAGTAGTGATGTAGCAGTTCCTAACTGTTAAATTCTGTGGATTGATGAGGAATAAAAAAAAAATTATGGTTGAGAGGGATGAGGCAAAAGGAATGGCAAATAAGTCTGGCTGCACAACCGATTGGCAAATGTACTGCAAATTGAGAAATTATGTGACTAAACTGAATAAAAAGAAGAAGAAACTACACTATGAAACAAAGATAAATGACAAAGAATGATAGTGAAAAGCTTTGGAGCACCTTAAATGAAATTTTGGGCAAAAAGGCAAACTCAGCTCCACCATTCATTGAATCAGATGGCTCATTCATCACAAAACCCAGTGATATTGCCAATTACTTTAATGATTTTTTCATTGGCAAGATTAGAAAACTTAGGCATGACATGTCAGCAAAAAACATCCAAGTATAACTGATCAAATTATGAAAGACAAGCATTGTAATTTTGAATTCCGTAAGGTGAGTGTGGAAGAGGTGAAACAATTAGTGTTGTCTATCAGCAATGACAAGCCACCGGGGTCTGACAACTTTGATGGAAAATTACTGAGGATAATAGTGGACGATATTGCCACTCCTATATCTTCAATCTAAGCCTACTAGAAAGTGTGTGCCCTCAGGCCTGGAGGGAAGCAAAAGTAATTCCGCTACCCAAGAGTAGTAAAGCCCCCTTTACTGGCTCAAATAGCCGACCAATCAACCTGTTACCAACCCTTAGTAAACTTTTGGAAAAAATGGTGTTTGACCATATACAATGCTATTTTACTGTAAACAAATTGACAACAGACTTTCAGCACGCTTATAGGGAAGGACATTCAACAAGCACAGCACTTATGCAAATGACTGATGATTGGCTGAGATAAATTGATGATAAAAAGATTGTGGGAGCTGTTTTGTTAGACTTCAGTGAAGCTTTTGACATTATCGATCATAGTCTGCTGATGGAAAAACTGATGTGTTATGGCTTTACACCCCCTGTTATATTGTGGATAAAGAGTTACCTGTCTAACAGAACACAGAGTGTGTTCTTTAATGGAAGCCTCTCCAACATAATCCAGGTAGAATCAGGAATTCCCCAGGGCAGCTGTCTAGGCCCCTTACTTTTTTCAATCTTTACTAATGACATGGCCACTTGAGTAAAGCCAGTGTGGATATGTATGCGGATGACTCAAGACTATACACGTCAGCTACTGCGAGTGAAATCACTGCTACACAAGTGTTTTTGTTGTTGTGCACTCTCCTCAAACAATAGCATGGTATTTTTTCACTGTAATAGCTACTGTTAATTGGACAGTGCAGTTAGATTAACAAGAATTTGAGCTTTCTGCCCAAATAAGACATGTCTATGTCCTGGAAAGTTTGCTGTTACTTACAACAGTCATGCTAATCACATTAGCACACGTTAGCTCAACCGTCCTGTATACGGGACACCGAACCCGTAGAGGTTAATGTTGCTGGACCCCAGGAAGAGTAGCTGCTGCCTTGGCAGTAGCTAATGGAATAAGGCCTTTCAGAAATTTAAGAACTCTCAAGAGCAGCCTGATTTTGTCAGAGAAATAAAGCACAGAGCAGGATGGATGAAGATATGAGGGGTTACTTTGCTGATAAAATCATTCAGAACAAAAATGACCCTAAAAAGCTTTGGAAATCATTTAAGGAACTAGGCTGTAGTAGTACTACTAAAACAAACTAAACAGTATTGGACTGAACATCAGCGGGGAGATGGTATATGAAAAAGCTGAGATTGCCAGATTCAACTATTTTTTTACTTCTGTTGCCAGCAAGCTGGTTAGCAAGCTGGTTAGCAAGCTGCTAACCAGTTCTGGTTTGTATGGAAATGACCAAGTCAAGAAGTGTTATGCCGAGTTAGGGGTTCAGCAAAACTCTTTTGCAAAGGTAGCTAGAGCCAAAACAGCCAGTATGCTAGCAGAGATTAAATGCTCCAAAGCCACAGGCCTGTATAATATTCCTGCAAGGTTTCTTAGAGATTCTGCTGAGCAAATTGCCTCTTGTATTACGCATATCGTTAATCTCTCTCTTGAACAAGGCATCTCTACTGTTTTTACTGTACATAAACAATATGAAAGATGCTTGTTCTTGTCATCTTTTCCTTTATACTGATGACTCTACACTTCTGGTGTCTCACAAAGGTAAAACTATGTTGGAGAGCATACTTAGCACAGAGCTTACTAACATTAACAAATGGCTTGGAGATAATAAGCGATCTCTGCACTTAGGTAAAACTGAGGCAATTATTTTGGGGTCCAGACCTAAATTGTGTAGGTCCTCTGAAATCAGAGTGGAGCTAGGGGGTGAGGTGCTGACTACTAAAACCTCTGTTAGCTACCTGGGATGCATCCTTGATGGAAGCTTAGGAGGTGTGAGCATGTCCACTAAAGTGCTAGGGAAGGTTATTGCCAGGACTACGTCTTTGGCAAAAAAATCCAAGCTGCTTGATAAGGACTCCGTGAGAGTGCTAGCCACTGCCCTCATTCAATGCCATTTTGACTACACTAGTACTTCCTGGTTTGGCGGCTAATCTAAGTTTATGAAGGGGAAGCTCCAGATAGGGTTAGGGTTACTCACATACAGTGGCTTGCGAAAGTATTCACCCCTCTTGGCATTTTTCCTATTTTGTTGCCTTACATTTTTGGGGGGTTTGTATCATTTGATTTACACAAGATGCCTACCACTTTGAAGATGAAAAATATTTTTTTTCTGGTGAAAGAAACAAGAAATAAGACAGAAAAAACAGAAAACTTGAGCGTGCATATCTATTCACCCCCCCCCAAGTCAATACTTTGTAGAGTTACCTTTTGCAGCAATTATAGCTGCAAGTTTCTTGGGGTATGTCTCTATAAGCTTGGCACATCTAGCCACTGGGATTTTTGCCCATTCTTCAAGGAAAAACTGCTCCAGCTCCTTCAAGTTGGATGGGTTCAGCTGATGTACAGCAATCTTTAAGTCATACCACAGATTCTCAATTGGATTGAGGTCTGGGCTTTGACTAGGCCATTCCAAGACATTTAAATGTTTCCCTTTAAACCACTCGAGTGTTGCTTTAGCATTATGCTTAGGGTCATTGTCCTGCTGGAAGGTGAACCTCCGTCCCAGTCTCAAATCTCTGGAAGACTGAAACAAGGTTTCCCTCAAGAATTTCCCTGTATTTAGCGCCATCCATAATTCCTTCAATTCTGAACAGTTTCCCAGTCCCTGCGGATGAAAAACATGTATACTGGAGCCTCAGAGTGGAATGAGTTGCCTCTGCCCATAAAAACAACATCCTCTCTGGGAAGCTTTAAAAAATAAAGTAAAAAACTGTTTGATGTCTTCTGTATGAATGACCCCTATGATGTAACTGCAATGATGAGATAGATGTTCTTCTTCTTTGTTTTTATGTTGTATTATCTCTCTGTCATACTGTGGTCAACCGTGTTGGATCTTGCCCAGCCATCTTGTTTCAAGAGGACCACAGTGGAAATAAGTCCCAAACTTTATTGTGTGTTATCCTCGATGATTTTACTCATGTGCATGTATGGCTTTTTCAAGTTTTATGTGTGCTCGTTTTTCTTTAAATGGTCGAGTTAATAAACTAAACTAAGATCCTTAATACAGTGCATTCGGAAAGTATTCAGACCCATTCACTTTTTCCACATATTGTTACGTTACAGCCTTATTCTAAAATGTATTCAATTGTTTATTCCCTTATCAATCTACACACAATACCCCCTAATGACAATGTGAAAACAGGTTTTTAGAAATTTTAGCAAATGTATAAATTTTTTAAAACAGAAATACCTTATTTATATAAGAATTCAGACACTTTGTCATGAGACTCAAAATTGTCATGTCACGCCCTGGCTCTGAGGACTTGTATTTGTTGAGTCAGGGTGTGTATTTTCTGTGTCGTGTTGTGCTATGTTGTTTTCTATGGTTGATCTAGAATGTGTAGATCTATGTTGGCCGGGGTGGTTCCCAATCAGAGGCAGCTGTAGCTCGTTGTCTCTGATTGGGGACCAATACTTAGGCAGCCTTTTGGCACCTGTTAGTTGTGGGATCTTGTTCCGTGTAAGGTATGTTGTTTGTAGGTTACCTTGGACTTCACGTTTCGTTTGTTATTTTGTCGTTGTGGTGTTTATTCTATATAAATAAACATGTACGCATATCACGCTGCGCCTTGGTCCTTCTCGTTCGTAAACGATCGTGACGTCATGAGACTCAGGTGCATCCTATTTCCATTGATCATCCTTGAGATGTTTCTACAACTTGATTGGAGTCCACCTGTGGTAAATTCAATTGATTGGACATGATTTGGAAAGGAATACACCTGTCTATATAAGGTCCCACAGTCGACAGTGCATGTCAGAGCAAAAACCAAGCCATGAAGTCAAAGGAATTGTCCGTAGCTCTAAGACAGCCTTGTGTCAAAGCACAGACCTGGGGAAGGGTACCAAAAAATGTCTGCAGCATTGAAGGTCCCCAAGAACACAGTGGCCTCCATCATTCTTAAATGGAAGAAGTTTGGAACCACCAAGACTCTTTCTAGAGCTGGCCGCCCGGCCAAACTGAGCAATCGGGGGAGAAGGACCTTGGTCAGGGAGGTGATCAAGAACCGGATGGTCACTCTGACAGAGCTCTACAGTTCCTCTATGGAGATGGGAGAACCTTCCAGAAGGACAACCATCTCTGCAGCACTCCACCAATCAGGCCTTTATGGTAGAGTGGCCAGACGGAAGCCACTCCTCAGTAAAAGGCACATGACAGCCCACTTGGAGTTTGGCAAAAGGCACCTAAAGGACTCTCAGACCATGAGAAACAAGATTCTCTAGTCTGATGAAACCAAGATTAAACTCTTTGGCCTGAATGCCAACCGTCACGTCTGGAGGAAACCTAGCACCATCCCTACGGTGAAGCATGGTGGTGGCAGCATCATGCTGTGGGGATGTTTTCCAGCGGCAGGGACTGGGAGACTAGTCAGGATCGAGGCAAAGCTGAACAGAGCAAAGTACAGAGAGATCCTCGATGAAAACCTGCTTCAGAGCCGCACAGGACATCAGACTGGGGCGACGGTTCACCTTTCCAACAGGACAACAACCCTAAGCACGCAGCCAAGACAATGCAGGAGTGGCTTCGGGACAAGTCTCTGAAAACTGTTTTTCCTTTGTATGTATGTAGATTGATGAGGGAAAAAAACAATTTAATACAAGGCTGTAACCTTACAAAATGTGGAAAAAGAAGGCACTATATATCGTCGGGCAGTTGCAGATGGGTTATTAGCAATTTTGGGGTGGGTGCGGGTAAACAAACAGCTAACCTTCGCATCACTAACCCACACACAGCTCCAGTTAATCTGCTCCGGAGCAGACTTTAGTGCTGCTTCGTTGGATTTGTACAGCATCTACAACAACAGGCTGGTTTACCACTAAATAATGAATGTGATGAATCCCAGAACAGTGGGAGCCCTCCATGACTGACTATCACTAAAATACTAACTATTGTGTTACATTCACCGCTTCAAGCAGGACTGAAACTGACTGACTGGGGGTTTATCAAAATCATCAGGATAAAGTCTCTTACCAGACAAAACCTACGCCAGCTTTTATCGAGGAACGCAAACCCAGCTTTATGAAATCAGTCTGTTATGTCAATCTAAGATCCAGTCCTGAAGCTAAGCAATTATCTCACTTGTCTCTCTCTCTCTCTCTCCTCTCCTCTCTCTCGCTCCTTCCGACTCTCATCTCTATCTCTCTCTCTCTCTCTCTCTCTCCTCCTCTCTACGCTCTCCTCCCTCTTCGTCGTCTCTCCTCTCTCTTCTCTTCCTCACTCTCTCTCTCTCTAAGTCAATCGTCTCTCTCTCTCTCTCTTCATCTCTGAGGTCTCTCTCTTCTCTCCCCTCTCTACTCCTGGACTCTCTCTCTCTCATCTCTCCTCGCTCTACGGCTCTCTGTCGCTCGTCTCTCTCTCTCTCTCTCTCTACTCTCCTCTCTCCCCTCTCTCTCTCTCTCCTCTCTCTCTACCGCCTTATTACAGTACGAAGTGTGTCTCAGCCCCATGCAACCCCTCTCCTCAATATACATTAGATTGAAAAGTGAATCTGAAGCCCATCTCGATGCTTCATTCAACTTAATAACATTTCATCTGAAGCTGTGGAGAGCCCCTCTCTATTTGTTACGCCCTCGTAAGCTAAAGATTAAACTTATTACCATGGCGCAGTAAACAGGAGCCAGCCTGAAAGATCAAATTAAATTACATTGATTGATTATATTGTTCTGGCTGGCACAGGGAGGGAGAGAGAGGGAGAAGGAGAGAGAGGGATATATTTTTATATATCATATATATAGAGAGAGAGATATGAGAGATGAGAGAAGAGAGACGCGAGAGAGAGGAGAGCGAGAGAGAAGAGGAGGCGAGAGTAGAGAGAGAGATAGAGAGAGAGAGAGAGAGAGAGCAGAAGAGAAGCGAGAGAGGAGACTAGAGAGATAAGAGAGAGAGATATAGAGGAGCTAGAGAGGAGATACACCAGAGAGGAGAGACAGATATAATAGAGACAGAGACAAGTGAGATAATTGCCTCTTCAGGGTAGAACAGGGGATATGAAATCTCAATGTTCTGTAATTCTATCCTTTAGAACTCTCGGGGGAACCCGTTGGAAGATTAAGTAGCCTTATTAGAATGTCATTATGGATACTGAAGGGAGGGATAAAATAAAATCAACACATTTGCAAATGTGCATTATCATTCACCAAATTCAGAGTAGGCTACCCCCTCCCAGGGTACATAGCCTATACAGAGTTCATGGTAACCATGGTGACCACGCCAAACTTTCACACTTTTCAATTCAACTCAACTCTTCCTCCAGCAGGTTTATTATGGGTCTCTTGGCATCCATTTTCATTGTGTGTGCTATCAGACAGAGATCAGTGAGAGATTCTCCGGTACTTTTGTATATTTTTAGCCAGTAGTTCTGAAAGTAGAACTCACGAGCCAAAAGTTGGCCCGTGAAAATGGTGTACTTCGTCACATATGTGCAGATATGTGCACCACGTCATCGATCTCGCTCCCTGGCTCTGCTGTGTGTGCATCTCGCTAGCTGTCACTCGTATGGCGAGGGGCTAAAGCTCATTGGCAGAAACTCGAACTGCTAAGGGGCTGGCCCACGTGGGGGAAAATGTGGGGGAAACGACGCCACACAGCATGCAGAAAACAGTCACTTTCAAACTAGGGATTTTGTTGCTAATTGAGGTAAGACAGTAATTCTGCTCATATATTATGCATGTATAAATTACACATTGACACATCCAGCCCAAAGCGGGAGGTTTAAAAATAGTTCCCAGCAATATTTTTTTTAAAATAGAACTGTAACAAATGGTGACAGTATGGCTATTATTATTATTATATTATTATTATTATTATTATTATTATTATTATTATTATATTATTGCTACAATATAGCCACATTAGACTAATGTGCCTGTATGTGAGAATGTGTTACAGTTAGTCCCTTCTCTGGAGAGTCCTTCTCTGGAGAGTCCTTCTCTGGAGAGTCCTTCTCTGGAGAGTCCTTCTCTGGAGAGTCCTTGTGTCTGAATCAGTTTAGTTTCTCTCTCTGTGTGTGTGTAGCACTTGATTAATCAATTTAAGTCACTAATTGGCTAGATCAACTGCTCTGCTCTCACAGATCTAATCAGAAGAGGCAAGGAAGAAAACAGATAGCACACACACACACACACACACACACACACACACACACAAACACACACACACACACACACACACACACACACACAATTCCTCATGCACAGCAGGAGTTTCATCACTCCTGGCTGAAGAAATCAATTGACAGAGCTGAGTGTGTGTGGGTTACCAACTACCAACCACTATCTCTTCTTAATGCTGACCTCAATGTAACGGTTATGTGGTGATTCACCTGGAATGAACTGGAAGAGGATGACGACGGAATGTGTAGGTTAAGTCACAGCAAGTAATGAGGAGTGAGGTCACACACACACACACACAGACACACACGCGCATACACACATACACACACACACACACACACACACAGACACACACGCGCACACACACACACACACACATTGAAGCATACGTTCCTTCCGTCTGACTGAGTCGTCACCCACCTGCCACCAGGAGCTGTGTAGGTTGGCACTGACGAGCTCGATGATGTCCCCAGCATGGATGGTCAATGGGGGGGCACTCTGGGGAGAGGGGATACCACAGTAGTCTCTGATCACCAGCATCCTGGGGAGACCTGGGGACAGAGGAGAGGACATGCTGAGACAGGGCTATGAGAGACCTGGGGACAGAGGAGAGGAGAGGACATGCTGAGACAGGGCTATGAGAGACCTGGGGACAGAGGAGAGGAGTGGACATGCTGAGAAAGGGCTATGAGAGACCTGGGGACAGAGGAGAGGAGTGGACATGCTGAGACAGGGCTATGAGAGACCTGGGGACAGAGGGAGTGAGTGGACATGCTGAGACAGGGCTATGAGAGACCTGGGGACAGAGGAGAGGAGTGGACATGCTGAGACAGGGCTATGAGAGACCTGGGGACAGAGGAGAGGAGTGGACATGCTGAGACAGGGCTATGAGAGACCTGGGGACAGAGGAGAGGACATGCTGAGACAGGGCTATGAGAGACCTGGGGACAGAGGAGAGGAGAGGACATGCTGAGACAGGGCTATGAGAGACCTGGGGACAGAGGAGTGGACATGCTGAGACAGGGCTATGAGAGACCTGGGGGACAGAGGAGAGGACATGCTGAGACAGGGCTATGAGAGACCTGGGGGACAGAGGAGAGGAGAGGACATGCTGAGACAGGCTATGTAGACCTGGGACAGAGTGATGGACATGCGAGACAGGCTATGAGAGACCTGGGGACAGAGGAGAGGAGTGGACATGCTGAGACAGGGCTATGAGAGACCTGGGCGACGGAGAGGAGTGGACATGCTGAGCAGGGCTATGAGACCTGGGGACGAGGAGAGAGTGGACATGCTGAGACAGGGCTATGAGAGACCTGGGGACAGAGGAGGGGAGTGGAACTGCTGAGACAGGGCTATGGTAGACCTGGGGACGAGGAGAGGACATGCTGAGACAGGGCTTGAGAGACCTGGGACAGAGGAGAGGAGAGGACATGCTGAGACCAGGCTATGGTAACCTGGGACAGAGGAGAGGAGTGGGACATGCTGAGACAGGGCTTAAGACCTGGGACGGGAGAGAGACATGCTGAACAGGGCTATGAGAGACCTGGGGACAGGGAGGAGTGGACATGCTGAGACAGGGCTATGAGAGCCCTGGGACAGAGGAGAGGAGTGGAAATGCTGAGACAGGGCTATGAGAGACCTGGGGACAGAGGAGAGGAGTGGACATGCTGAGACAGGGCTATGAGAAACCTGGGGACAGAGGAGAGGAGAGGACATTGCTGAGACAGGGCTATGAGAGACCTGGGGACAGAGGAGAGGAGAGGACACATGACTTCAAGATGGCCAGAGTCGCTCCCTCCTCGACCCCTCTGATGTCTTTTCTTTCCAAAACACTTGAGCGTGCTGTCTCTGATCAACTCTATTGTCTCTCTCAGAACGATCTTCTTGACCCTAACCAGTCAGGCTTCAAGATGGGTCACTCAAAGAGTCTGTTTTCCCCTTGGCCCGGGAAAACTCTCGATCCCAAAAGTGACTCTTCCCTTGTTTCATTCCTAGTTATCTGCGTTCCACCCATGAACCATCAATCCTCCTCTCCCCCCTCTAGGTTCCCCTCCCCCCCCTCTGGGGGTGATCCCCTCTCCCCCCTCGGGGCTTCCTCCTCTCCACCCTC
>LR778273.1:48402219-48490391 GCA_902810595.1 Coregonus sp. 'balchen' | reverse complement strand
CGTGATGCATACTTAATTGCACGTCCTGAACAAATGAACACACTGTGTGTGTACAAAATGCAATATAGATGGACTTTTATTGTCCCTAGCACAAAGTGCACCTGTGTAATGATCATGCTGTTTAATCAGCTTCTTGATATGCCACATCTGTCAGGTGGATGGATTAACTTGGCAAAGGACAAATGCTCACTAACAGGGATGTAAACAAATGTGTGCACAAACTTTGAGAGAAATAAGCCTTTTGTGTGTATGGAACATTTCTGGGATATTTTATTTCAGTTCATGAAACGTGGGACCAACACTTTACATGTTGTGTTTATATTTTGTTCAGTGTAGAACCAATAAGTGTTCTTCGGCTGTCCCCATAGGAAACCCTTTGAATAACCCTGTTTGGTTCCAGGTAGAACCCTTTTTGTTCTACATGGAACACAGAAGAGTTCTACCTGGAACCAAAAATAGTTCTACCTGGAACCAAAAAGGTTTGAGTAACTTTGAAGAAAGGCTTGGTTCATTTGGCATCTTCTTGTTAACTCTCAATCAGCTCTCTGTTTTGTCCTCAATTATGAGAATGTTATTGTCTGTGTCCCAAATGGCACCCTATTCCCTGTAGGGCACTACTTTAAACCAGAGCCCAGTGCCCTATCTAGGGATTAGGGTGCCATTTGGGACGCCTTTGATTTTAGAATCACAATCCTTATTTAATGTGCTGTTCCCTCAATGAGGGTTAGCCAAATTAGGTCGAGTTTAAGTGCTGTTCCCTCCACGGAGGTTTGGTCAAATTAGCGCTTGTTTTAAATGCTGTTCCCTCCACGGAGGTTTAGTCAAATTAGCGCTTGTTTTAAATGCTGTTCCCTCCACGGAGGTTTGGCCAAATTAGGTCGAGTTTAAGTGCTGTTCCCTCCACGGAGGTTTGGTCAAATTAGCGCTTGTTTTAAATGCTGTTCCCTCCACGGAGGTTTAGTCAAATTAGCGCTTGTTTTAAAATGCTGTTCCCTCCACGGAGGGTTAGCCAAATGAGCTCTTGTTTTAGAGCAGAATAATGGTGCCTTTTCATCTCTGTCTTCCCTCTTAGTCTAATCTAAATCAAGTACCGGAGTGGGAATTCCATGTAGGACTAGTCTACCCACTATTAAATTATAGAAGGTGCAACACTCCACAGCAAGGGCACAGTGAAATGGAGAGGAGGTGATTTGGTGAAACACACCGGCATGACGAGTAACCTTGTCTTAGACATGAAGATTTGTGTTAGCTTCCCAGTCAGTCACATTTGATTCAAGTCAATAAAATAGTTAATATTAATGTTATCTAGGAGTGAGCACTGTAATCCGGCTTGAAGAACCAACCCACAGAACCAATATTCTGTCTGTTGCATGGTGTTTTCCTCCTCAGATGGAAGTGCAACCTGAACGTCACTCTTATAGAAGATAATTTGTGTTCAATGACTTCTCTGGCTATGAATAAAGGTGAAATAAATATGATTGTGTTGTTTTTTTCCCCTCCCTCCTCAGGTGTAAGTGTAACCTGCACTCCAACAGCTGTGTGTTTGACAAGGACAAGGGGAAGCTGGGGTGTGAGTGTGAACACAACACAACAGGTCCAGACTGCGGCCGCTGTAAGAGACACTACCACGGACGACCCTGGAGCGTCGGGTCCTACCTGCCCATCCCCAAAGGAACTGCTAATATCTGTGAGTAGACTACGTCTCTATGTATCTAAAAACCAATCATGGAAAAAGTTTCACTAGTTCAACAGGTGCTAATCAATAAGAAAAGAATGATATATGAAGCATGTGGGCTTTTCGTCAGTCTTGGAGGAGATTTCTGTCTCATCTGTCAGTTCCCAGGTCTAGGCCAGGGGACTCGTTTCCTTAATACATCTAATGCAGGCTAACCCCAGGCTAACACCAGGGAAGCTAACTCTAGGGAAGCTAGCTGAGGTATAAGGTACTATAGCCAGCCCAACACAGAGGTATAAGGCGCTATAGCCAGCCCAACACTGAGGGATAGGGTAGTATAACCAGCCCAACGCAGGGAGAAGGTACTATAGCCAGCCCAACACTGAGGTATAAGATGCCATAGCCAGTCCAACACTGAGGGATAAGGTACTATAGCCAGCCCAACATTGAGGGATAAGTTGATATAGCTAGCCCAACACTGAGGGATAAGGTGCTATAGCCAACCAAGTGATAAGGTGCTATAGCCAACCCAACACTGATGGATAAGATGCTGTAGCAAACCAAGTGATAAGGTGCTATAGCCAGCTGAAGGATAAGTGCTATAGACAGCCCAACACTGAGGGATTGGGTAGTATAACCAGCCCAACACAGGGAGAAGGTACTATAGCCAGCCCAACACTGAGGGATAATGTGCTATAGCCAGCAGAGGGATAAGGTGCTATAGCCAGCCCAGCACTGAGGGATAAGGTGCTATAGCCAGCAGAGGGATAAGGTGCTATAGCCAGCCCAGCACTGAGGGATAAGGTGCTATAGCCAGCAGAGGGATAAGGTGCTATAGCCAGCAGAGGGATAAGGTGCTATAGCCAGCCCATCACTGAGGGATAAGGTGCTATAGCCAGCAGAGGGATAAGGTGCTATAGCCAGCCCAGCACTGAGGGATAAGATGCCATAGCCAGTCCAACACTGAGGGATAGGGTAGTATAACCAGCCCAACGCAGGGAGAAGGTACTATAGCCAGCCCAACACTGAGGGATAAGGTGCTATAGCCAGCAGAGGGATAAGGTGCTATAGCCAGCCCAGCACTGAGGGATAAGATGCCATAGCCAGTCCAACACTGAGGGATAGGGTAGTATAACCAGCCCAACGCAGGGAGAAGGTACTATAGCCAGCCCAACACTGAGGGATAAGGTACTATAGCCAGCCCAACATTGAGGGATAAGTTGATATAGCTAGCCCAACACTGAGGGATAAGGTGCTATAGCCAACCAAGTGATAAGGTGCTATAGCCAGCCCAACACTGAGGGATAAGGTGCTATCGCCAGCTGAGGGATAAGGTGCTATAGCCAGCCCAACACTAAGGGATAAGGTATTATATGTAGAGCAACAATTCTTTTTTTCAGATCCTCAGAGAGTTCTTTGCCATGAGGTGCCATGTTGAACTTCCAGTGACCAGTATGAGGGAGTGTGAGAGCGATGACACCAAATTTAACACACCTGCTCCCCATTCACACCTGAGACCTTGTAACACTAATGACACCGGGGAGGGAAAATGGCTAATTGGTCCCAATTTGGACATTTTCATTTAGGGTGTACTCACCTTTGTTGTCAGCGGTTTAGACATTAATGGTTGTGTGTTGTGTTATTTTACATTTACATTACATTTACGTCATTTAGCAGACGCTCTTATCCAGAGCGACTTACAAATTGTTGCATTCACCTTATAGCCAGTTGGATAACCACTTTACAATATGTATTCTTTTTTTTTTTTTTGGGGGGGGGGGGTAAGGGGGATTAGAAGGATTACTTTATCCTATCCCCGGTATTCCTTAAAGAGGTGGGGTTTCAAGTGTCTCCGGAAGGTGGTGAGTGACTCTGCTGTCTTGGCGTCATGAGGGAGCTTGTTCCACCATTGGGGTGCCAGAGCAGCGAACAGTTTTGACTGGGCTGAGCGGGAACTGTGCTTCCGCAGAGGTAAGGGGGCCAGCAGGCCAGAGGTGGATGAACGCAATGCCCTCGTTTGGGTGTAGCGACTGATCAGAGCCTGAAGGTACGGAGGTGCCATTCCCCTCACAGCTCCGTAGGCAAGCACCATGGTCTTATAGCAGATGCGAGCTTCAACTGGAAGGTCAGTTCCAGTACCATATTAACAATGTGCAGGGATACTGGAGTGATGGAGATAGATATGTATAGGGGTAAGGTGACTAGGCATCAGGATATATGATAAACAGAGTAGCAGCAGCTTGTATACTGTTTGTACAGTTGAAGTCGGAAGTTTACATACACTTAGGTTGGAGTCATTAAAACTCGTTTTTCAACCACTCCGCAAATTTCTTGTTAACAAACTATAGTTTTGGCAAGTCGGTTAGGACATCTACTTTGTGCATGACACAAATAATTTTTCCAACAATTGTTTACAGACAAATTATTTCACTTATAATTCACTGTATCACAATTCCAGTGGGTCAGAAGTTTACATATGCTAAGTTGACTGTGCCTTTAAACAGCTTGGGAAATTCCAGAAAATGATGTCATGGCTTTAGAAGCTTCTGAGAAGCTAATTGACATAATTTGAGTCAATTGGAGGTGTACCTGTGGATGTATTTCAAGGCCTACCTTCAAACTCAGTGCCTCTTTGCTTGACATCATGGGAAAATCAAAATAAATCCGCCAAGACCTCAGAAAAACAAATGTAGACCTCCACAAGTCTGGTTCATCCTTGGGAGCAATTTCCAAACGCCTGAAGGTACCATGTTCATCTGTACAAACAATAGTATGCAAGTATAAACACCATGGGACCACGCAGCCGTCATACCGCTCAGGAAGGAGACGCGTTCTGTCTCCTAGAGATGAACGTACTTTGGTGCGAAAAGTGCAAATCAATCACAGAAGAACAGCAAAGGACCTTGTGAAGATGCTGGAGGAAACAGGTACAAAAGTATCTATATCCACAGTAAAACGAGTCCTATATCGACATAACCTGAAAGGTCAATCAGCAACGAAGAAGCCACTGCTCCAAAACCACCATAAAAAAGCCAGACTACGGTTTGCAACTGCACATGGGGACAAAGATCGTACTTGCAAATGGGTCTTCCAAAATGACAATGACCCCAAACATACTTCCAAAGTTGTAGCAAAATGGCTTAAGGACAACAAAATCAAGGTATTGGAGTGGCCATCACAAAGCCCTGACCTCAATCCTATAGAAAATGTGTTGGGCAGAACTGAAAAAGCATTTGCGAGCAAGGAGAACTACAAACCTGACTCAGTTACACCAGCTCTGTCAGGTGGAATGGGCCAAAATTCACCCAACTTATTGTGGGAAGCTTGTGGAAGGCTACTCGAAACGTTTGACCCAAGTTAAGAAATGTAATGGCAATGCTACCAAATACTAAATGAGTGTATGTAAACTTCTGACCCACTGGGAATGTGATGAAAGAAATAAAAGCTGAAATAAATCATTCTCTCTACTATTATTCTGACATTTCACATTCTTAAAATTAAGTGGTGATCCTAACTGACCTAAAACAGGGATTTTTTACTAGGATTAAATGTCAGGAATTGTAAAAAACTGAGTTTAAATGTATTTGGCTAAGGTGTATGTAAACTTCCGACTTCAACTGTATGTGTGAGTGTCTTTGTGTGTGTGTATAGAGTCAGTATAAATATGTGTGCATGTTTTCTGTGTGTGAGCAAATTAAGTGAGTTTGTGTGTGTGTGTGTGTGTGTGTGTGCGTGCGTGCGTGCATTCACGTGCTTGTGTGTGTGCTCTAAGGAGATATGGCTTGATTTCCCCCTGCGCTCCTCCCTAGCTCCTCCAGTTAGGAGTCTCTCTGCAACATTTATTTATTTTTTATTTATTTTTTGTCATTTAGCAGATGCTCTTATCCAGAGCGACTTACAGCAATTAGGGTTAAGTGCCTTGCTCAAGGGCACACCGACAGATTTTTCACCTAGTTGGCTCAGGGATTAGAACCAGCGACCTTTCGGTTACTGGCACAACCCTCTTAACCACTAAGCTACCTGCCAGAGACCAGACGGCTAGCTGCCCTCTCTCTCAGATGGACAGGCTGTTATTTAAAACAGCCAACCCTTGGACTCATCTGCACTGAACGGATGAAACCCCAGACCCAGTCTCCATATGCTCCATATCAACAGCAATATTACACGCTGGTTTGGAGAAAGACAGAATGCAATAATGTTGCATATGCCACCCTGGCAGTATTACATAATAATATAATGATATAATAATATCACAGGAAGTTGAATAGGTTTAGTTATTTGTATTGTCTCATAAGTGAAGGGTGAGAATATCCCGCATCCCAAATGGTACCCCTATTCCCTACATAGTGCACTACTTTTGACCAGAGCTCTATGAGCACTGGTAGTGCACTATGTAGTGAATAGGGTACCATTTGGGATCTAACCTATAGGATACAACATGGGGCATTCCATGCATTTCCCCATGCAGCAACCAACGCAACGGCTCATATTTCCTGCTAGGATATTAACCATACGGTCCTTGAAGACAGATTTGCTGAATGTGCAGAATTTAATTATAGTTTAATAGCGCTTGATCTGTCATCAAGTCATCCTCTTCAGTCACAATGGTAATGCGTCTCCTAGTGACAGACGGGGTATTAGATTTTACGTATTTCATATTAAGGACCCTATATATATAAAGATGCATAGCTGTACGTGACCCTCCATGTAATAATCTAAGGGAAAGGAGGCTGTCTGTTGCTAGGGGCCCTGAGCGGTCAGGATGAAAGGGCTGAAGTATGGACCAGAATATATCTACAGCATCATATACTTTAGATATAGGCACACACTAAATCATCAAAAGTATGTGGACACCTGCTCGTCGAACATCTCATTCCAAAATCATGGGCATTAATATGGAGATGGTCCCCCCCTTTGCTGCTATGACAGCATCCACTCTTCTGGGAAGGCTTTCAAATGAAAATCAAATTGTATTTGTCACATGTGCCGAAATGCTTACTTACAAGCCCTTAACCAACAATGCAGTTTTAAGAAAAATAAGAGTTAAGAAAATATTTACTAAATATACTAAAGTAAAAAAATAAAAAATAACAATAACAGAACAATAACGAGGCCGGGGTACTGGTACAGAGTCAATATACAGGCTATATACAGCTATATACAGGGGGTACCGGTACAGAGTCAATATACAGGCTATATACAGCTATATACAGGGGGGACCGGTACAGAGTCAATATACAGGCTATATACAGCTATATACAGGGGGGACCGGTACAGAGTCAATATACAGGCTATATACAGCTATATACAGGGGGGACCGGTACAGGGTCAATATACAGGCTATATACAGCTATATACAGGAGGTACCGGTAAAGAGTCAATATACAGGCTATATACAGCTATATACAGGGGGGACCGGTACAGAGTCAATATACAGGCTATATACAGCTATATCAGGGGGTACCGGTACGAGTCAATATACAGGCTATATACAGGGGATACCGGTACAGAGTCAATATACAAGGCTATATACATCTATTACAGGGGGTACCGTACAGAGTCAATATACAGGCTATATACAGCTATATACAGGGGGGACCGTACAGAGTCAATATACAGTGCTCTATACCGCTATATACAGGAGGTACCGGTACAGATTCCAATATACAGGCTATATACGTGGGGACCGGTACATAGTCAATATACAGGCTATATACACTATATACAGGGGGTACCGGTACAGAGTCAATATACAGGCTATATCAGCTATATACAGGGGGGACCGGTACAGAGTCAATATACAGGCTATATACAGGGGGGGGACCGGTACAGAGTCAATATACAGGCTATAAATACAGGGGTACCGTACAGAGTCAATATACAGGCTATATACAGCTATATACAAGGGGGTACGGTACAGAGTCAATATACAGGCTATATACAGCTATATACAGGGGGTTACCGGTACAGAGTCCATATACAGGCATTATATACAGCTATATACAGGGGTGAACCGGTACAGAAGTCAATATACAGGCTATATACAGCTATATACAGGGGGGACCGGTACAGAGTCAATATACAGGCATATACAGCTATATACAGGGGGGACCGGTACAGAGTCAATATACAGGCTATATACAGTATATACAGGGGGACCCGTTACAGAGGCAATAGACCGGCCTATATACAGCTATAATTACAGGGTGACCCGGTACAGAGTCAATTATACATGCTATAACAGAGGCGATATACAAGGGGGGACCGGTACAGAGGTCAATATACAAGGCTATATAAGCTATATACAGGGGTGGACCGGTACAAAGAGTCCATATACAGGCTAATTAACCAGCTATATACAGGGGGTACCCGGTACCGAGTCCAATATACAAGGCTATATACACTATTAATACAGGGGGGTACGCGGTACAAGAGTCAATATCCATTCCTATATACAAGCTATATACCAGGGGGTAACCAGTACAGAGTCAATATACATGGCTATATCACAGGGGGTACCAGTACAGAGTCAAATATATACAGGCTATATACAGGGGGACCGGTACAGAGTCAATATACAGGCTATATACAGCTATATACAGGGGGTACCGGTACCGAGTCAATATACAGGCTATATACAGCTATATTACAGGGGGTACCGGTACGAGTCAATTAGCAGGGGGGGTACCGGTACAGAGTCAATATAAGGCTATATACAGCTATATACAGGGGGGGGTACCGGTACCGAGTCAATATGCAGGGGTACGGTACGAGTCAATATACAGCTATATACAGGGGTACGGTACCGAGTCAATAGAGGGGGGGGGTACCGGTACGAGTCAATATACAGGCTATGTACAGCTATATACAGGGGGTACCAGTACCGAGTCAATATACTATATACGGAGGTACGACCAGTCAATATACAGCTATAAAGCATATACAGGGTACGACGAGTCATATAGTCAGGGGTACCGGTACCGAGTCAATATACAGCTATATACAGCTATATACAGGGGGTACCGGTACGAGTCAATATACAGGCATATACGCTATAAGGGGGTACCGGTACCGAGTCAATATAGCTATAAGCTATATACAGGGGGGTATGGTACCGTCAGATCAATATACAGGGGATATACAGATATAAGGGGGTGGTACCGGTTACCGAGTCAATATAGCTTTACTATGTGGGGTACGGTACGGTACATAATATACAGGGGGTACTACCGAGTGTTGCGGTACGGTACCGGTAGTAAATTAACAGGGGGGAGTACCGGTACGAGTTAAATATAACAGGGGGTACAGGTACCGAGTATATGCAGGTCAGGTATACAGGAAAGAGGATACAGGTACGTAGAGTCAATATGCAGCTATATACAGGGGACCGGTACCGAGTCAGTGTGACGGGGGCTACAGGTAATCCAGGTAATAACGAGGCTATATACAGGGGGTACCGGTACCGAGTCAGGTGCGGGGGCACAGGTTGGTTAAGGTAATAACGAGGCTTTATACAGGGGGTACCGGTACCGAGTCAGTGTGCGGGGGCACAGGTTGGTCAAGGTAATAACGAGGCTATATACAGGGGGTACCGGTACCGAGTCAATATGCAGGCTATATACAGGGGGTACCTTTTCCGAGTTAGTGTGCGGGGCTACAGGTTAATCCAGGTAATAACGAGGCTATATACAGGGGGTACCGGTACCGAGTCAGTGTGCGGGGCTACAGGTTAATCCAGGTAATAACGAGGCTATATACAGGGGGTACCGGTACCAAGTCAGTGTGCTGGGGTACAGGTTGGTCAAGGTAATTGAGGTAATATGTACAGTTGAAGTCGAATGTTTACATACATTTAGGTTGGAGTCATTACAACTTGTTTTTCAACCACTCCACAAATTTATTTTTAACAAACTATAGTTTTGGCAAGTCGGTTAGGACATCTACTTTGTACATGACACAACTAATTTTTCCAACAATTGTTTACAGACAGATAATTTCACTTAGAATTCACTGTATCATAATTCCAGTGGGTCAGAAGTTTACATACACTAAGTTGACTGTGCCTTTAAACAGCTTGGAAAATTCCAAAAAAATGATGTCATGGCTTTAGAAGCTTCTGATAGGCTAATTAACATAATTTGAGTCAATTGGAGGTGTACCTGTGGATGTATTTCAAGGCCTACCTTCAAACACAGTGCCTCTTTGCTTGACATCATGGGAAAATCAAAAGAAATCAGCCAAGACCTCAGAAGAATAATTGTAGACCTCCACAAGTCTGGTTCATCCTTGGGAGCAATTTCCAAACGCCTGAAGGTACCACGTTCATCTGTACAAACAATAGTACGCAAGTATAAACACCATGGGACCACGCAGCCGTCATACTGCTCAGGAAGGAGACGCGTTCTGTCTCCTAGAGATTAACGTACTTTAGTGCGAAAAGTGCAAATCAATCCCAGAACAACAGCAAAGGACCTTGTGAAGATGCTGGAGGAAACAAAAGTATATATATCCACAGTAAAACAAGTCCTATATCGACATAACCTGAAAGGCCGCTCAACAAGGAAGAAGCCACTGCTCTAAAACCGCCATAAAAAAGCCAGACTGCAGTTTGCAACTGCACATGGGGACAAAGATCGTACTTTTTGGAGAAATGTCCTCTGGTCTGATGAAACAAAAATAGAATGGTTTGGCCATAATGACCATCGTTATGTTTGGAGGAAAAAGGGGGCCGCTTGCAAGCCGAAGAACACCATCCCAACCGTGAAGCACGGGGGTGGCAGCATCATGCTGTGGGGGTGCTTTGCTGCAGGAGGGACTGGTGCACTTCACAAAATAGATGGCATCATGAGGAAGGAAAATTATGTGGATATATTGAAGCAACATCTCAAGACATCAGTCAGGAAGTTAAAGCTTGGTCGCAAATGGTCTTCCAAATGGACAATGACCCCAAGCATAACTCCAAAGTTGTGGCAAAATGGCTTAAGGACAACAAAGTCAAGGTATTGAAGTGGGCATCACAAAGCCCTGACCTCAATCCTATAGAAAATGTGTGGGCAGAACTGGAAAAGCGTGTGCGAGCAAGGAGGCCTACAAACCTGACTCAGTTACACCAGCTCTGTCAGGAGGAATGGGCCAAAATTCACCCAACTTATTGTGGGAAGCTTGTGGAAGGCTACCCGAAACGTTTGACCCAAGTTAAAAAATTTAAAGGTAATGCTACCAAATACTAATTGAGTGTATGTAAACTTCTGACCCACTGGGAATGTGATGAAAGAAATAAAAGCTGAAATAAATCATTCTCTCTACTATTAATCTGACATTTCACATTCTTAAAATAAAGTGGTGATCCTAACTGACCTAAGACAGGGAATTTTTACTAGAATTAAATGTCAGGAATTGTGAAAAACTGAGTTTAAATGTATTTGGCTAAGGTGTATGTAAACTTCCGACTTCAACTGTACATGTAGGTACGGGTAAAGTGACTATGCATAGATAATAAACAGCGAGTAGCAGCAGAGTAAAAAAAAGAGGGTCAATGCAAATAGTCTGGGTAGCCATTTGATTAACTGTTCAGCAGTCTTATGGCTTCGGGGTAGAAGCTTTTAAGAAGCCTTTTGGACCTAGACTTGGCGCTCCGGTACCGCTTACCGTGCGGTAGCAGAGAGAACAGTCTATGACTAGGGTGGCTGGAGTCTTTGGCAATTTGTAGGGCCTTCCTCTGACACCGCCTGGTATAGAGGTCCTGGATGGCAGGAAGCTTGGCCCCAGTGATGTACTGGGCCGTACACACTACCCTTTGTAGCACCTTGCGGTCGGAGGCCAAGCAGTTGCCATACCAGGCGGTGATGCAACCAGTCAGGATGCTCTCGATGGTGCAGCTGTAGAACTGTTTGAGGATCTGAGGACTCATGCCATATCTTTTCAGTCTCCTTAGGGGGAATAGGTGCCCTCTTCACGACTGTCTTGGTGTGAAGCGGGCACTGATAGAACTGATAGCCCGGGTACGATCCCAGGCTGTGTCGCAGCCGGCTGCGACCGGGACACCCATTTGGAGGTGCACAATTGGCCCAGCGTTGTCCGGGTAAGGGGAGGGTTTGGCCGGCCGGGATGTCCTTGTCCCATCGCGCTCTAGTGACTCCTTGTGGCGTGCCGGGCGCATGCACGCTGACTTCGGTCGCCAGCTGTACGGTGTTTCCTCCGACACAATGGTGCGGCTGGCTTCCGGGTTAAGCGAGCAGGGTCATGTTTCGGAGGACTCATGGCTCTCGACCTTCACCTCTCCCAAGTCCGTACGGGAGTTGCAGCGACGGGACAAGACTGTAACTACAAATTGGATATCACAAAATTGGGAAGAAAAGGGTGAAAAAGTAATAAAAAATAAAATAAAAAAACTGATAGAACTGTAGGGTTTGATACAACTGATAGAACTGTAGGGTTTGATAGAACTGATAGAACTGTAGGGTTTAATAGAACTGACAGAACTGACAGAACTGATAGAACTGATAGAACTGATAGAACTGATAGAACTGATAGAACTGTAGGGTTTAATAGAACTAATAGAACTGATAGAACTGATTGAACTGATAGAACTGTAGGGTTTGATAGAACTGATAGAACTGATAGAACTGATAGAACTGTAGGGTTTGATAGAACTGATAGAACTGTAGGGTTTAATAGAACTGATAGAACTGATAGAACTGATAGAACTTATAGAACTGATAGAACTGATAGAACTGTAGGGTTTAATAGAACTGATAGAACTGATAGAACTGATAGAACTGATAGAACTGATAGAACTGTAGGGTTTAATAGAACTGATAGAACTGTAGGGTTTAATAGAACTAATAGAACTGATATAACTTATAGAACTGTAGGGTTTAATAGAACTGATAGAACTGATAGAACTGATAGAACTGATAGAACTGATAGAACTGTAGGGTTTAATAGAACTGATAGAACTGATAGAACTGATAGAACTGTAGGGTTTGATAGAACTGATAGAACTGATAGAACTGATTGAACTGATAGAACTGATAGAACTGATAGAACTGATATAACTGATTTAAACTGATAGAACTGTAAGGGTTAATAGAACTGATAGAACTGATAGAACTGATAGAACTGAGAGAAAACTGATAGAACTGATAGAACTGTAGGGTTTGATAGAACTGATAGAACTGATAGAACTGTAGGTTTTAATAGAACTGATAGAACTGATAGAACTGATAGAACTGTAGGGTTTGATAGAACTGATAGAACTGTAGGGTTTGATAGAACTGATAGAACTGATAGAACTGATAGAACTGATAGAACTGATAGAACTGATAGAACTGTAGGGTTTGATAGAATTGATAGAACTGATAGAACTGTAGGGTTTTAATAGAACTGATAGAACTGATAGAACTGTAGGGTTTGATATAACTGATAGAACTGATATAACTGTAGGGTTTAATAGAACTGATAGAACTGTAGGGTTTGATAGAACTGATAGAACTGATAGAACTGTAGGGTTTAATAGAACTGATAGAACTGATAGAACTGATAGAACTGTAGGGTTTGATAGAACTGATAGAACTGATATAACTGTAGGGTTTAATAGAACTGATAGAACTGATAGAACTTATAGAAACTGTAGGGTTTAATAGAACTGATAGAACTGATAGAACTGATAGAACTGATAGAACTGATAGAACTGTAGGGTTTGATAGAACTGATAGAACTGATATAACTGTAGGGTTTAATAGAACTGATAGAACTGATAGAACTTATAGAACTGTAGGGTTTAATAGAACTGATAGAACTGATAGAACTGATAGAACTGATAGAACTGATAGAACTGATAGAACTGATAGAACTGTAGGGTTTAATAGAACTGATAGAACTGATAGAACTGATATAACTGTAGGGTTTAATAGAACTGATAGAACTGATAGAACTGATAGAACTGATAGAACTGTAGGGTTTAATAGAACTGATAGAACTGATAGAACTGATAGAACTGATAGAACTGATAGAACTGATAGAACTGATAGAACTGTAGGGTTTAATAGAACTGATAGAACTGTAGGGTTTGAAAGAACTGATAGAATGGATAGAACTGATAGAACTTATAGAACTGACAGAACTGTAGGGTTTAATAGAACTGATAGAACTGATAGAACTGATAGAACTGATAGAACTGATAGAACTGTAGGGTTTGATAGAACTGATAGAATGGATAGAACTGATAGAACTTATAGAACTGATAGAACTGTAGGGTTTAATAGAACTGATAGAACTGATAGAACTGATAGAACTGTAGGGTTTGATAGAACTGATAGAATGGATAGAACTGATAGAACTTATAGAACTGATAGAACTGATAGAACTGATAGAACTGATAGAACTGATAGAACTGATAGAACTGTAGGGTTTAATAGAACTGATAGAACTGATAGAACTGTTAGAACTGATAGAACTGATAGAACTGATAGAACTGATAGAACTGATAGAACTGTAGGGTTTGATAGAACTGATAGAACTGATAGAACTTATAGAACTGATAGAACTGATAGAACTGTAGGGTTTGATAGAACTGATAGAATGGATAGAACTGATAGAACTGATAGAACTGATAGAACTGTAGAGTTTGATAGAACTGATAGAATGGATAGAACTGATAGAACTGTAGGGTTTAATAGAACTGATAGAACTGATAGAACTGTAGGGTTTAATAGAACTGATAGAACTGTAGGGTTTGAAAGAACTGATAGAATGGATAGAACTGATAGAACTTATAGAACTGACAGAACTGTAGGGTTTAATAGAACTGATAGAACTGATAGAACTGATAGAACTGATAGAACTGATAGAACTGTAGGGTTTGATAGAACTGATAGAATGGATAGAACTGATAGAACTTATAGAACTGATAGAACTGTAGGGTTTAATAGAACTGATAGAACTGATAGAACTGATAGAACTGTAGGGTTTGATAGAACTGATAGAATGGTTAGAACTGATAGAACTTATAGAACTGATAGAACTGATAGAACTGATAGAACTGATAGAACTGATAGAACTGATAGAACTGTAGGGTTTAATAGAACTGATAGAACTGATAGAACTGTTAGAACTGATAGAACTGATAGAACTGATAGAACTGATAGAACTGATAGAACTGTAGGGTTTGATAGAACTGATAGAACTGATAGAACTTATAGAACTGATAGAACTGATAGAACTGTAGGGTTTGATAGAACTGATAGAATGGATAGAACTGATAGAACTGATAGAACTGATAGAACTGATAGAACTGTAGGGTTTAATAGAACTGATAGAACTGATAGAACTGATAGAACTGTAGGGTTTGATAGAACTGATAGAACTGATAGAACTGATTGAACTGATAGAACTGATAGAACTGATAGAACTGATATAACTGATTTAACTGATAGAACTGTAGGGTTTAATAGAACTGATAGAACTGATAGAACTGATAGAACTGATAGAACTGATAGAACTGATAGAACTGATAGAACTGTAGGGTTTGATAGAACTGATAGAACTGATAGAACTGTAGGTTTTAATAGAACTGATAGAACTGATAGAACTGATAGAACTGTAGGGTTTGATAGAACTGATAGAACTGTAGGGTTTGATAGAACTGATAGAACTGATAGAACTGATAGAACTGATAGAACTGATAGAACTGATAGAACTGTAGGGTTTGATAGAATTGATAGAACTGATAGAACTGTAGGGTTTAATAGAACTGATAGAACTGATAGAACTGTAGGGTTTGATATAACTGATAGAACTGATATAACTGTAGGGTTTAATAGAACTGATAGAACTGTAGGGTTTGATAGAACTGATAGAACTGATAGAACTGTAGGGTTTAATAGAACTGATAGAACTGATAGAACTGATAGAACTGTAGGGTTTGATAGAACTGATAGAACTGATATAACTGTAGGGTTTAATAGAACTGATAGAACTGATAGAACTTATAGAACTGTAGGGTTTAATAGAACTGATAGAACTGATAGAACTGATAGAACTGATAGAACTGATAGAACTGTAGGGTTTGATAGAACTGATAGAACTGATATAACTGTAGGGTTTAATAGAACTGATAGAACTGATAGAACTTATAGAACTGTAGGGTTTAATAGAACTGATAGAACTGATAGAACTGATAGAACTGATAGAACTGATAGAACTGATAGAACTGATAGAACTGTAGGGTTTAATAGAACTGATAGAACTGATAGAACTGATATAACTGTAGGGTTTAATAGAACTGATAGAACTGATAGAACTGATAGAACTGATAGAACTGTAGGGTTTAATAGAACTGATAGAACTGATAGAACTGATAGAACTGATAGAACTGATAGAACTGATAGAACTGATAGAACTGATAGAACTGTAGGGTTTAATAGAACTGATAGAACTGTAGGGTTTGAAAGAACTGATAGAATGGATAGAACTGATAGAACTTATAGAACTGACAGAACTGTAGGGTTTAATAGAACTGATAGAACTGATAGAACTGATAGAACTGATAGAACTGATAGAACTGTAGGGTTTGATAGAACTGATAGAATGGATAGAACTGATAGAACTTATAGAACTGATAGAACTGTAGGGTTTAATAGAACTGATAGAACTGATAGAACTGATAGAACTGTAGGGTTTGATAGAACTGATAGAATGGATAGAACTGATAGAACTTATAGAACTGATAGAACTGATAGAACTGATAGAACTGATAGAACTGATAGAACTGATAGAACTGTAGGGTTTAATAGAAACTGATAGAACTGATAGAACTGTTAGAACTGATAGAACTGATAGAACTGATAGAACTGATAGAACTGATAGAACTGTAGGGTTTGATAGAACTGATAGAACTGATAGAACTTATAGAACTGATAGAACTGATAGAACTGTAGGGTTTGATAGAACTGATAGAATGGATAGAACTGATAGAACTGATAGAACTGATAGAACTGTAGAGTTTGATAGAACTGATAGAATGGATAGAACTGATAGAACTGTAGGGTTTAATAGAACTGATAGAACTGATAGAACTGTAGGGTTTAATAGAACTGATAGAACTGTAGGGTTTGAAAGAACTGATAGAATGGATAGAACTGATAGAACTTATAGAACTGACAGAACTGTAGGGTTTAATAGAACTGATAGAACTGATAGAACTGATAGAACTGATAGAACTGATAGAACTGTAGGGTTTGATAGAACTGATAGAATGGATAGAACTGATAGAACTTATAGAACTGATAGAACTGTAGGGTTTAATAGAACTGATAGAACTGATAGAACTGATAGAACTGTAGGGTTTGATAGAACTGATAGAATGGTTAGAACTGATAGAACTTATAGAACTGATAGAACTGATAGAACTGATAGAACTGATAGAAACTGATAGAACTGATAGAACTGTAGGGTTTAATAGAACTGATAGAACTGATAGAACTGTTAGAACTGATAGAACTGATAGAACTGATAGAACTGATAGAACTGATAGAACTGTAGGGTTTGATAGAACTGATAGAACTGATAGAACTTATAGAACTGATAGAACTGATAGAACTGTAGGGTTTAGAATGGATAGAACTGATAGAACTGATAGAACTGATAGCACTGTAGAGTTTGATAGAACTGATAGAATGGATAGAACTGATAGAACTGTAGGGTTTAATAGAACTGATAGAACTGATAGAACTGTAGGGTTTAATAGAACTGATAGAACTGATAGAACTGTAGGGTTTAATAGAACTGATAGAACTGATAGAACTGATAGAACTGATAGAACTGATAGAACTGATAGAACTGATAGAACTGATAGAACTGTAGGGTTTAATAGAACTGATAGAACTGTTAGAACTGATAGAACTGTAGGGTTTAATAGAACTGATAGAACTGATAGAACTGATAGAACTGATAGAACTGATAGAACTGATAGAACTGATAGAACTGTAGGGTTTAATAGAACTGATAGAACTGATAGAACTGATAGAACTGATAGAACTGATAGAACTGATATAACTGATAGAACTGTAGGGTTTGATAGAACTGATAGAACTGATAGAACTGATAGAACTGATAGAACTGATAGAACTGTAGGGTTTAATAGAACTGATAGAACTGATAGAACTGATAGAACTGATAGAACTGATAGAACTGTAGGGTTTAATAGAACTGATAGAACTGATAGAACTGATAGAACTGATAGAACTGTAGGGTTTGATAGAACTGATAGAACTGATAGAACTGATAGAACTGATAGAACTGTAGGGTTTAATAGAACTGATAGAACTGTAGGGTTTGATAGAACTGATAGAACTGATAGAACTGTAGGGTTTAATAGAACTGATAGAACTGATAGAACTGATAGAACTGTAGGGTTTGATAGAACTGATATAACTGTAGGGTTTAATAGAACTGATAGAACTGATAGAACTGTAGGGTTTAATAGAACTGTTAGAACTGATAGAACTGATAGAACTGTAGGGTTTAATAGAACTGATAGAACTGATAGAACTGATAGAACTGATAGAACTGTAGGGTTTGATAGAACTGATAGAACTAAGAATTTAGTTAACAATGATAGAACTGATAGAACTGTAGGGTTTAAATTAGAACTGTAGAATGATAGAACTGATAGAACTGATACAACTGTAGGGTTTAATAGAACTAATAGAACTGATAGAACTGTAGGGTTTAATAGAACTGATAGAACTGATAGAACTGATAGAACTGTAGGGTTTAATAGAACTGATAGAACTGTAGGGTTTAATAGAACTGATAGAACTGATAGAACTGATAGAACTGATAGAACTGTAGGGTTTAATAGAACTAATAGAACTGATAGAACTGTAGGGTTTAATAGAACTAATAGAACTGATAGAACTGTAGGGTTTAATAGAACTGATAGAACTGTAGGGTTTAATAGAACTGATAGAACTGATAGAACTGATAGAACTGTAGGGTTTAATAGAACTGATAGAACTGATAGAACTGTAGGGTTTAATAGAACTAATAGAACTGATAGAACTGTAGGGTTTAATAGAACTAATAGAACTGATAGAACTGTAGGGTTTAATAGAACTGATAGAACTGATAGAACTGTAGGGTTTAATAGAACTGATAGAACTGATAGAACTGTTAGAACTGATAGAACTGATAGAACTGATAGAACTGTAGGGTTTAATAGAACTGATAGAACTGATAGAACTGTAGGGTTTAATAGAACTGATAGAACTGATAGAACTGATAGAACTGATAGAACTGATAGAACTGTAGGGTTTAATAGAACTGATAGAACTGATAGAACTGATAGAACTGATAGAACTGATAGAACTGTAGGGTTTAATAGAACTGATAGAACTGATAGAACTGATATAACTGATAGAACTGTAGGGTTTGATAGAACTGATAGAACTGATAGAACTGATATAACTGATATAACTGTAGGGTTTAATAGAACTGATAGAACTGATAGAACTGATAGAACTGATAGAACTGATAGAACTGATAGAACTGTTAGAACTGATAGAACTGATAGAACTGTAGGGTTTAATAGAACTGATAGAACTGATAGAACTGATAGAACTGATAGAACTGTAGGGTTTAATAGAACTGATAGAACTGATAGAACTGATAGAACTGATAGAACTGTAGGGTTTGATAGAACTGATAGAACTGATAGAACTGTAGGGTTTGATAGAACTGATAGAACTGATAGAACTGATAGAACTGTAGGGTTTAATAGAACTGATAGAACTGATAGAACTGTAGGGTTTAATAGAACTGATAGAACTTATAGAACTGTAGGGTTTAATAGAACTGATAGAACTGTTAGAACTGATAGAACTGATAGAACTGATAGAACTGTAGGGTTTAATAGAACTGATAGAACTGATAGAACTGATAGAACTGATAGAACTGATAGAACTGATAGAACTGATAGAACTGTAGGGTTTAATAGAACTGATAGAACTGATAGAACTGTAGGGTTTAATAGAACTGATAGAACTGATAGAACTGTTAGAACTGATAGAACTGATAGAACTGATAGAACTGATAGAACTGATAGAACTGTAGGGTTTAATAGAACTGATAGAACTGATAGAACTGATAGAACTGATAGAACTGATAGAACTGATAGAACTGATAGAACTGATAGAACTGATAGAACTGTAGGGTTTAATAGAACTGATAGAACTGATAGAACTGTAGGGTTTAATAGAACTGATAGAACTGATAGAACTGTAGGGTTTAATAGAACTGATAGAACTGATATAACTGATATAACTGATAGAACTGTAGGGTTTGATAGAACTGATAGAACTGATATAACTGATATAACTGATAGAACTGTAGGGTTTAATAGAACTGATAGAACTGATAGAACTGATAGAACTGATAGAACTGATAGAACTGTAGGGTTTAATAGAACTGATAGAACTGATAAAACTGATAGAACTGATAGAACTGTTAGAACTGATAGAACTGATAGAACTGTAGGGTTTAATAGAACTGATAGAACTGATAGAACTGATAGAACTGATAGAATGGATAGAACTGATAGAACTGTTAGAACTGATAGAACTGTAGGGTTTAATAGAACTGATAGAACTGTTAGAACTGATAGAACTGATAGAACTGATAGAACTGATAGAACTGTAGGGTTTGATAGAACTGATAGAATGGATAGAACTGATAGAACTGATAGAACTGATAGAACTGTAGGGTTTAATAGAACTGATAGCACTGATAGAACTGATAGAACTGTAGGGTTTAATAGAACTGATAGCACTGATAGAACTGATATAACTGATAGAACTGTAGGGTTTAATAGAACTGATAGAACTGATAGAACTGATAGAACTGATAGAACTGTAGGGTTTAATCGAACTGATAGAACTGTAGGGTTTAATAGAACTGATAGAACTGTAGGGTTTAATAGAACTGATAGAACTGATAGAACTGATAGAACTGATAGAACTGATAGAACTGATAGAACTGATAGAACTGTAGGGTTTAATAGAACTGATAGAACTGATAGAACTGATAGAACTGATAGAACTGTAGGGTTTAATAGAACTGATAGAACTGTTAGAACTGATAGAACTGTAAGGTTTAATAGAACTGATAGAACTGATAGAACTGATAGAACTGATAGAACTGTAGGGTTTAATAGAACTGATAGAACTGATAGAACTGATAGAACTGATAGAACTGATAGAACTGATAGAACTGATAGAACTGATAGAACTGTAGGGTTTGATAGAATTGATACAACTGATAGAACTGTGAAATGGCAACCTTTGTCTATCCTTCCTGTGTGAGGCCTGAACAGTTAAATGAAGGTCTGAAGAGCACTGGGTCAAATGCAAGGTTTCATTCAAGGAGGGTAGTGCTTCTTGCAACAGGCCTGCAGCCCACTCCAATGCATTACAGCTCAAAAAACCGCTGGAGTACACCTCTGTCTCTCAATATTGGCCACCATGTAATTGAATATTTGAGTGTTATAAAAATGTACTATACCTGAAAAGTTTGTGTGGTTTAGGTTAATTGTCTAGCCATTGTGGCTTTGCCTCTGCCTGTAAAGCAGCAGAAATCATGTATGGCATGTGTATGTTTGCAAGCTCGTTGGAAACTTTGTAAAGTCGCCTAAATATTATGGGATGTTCTGTATTTCTTTTCTCCAACCAACATACCCAAGCTAGCTAATAATATACCCTTTTCAACGTTGATTTTAAGACTGTTTAATCACGATTGGTGCTGGAAAGCAACCATACAGACATTGATGGACGGACCACAGCTCAAACATATTAGTAGGGATAGGGATGTTAGTAGGGATAGGGATGTTAGTAGGGACAGGGATGTTAGTAGGGATAGGGATGTTAGTAGGGACAGGGATGTTAGTAGGGACAGGGATGTTAGTAGGGATAGGGTGTTGTTAGTAGGGACAGGGATGTTAGTAGGGATAGGGATGTTAGTAGGGACAGGGATGTTAGTAGGGATAGGGATGTTAGTAGGGATAGGGATGTTAGTAGGGATAGGGATGTTAGTAGGGATAGGGATGTTAGTAGGGATAGGGATGTTAGTAGGGACAGGGATGTTAGTAGGGATAGGGATGTTAGTAGGGACAGGGATGTTAGTAGGGATAGGGATGTTAGTAGGGATAGGGATGTTAGTAGGGATAGGGATGTTAGTAGGGATAGGGATGTTAGTAGGGACAGGGATGTTAGTAGGGACAGGGATGTTAGTAGGGATAGGGTGTTGTTAGTAGGGATAGGGATGTTAGTAGGGACAGGGATGTTAGTAGGGATAGGGATGTTAGTAGGGATAGGGATGTTAGTAGGGATAGGGATGTTAGTAGGGACAGGGATGTTAGTAGGGACAGGGATGTTAGTAGGGATAGGGATGTTAGTAGAGACAGGGATGTTAGTAGGGACAGGGATGTTAGTAGGGACAGGGATGTTAGTAGGGACAGGGATGTTAGTAGGGACAGGGATGTTAGTAGGGATACTCTGTACTTTTACCAAATGTTAGAACATTGTGTGTGAAATCCTATCTTAGAAATGCAGGGCAAGTTGTCTAACCCATTCCAGAATAACTAAACTCTTTTTTTTGTGTTGTTGATTGATTTTGTTCTCAGAACATTGCAATTTCCATTCTCTGATTCTGTAGACACTTTGCCATTTGAAGGCCATGATTATCATCAGCGCTTGGCCCATCAACAAGGAAGACTTTGTGTTTGGCCCATTGGGAATGAGTGCTTGGTTAGACCCATGCAGTGTAGCATCCCTAATTCGCTGTCTGTCTGTTGGCCCACTGCTGTGAATCAGTGGACACTGTGGAGTAGCTAAAGCTGAAAATAGTCCCTGAAAAGAGACCGACAATCTTTTGGTAAAAGTCAAGGGTTTGCGATTGATTAATGCCAAACTCTAAAGGAAGCTGTTGTAAGAGTTGGGTCTCAAATACCCATTTCAATCTCTTCCCACTGGGCAAATTCCCACGTCATTCCAATGTGGAAATTTGGGTAATATTTGTTTGAGACGTTGATCAGTGAGATTTGAATCTTTATTCACCCACTCGAAAAGACAGCCAGAAGTTAGTTGAATTCCCAATGTGTTATCACTATGCTTTCAACCATCTAAAAGCACAACCAAATTCCAATGGAAAAACAATGTCAGGTATTTTTTTAAATCTTTTTTTGAAACAGATTAATGTGTTATCACTGTGCTTCATCTAATAGCAGAACCAAATTACCTGGATTGCAGTTGAGATCACATTAAAAGTACATGGTGCAAGTGATCAATGCTGTTCGAGATTCTGTGCAGATTATTACAGCAATTGTGAAGATCTTCACAGACCTGCAACCATTGCATTCTATGTTGAACATGCATGCTTTCTATGATTACATAAGACATTTACAGTTAGGTTACAGTAGGCTAACCTTAAAATGTTACTCATTTTAAGGTTGAATAAATATTGTTGGGCCTACGTTAATATAGAAATGATATCTGCCATTTATCAGACACTTTTAAAATCTGAAGCGATTTACAGTCATGCTTGCATACATTTTACATATGGGTGGTCCCGGGAATCAACCCCACTACCCTGGCATGACAAGCGCCATGTTCTATCAACTGAGCTACAAATAACTAGTTTGTAAGATAGCCTTAACTTTATGCTATTTACTGTGTAGTAATATTGAATTGTGTTTGGTTGACAACGCAACCAAATACTGTATCATTATTTAAAAGATATCTAATGCTTTGATAGTTTCATCTGAGCCACTGGCTTAGCGTGGTGCCAGGACAACAACCTCTCCTTCAACGTCAGCAATCAAAGGAACTGATCGCGGACTACAGGAAACGGAGGGCCGAGCATGCCCCCATCCACATCAATGGGGCTGTAGTGGAGCGGGGTCCAGATCACTAAGGAATTAACATGGTCCACACACACCAACACAGTCGTGAAGAGGGCACGACAGCACCTCTTCACCCTCAGGAGGCTGAAAATATTTTGGCATGGGGCCCTCAGATCCTCAAGAAGTTCTACAGCTGCACCATCGAGAGCATCTTGACTGGCTGCATCACCGCCTGGTATGGCAACTGCACCGCCCTCGATCGCACGGCGCTACAGAGGGTGAGCTCCCTATCCTCCAGGACCTCTATAAAATTGTGAAAGAGCCCAGCCACCCAAGCCATAGATTGTTCACTGCTACCGCATGGCAAGCGGTACCGGAGCTCCAAGTCTAGGACCAAAAAGGCACCTAAACAGCTTCTACCCCCAAGACTGCTGAACAGTTAATCAAATGGGTATCCGGACTATGTCATTGACCTTTTTTTTGCACTGACTCTCTTGCACTCACTGGAATCTGCCCAAACACTCACACATACGTAAACTGACACTCCAACACACACACACACACACACACACACAGACACACACATACACACACATTACATACACTCACACACACAAAACACACACACACATTCATATTGACGCCACACACACAACACATTTTCACACTTTCCACATACGCTGCTGCTGCTCTGTTTTTTATCTATCCTGTTGCCTAGTCACTTTAACACCTACCTACTTGTACATATTACCTCAACTACCTTGTACCCCTCCACATTGACTCGGTACGGGTATATAACCTCGTTATTGTTGTTTATTTTGTTGTTATTTTCTATTTTCATTTGCTAATTTTCTTACTTTTTATCTTAAATACAATTGTATTGATTTGATTTGATTCGATCCTAGTCTTTAACTTTTATTTTTGGTTTAGTTGGAGACGTGAATTCAACATATCATTTCTTAACTTGTCTACAAGTTAATAGGCTATTTTCTGTATCGAATTGTGTTTAGTTGTCAAAACAACCAAATATCAACTTTAAAATGCCTTCAAAGTTTTATTAAATTTGATTTAGTCCTATTTTGGTTGAGATGGAGACGTAAATCCAACATATCAATTATTAATTTGTAGACAAACTGGAATTAAAGCCAGACTATGTCAGTGGCACAGATGGAACTATCCAAGCAGAAGGTTCATCTCCTTCAAATGTTGATATTTGGTTGCGTTGACAACCAAACACAATTCAATATCCAGTTTGGCTACAAATTAATAGTTGATATGTTGGATTCCCGTCTCCATCTCAACCAAAAATCTAAGTTCAAGAATAAGTCTAAATCTAATCTAATAAAACGTTAAATGCACTTTAAATAAAGTTGTATTTGATTTATTCCTATTCTTTCACTTATATTTTTGGTTGAGATAAAGATGTGAATCCAACATATTAACGATTAACTTTACAATCAACCAAAAGCTTAAAACCCTAGGCCTATATGTATTGTTTATTTTTAGTTGAACCCTGGGTTGAATTGAAACAACAGCAAATACTATATAGATGAAAATAGTATCATTGACGCTATATGACTTATAAAGCATGGTTACTGTAATGAATACTCGGACAGAGTGGTAAGATCCAATCGCAGAATAGCGATGCTTTATTAGAGTACAGACAAGGGAATAGCTTAATCGTAGTCGGGCGGGCTGTGGTCAAAACCGGGCCAGGCAGAGACAGGCAGAGGTACCAAGGGAGCGGGCGTAGTCGTAGTCGAGGGCACAGGCACAGGGTCAGAGTACGGTAATCACTGGGATAAACAAGCAGAGGGTTAAGCAATACGGGGAGTCAAACAACAAGGCACAGGTCGGATACACGGGTAATCAAAAACAACAAACTCTCTCTCTCTCTCTCTCTCTCTCTCTCGGAACAAAACGCTTAGCAAGTCACAATGGAACAATACCTCGCACCGACTGAGCTTCTGAGCACACCTTATATCCTACACTAATTACTGACAGGTGTGCTCAGAACTCAGGTGAACCAGATCGAGTCTGATGACTCCCCCTCTCTGTAGATCGGGGAAGTGTCAGACTCTGTCTAGACCCAGCCAACCCCCGATCCCTTACAGTTACATTTCATTTGCTCTGTTAAATCTACCCTATGGAATGATTTCTATGGCAACAGTGAATATATTGAGTTATTACGAGATCTCTCAATAATCATTCTCACGATAGCACATTGGTAGTAGTCAATGACAAATATCAAAGCTAGGCTTGGTTAAATCCCTGGATGGGAGACCAAATGAATAGCTGTAGATAGATCGACTCTCCAGTAGGAGGTGCTACCCAGCCTATTGTTTTTCTGATAGTGGATATTACGATGATCTGAAGTTGTTTCAAAGGTATAAACTCAACATGTTTTATACAAGGTTTGGCTATGTTGAAAATTGGTTACAATGATGACATACATAATCCTGTGTTTGAAATTTCACCATAAAAAAAACAACAGTTGATGACTTTTTGAAATCCAATGTACAGTATTTTCCACGTAGATTCCATGTCACAATACGTTGACAAATTACGTTGAAACAATGTTGATTCAACCAGTTTGTGCCAAGTGTGTTCTTACATGATTTTTCTTATTTTATACAGTCCCTTCGGAAAGTGTTCAGACCCTTTGACTTTTTCCACATTTTGTTACGTTACAGACTTTTTCTAAAATTGATTTTTTTTTTTATATAATCCTCAGCGATCTACACACAACACCTCATAATGACAAAGCAAAAACAGGTTTTTAGAAATCTTTGCTAATTTATATAATAAAAATATATATACCTTATTTACATAAGTATTCAGACCGATTGCTATGAGACTTGAAATTGAGCTCAGGTGCATCCTGTTTCCATTGATCTTCCTTGAGATGTTTCTACAACTTGATTGGAGTCCACCTGTGGTAAATTCAATTGATTGGACATGATTTGGAAAGGCACACACCTGTCTATATCAGGTCCCACAGTTGACAGTGCATGTCAGAGCAAAAACCAAGCCATGAAGTCGAAGGAATTGTCCATAGTGGTCCGAGACAGGATTGTGATGAGGCACTGATCTGGGGAAGGGTACCAAAAAAATTATGCAGCATTGAAGGTCCCCTAGAACACAGTGGCATCCATCATTCTTAAATGGAAGAAGTTTGGAACCACCAAGACTCTTCCTAGAGCTGGCCGCCCGGCCAAACTGAGCAATCGGGGGAAGAAGGGCCTTGGTCAGGGAGGTGACCAAGAACCCAATGGTCACTCTGACAGAGCTCCAGAGTTATTCTGTGGAGATTGGAGAACCTTCTAGAAGGACAACCATCTCTTCAGCACTCCACCAATCAGGCCTTTATGGTAGAGTGGCCAGACAGAAGCCACTCCTCAGTAAAAGGCACATGACAGCCCGCTTGGAGTTTGACAAAAGGCAACTAAAGAGTCTCAGACCGTGAGAAAGAAGATTATTTGGTCCGATGAAACCAAGATTGAACTCTTTGGCCTGAATGTCAAGCGTCACTTCTGGAGGAAACCTGGCACCAGCCATACGGTGAAGAGTGATGGTGGCAGCATCATGCTGTGGGGATGCTTTTCAGCGGCAGGGACTGGGAGACTAGTCGGGATCGAGGCAAAGATGAACAGAGCAAACTACAGAGAGATCCTTGATGAAAACCTGCTCCAGAGCACTCAGGACCTCAGACTGGGATGAATGTTCACCTTCTAATAGGACAACAACCCTAAGGACAACACAGGAGTGGCTTCGGGACAAATCTCTGAATGTCCTTGAGTGGCCCAGCCAGAGCCCGGACTTGAACCCGATCGAACATCTCTGGAGAGACCTGAAAATAGCTGTGCAGCAACGCTCCCCGTCCAACCTGACGGAGCTTGAGAGGATCTGCAGAGAAGAATAGGAGAAACTCCCCAAAAAACAGGTGTGCCAAGCTTGTAGCGTCATACCCAAGAAGACTCAAGGCTGTAATCGCTGCCAAAGGTGCTTCAACAAAGTACTGAGTAAAGGGTCTGAATACTTATGTAAATGTGATATAGAAATATTTTTTACAAATAATTTTAGAATAAGGCTGTAACCTAACAAAATGTGGAAAAAGTCAAGGTGTCTGAATACTTTCCGAAGGCACTGTGTATACTGTATATATTCTGTATCTTCGTGAATGTTCAGTTTAGTTTGTTTCTACTCTGATATTTTAAGGGGGTAAAAGATAAAAGAACATACTCATGTCTCTTTCTCTCTCTGTCATTTAAAAATATATATATTTCTCTCCTTTCATTCTTTTTCTCCATAGGTATCCATAGCAGTCATGGGCCAGGGCGTAAGTAAATCAACATTTACTACATTTATAATCTTCATATTTTATATAAAGACATTATCGTTTGTCGATGCTCCCAGAAATTCATTCTAAAGAAATGACGGTGTCGTTTTTAGCATGGGCCTCAGTGCTCGTTCCCCAAACAGGGTAGGTTACACCTTGACGATGAACATCCTTTAGATAGATATGCTTCTTCAGCCTCTCAAAATGTCTACTCACTCATGTTGCATGCAAGAAGTCATTCGTTCTTGGAGATCCAAGTCCCTAAAGCACAAACCAATGACTATTACCATTATCATAGTTGGTATCAAAATGGAAAATGAGTCTAGAGTATTTTGATGGAGATTACACACACTGCTACTGTCTCTATATAACAGTCATGCATGCAACATCATCAGGACTGACTTCAGTGAGATAGCTGTGCATGCTGTCTATGTGCATTCAATTAATCCAGTATGAACTATCTGATAGCATAAAGTAACTGTCACTTATATGACCTCTCCCATCTTTACACAGATCGAGCTAACGCTTCATCTCTAGGTGTTGCAAACCGTAATCAAGGTAGGCTAAAATTGAGGTTGATTTGATTCTCACTAAACTGAACACACATACACACTCCAGACGTTCTGATCCAGACCTCTGAAAAGTCCACATTAGCGGACATCCAATGATCACCTTCACCTCTCCTCAGCTCTCTCCCTCTCTCCCTCCCTCTCTCACTCGCTCTTAGACCGCTTTGATCAGGCACTCCATCTTAATTACCCACAATCCTCTCCATGGGGGCTTCCCCTCCACTGAGAGAGAGATGGAGAAGAGAGGAGAGAGAGAGAGTAGAGAGAAGAGAGAGAGAGAGAGAGAGTAGAGAGAGAGAGTAGAGAGAGAGAGTAGAGAGAGAGAGAGAGAGAGAGAGAGAGAGAGAGAGAGAGAGAGAGAGAGAGAGAGAGAGAGAGAGAGAGAGAGAGAGAGAGAGAGAGAGAGAGACTGACTGACTGCTGACAAAGCTACTGGTAACTACCCCAAGATGTATAATCTCTGTTGTTTCCAATGGGAGCAAATGAAGCACAGTGGACAGAACAAGCAAGGAGGTGGGAATAACCAAGAACAAGCTATTGGCGTGTTTTAGCATGTATTTGCATATTTCCGATAGGTAACACCTACTCTGTGTCTCATATTATTTAATGTAAGACAGCTCAGGAAATATTTGTGCTTTTTTTTTTTACCCATATTTAACCCCTTATTTTTGTTGCCACAAAACTACCTCCATACTTCCATTTGTATGGGTTACCTTCAGACGAGTCCTGTGACACTAGTGGGAGTCGTAGAGCAAAACCTGAGAACACCATCATATTTGTGAGAGTCATATTAGTTTGTGGCTCAAACGGTTTGGACGCTACAGACAGAATTAGGCACTTCAGCATTACCCGACTTCAGACAAAAAATAATAATGATGTGCATGGCCATATTTCTTATTACAGCATATTGGATGACTGTCATTCATATTCCATTCACCCAGCTCAATGTAACAGCGATAGGTTTAGGTTACTACATATGAGTAACATTTTCCCTATACCCATCATGAGGTTGCTACAATGAAAGTTTACAACGTAGGTCCACACAGGTCAAGAGAAACATTTGAGTAATCAAGGTGACAGACAGTGACACATTCAATACGCCTTGCACACTCTTGCCTGCATCTAGCTGATCTAGGGTGTAATCATTAGTCTAAGAGTTGCAAATGAGAGTTTCTATTGGACAAATTCAGGTATGTTTATCCCCGTTTCGTTCTGTTTGCTTCCGTTTAAGAAACGTTTTTTCAAAATGTCTTAAACGGAATGAATACACCCCTGATCACACGCAAACACAGTTCACTTTCATAGCAGACACATACAAACAGCATCTCTCAACTTTTCCCTTCGCTTGTGGGCTTCAGCGCACAACACTGCACAACAGCTGTCTGTGACCAGGCAAAAAAAAGTTTCCAAGCCAAACCTTCATATCATAACCGCTACCTGCTACACACAGCCTATTTCGTTGTCACCATATTAGCTAACGTCAGTCATCATAGCTATTAGAACTAATGCGTTAGTAAACCCGCTACAATCATGCAGTACAGTGTACAGTTAGCGAGCAGTTTAGCAGTTACACTGGTGGGCCCAGCCAGCAATAAATACATTAATAAAACCAAAAGCTTACTTTGACTTGGAAAAGTTCCAGTGTTGGATAGCCATAGCCTCCCTCTCTGTTTGAGCCAGGTGTTTGAGCTAAACTACACTGAACAAAAATATAAATGCACCATGCAACAATTTCAAAGATTTTACAGAGTTACTGTTCATTTAAGGAATTCAGTAAATTGCAATAAATTCATTAGGCCCTAATCTATGGATTTCACATGACTGGAAATACAGATATGCATATGTTGGTCACGGATACCTTAAAAAAAAGAGCATCCCAAACATGCTCAATGGGTGACAGGAATTGTGTACAGATCCTTGCGATATGGGGCCATTCATTATCATGCTGGGCAGTGCAAATAGTCTGGGTAGCCATGATTAGCTGTTCAGGAGACTTATGGCTTGGGGGTAGAATCTGTTGAGAAGCCTTTTGGACCTAGACTTGGCGCTCCGGTACCGCTTGCCGTGCAGTAGCAGAGAGAACAGTCTACGACTAGGGTGGCTGGAGTCTTTGACAATTTTTAGGGCCTTCCTCTGACACCGCCTGGTATAGAGGTCCTGGATGGCAGGAAGCTTGGCCCCAGTGATGTACTGGGCCGTACGCACTACCCTCTGTATTGCCTTGCGGTCGGAGGCCGAGCAGTTGCCATACCAGGCGGTGATGCAACCAGTCAGGATGCTCTCGATGGTGCAGCTGTAGAACTTATTGAGGATCTGAGGACCCATGCCAAATCTTTTCAATCTCCTGAGGGGGAATAGGCTTTGTCGTGCCCTCTTCACGACTGTCTTGGTGTGTTTGGACCATGATAGTTTGTTGGTGATGTGGACAACAAGGAACTTGAAGCTCTCAACCTGTTCCACTACCCGTCGATGAGAATGGGGGCATGCTCAGTCCTCTTTTTTTCCTGTAGTCCACAATCATCTCCTTTGTCTTGATCACGTTGAGGGAGAGGTTGTTATCCTGGCACCACACGGCCAGGTCTCTGACCTCCTCCCTATAGTCTCATCGTTGTCGGTGATCAGGCCTACCACTGTTGTGTCGTCGGCAAACTTAATGATGGTGATGGAGTCGTGCCTGGCCATGCAGTCATGGGTGAACAGGGAGTACAGGAGGGGACTGAGCACGCACCCCTGAGGGGCCCCAGTGTTGAGTATCAGCGTTGCAGATGTGTTGTTGCCTACCCTTACCACCTGGGGGCGGCCCGTCAGGAAGTCCAGGATCCAGTTGCAGAGGGAGGTGTTTAGTCCCAGGATCCTTAGCTTAGTGATGAGCTTTGAAGTCACTACGGTGTTGAACGCTGAGCTGTAGTCAATGAATAGCATTCTCACGTAGGTGTTCCTCTTGTCCAGGTGGGAAAGGGCAGTGTGGAATGCAATAGAGATTGCATCATCTGTGGATCTGTTGGGGCGGTATGCAAATGGGAGTGGGTCTAGGGTTTCTGGGATAATGGTGTTGATGTGAGCCATGACCAGTCTTTCAAAGCACTTCATGGCTACAGACATGAGTGCTACGGGTCGGTAGTCATTTAGGCAGGTTATCTTAGTGTCCTTGGGCACAGAGACTATGGTGGTCTGCTTGAAACACATTGGTATTACAGACTCAGTCAGGGACATGTTGAAAATGTCAGTGAAGACACTTGCCAGTTGGTCAGCACATGCTCGGAGTACACGTCCTGGTAATCCGTCTGGCCCTGCGGCCTTGTGAATGTTGACCTACTTAAAAGTCTTACTCACATCAGCTATGGAGAGCGTGATCACATAGTCATCCGGAACAGCTGATACTCTCATGCATGCCTCAGTGTTGCTTGCCTCGAAGCGAGCATAGAAGTGATTTAGCTCATCTGGTAGGCTTGTGTCACTGGGCAGCTCGCAGCTGTTCTTCCCTTTGTAGTCTGTAAGAGTTTTCAAGCCCTGCCACATCCGACGAGTGTCAGAGCCGGTGTAGTACGATTCAATCTTAGTCCTGTGTTGACTCTTTGCCTGTTTGATGGTTTGTCGGAGGGCATAGCGGGATTTCTTATAAGCGTCCGGGTTAGAGTCCCGCTCCTTGAAAGCGGCAGCTCTACCCTATAGCTCAGTGCGGATGTTGCCTGTTATCCATGGCTTCTGGTTGGGGTATGTACAGAGTGCTGTTGAGGCTACTGTAGACCTTCATTGCGAAACTGTGTGTTTTAATCAATTATTGGTTGATGTGAATATATTTTGTATAGTTGTATCTAAAAAGGAGAACTTATTTGACTTCTACGGGATCGGTGTCCCGTATACGGGACGGTTGAGCTGACGTGCACTAATGTGATTAGCATGACTGTTGTAAGTAACAGCAAACTTTCCAGGACATACAGTTGGAGTCGGAGGTTTACATACACTTAGGTTGGACTCATTAAACTTTATTAACATATCATTTTTGTATGTTCTCTATAGTTATGTACTTGAAAATGTATCAATTGACCAATTCGGCACATTTGGGCAGACTTTATACAAAATAGTCCAGTATTGCAATGCTTCACTGGATCAATCTGAAACTTTGCACACACATGGATGCCATCTAGCGGCCAGAATCTAAATTGCACATAAACTGCAATATTATAATGTGGCCTTTCTCTTGCATTTCAAAGATGACGGAACAAAACAATAAATAGAAAATGCATGTTTTTTTATTTGTATTATCTTTTACCAGATCTAATGTGTTATATTTTCCTACGTTAATTTCACATTTCCACAAACTTCAAAGTGTTTCCTTTCAAATGGTATCAAGAATATGCATATCCTTGCTTCAGGTCCTGAGCTACAGGCAGTTAGATTTGGGTGTCATTTTAGGCGGAAATTGAAATAAGGGTCCGATCCTTAAGAGGTTAATGGTTCACTATTTTTATTTTTATGAAATTCACTGAGGAGGATGGTCCTCCCCTTCCTTCTCTGAGGAGCCTCCTCTGATTGTGCAAAAAACCTGATTTTTCCAGCTTAAACTGACAGATTTTTTTATTTTGTTACATAGATTGACGCAAGACTCTAAATTAAACAACGCAATTAAAAAAAACTTTGGCAAAGGGTCAAGTCTACATAACTTAGTGCACTCTGTTCGTAACAGATTTTTGTTTTGTGAACAGAAAACTGTATTGAGATCGAATGTTTCATTAGCTAGGTTCACAATTGGCGACAGATTTACATGCGAGTATTCTAAAATATACATAAAAACAATAAACGCATTTTCCCACCAGAGATGTGTTTCCATGTTGCGGATACAAGGTTGTGCGTGATGACATAATGCACATACAAAAATAACTTTTTATGGTTAAATTCTCATGTACCGAATATTTCTTTTTACATGCGTTTTCATTCTTTGTGAGAGGACCACACAACATATCACGACTCCAAGTTTACTTCATATGGTTCTTACTATATCAATATTTCCGACCATTTCTCACATTAATCATTTTACAGACACAAAAAGAGCCCACCTTGTCTAGCGTATTTTGTTTTGTCGACATTTGGAAAGTTTACCAATAAATTTGCTGTTTCCGTCAGGCCTGTCATGACATGTATTATTCGACTTTACTTTAAAAAAGGTTGGATGTAAACCTGGTTAGTGATGATAAACTAGCAGGACTTCGACCATGTTTCATCTAGCTCCATCTTCTCCCAGTTCCTGCCGCTGGACTTCCTCCCATATTTGGTAGTGAGTGGAAGTTCCTAACGGATGCTTCAGATGTGTATGTGTGTCTGGGTTTACCCTTTTGTCTCTGCTACTGTTGGGTTTATGCAGATTGTTCTGCAGCTATCCCTGGTTAATCCCTGTGCACAGATCTCCTGTCTGTCTGTTGTCTGTGTAAAAAGTGTTGCAGCGATGGTCGCTCCATGCCTGCCCCCCCCCATCACAGCCCTCACAGCCCAAAGACAGAAACGAGAAGGAGACTTTTAGGATTTCCAGGATCAAGGAAAAGCAGATATATTCTTCAGCTGTTGAATTCCATCTCTTTCTCCCAGAGCTGTATGGTGTGTGTGTGTGTGGGGTGTGTGTGTGTGTGTGTGTGTGTGTGTGTGTGTGTGTGTGTGTGTATTTCAGCTATTTCTCTATTTCTACAGTTTTAAATCTCTCTAGGTCTCTCAGCCATTTCTCTATTTTTACAGCATTAAATATCTATGTATCACTCAGCCATTTCTATAAAATCTCCCCCCCCCCCCCTCTCTCTCTCTCTCTCTCTCTCTCTCTCTCTCTCTCTCTCTCTCTCTCTCTCTCTATATATATATATATATATATATATATATATATATATATATATATATATATATATATACAGTGGGGGGGAAAAGTATTTAGTCAGCCACCAATTCTGCAAGTTCTCCCACTTAAAAAGATGAGAGAGGCCTGTAATTTTCATCATAGGTACACGTCAACTATGACAGACAAAATGAGGAAAAAAAATCCAGAAAATCACATTGTGGGATTTTTAATGAATTTATTTGCAAATTATGGTGGAAAATAAGTATTTGGTCAATAACAAAAGTTTCTCAATACCTTGTTATATACCCTTTGTTGGCAATGACACAGGTCAAACGTTTTCTGTAAGTCTTCATTCCTCCATGGAGATCTCCTCAAGAGCAGTGATGTTTTGGGGCTGTCGCTGGGCAACACAGACTTTCAACTCCCTCCAAAGATTTTCTATGGGGTTGAGATCTGGAGACTGGCTAGGCCACTCCAGGACCTTGAAATGCTTCTTACGAAGCCACTCCTTCGTTGCCCGGGCGGTGTGTTTGGGATCATTGTCATGCTGAAAGACCCAGCCACGTTTCATCTTCAATGCCCTTGCTGATAGAAGGAGGTTTTCACTAAAAATCTCACGATACATGGCCCCATTCATTCTTTCCTTTACACGGATCAGTCGTCCTGGTCCCTTTGCAGAAAAACAGCCCCAAAGCATGATGTTTCCACCCCCATGCTTCACAGTAGGTATGGTGTTCTTTGGATGCAACACAGCATTCTTTGTCCTCCAAACACGACGAGTTGAGTTTTTACCAAATAGTTCTATTTTGGTTTCATCTGACCATATGACATTCTCCCAATCCTCTTCTGGATCATCCAAATGCACTCTAGCAAACTTCAGACGGGCCTGGACATGTACTGGCTTAAGCAGGGGGACACGTCTGGCACTGCAGAATTTTGTTTCTGGTGTCCTTTGACAGCTCTTTGGTCTTGGCCATAGTGGAGTTTGGAGTGTGACTGTTTGAGGTTGTGGACAGGTGTCTTTTATTCTGATAACAAGTTCAAACAGGTGCCATTAATACAGGTAACGAATGGAGGACAGAGGAGCCTCTTAAAGAAGAAGTTACAGGTCTGTGAGAGCCAGACATCTTGCTTGTTTGTAGGTGACCAAATACTTATTTTCCACCATAATTTGCAAATAAATTCATTAAAAATCCTACAATGTGATTTTCTGGATTTTTTTTCCTCAATTTGTCTGTCATAGTTGACGTGTACCTATGATGAAAATTACAGGCCTCTCTCATCTTTTTAAGTGGGAGAACTTGCACAATTGGTGGCTGACTAAATACTTTTTTTCCCCCACTGTATATATATATATAGATATTTCTCTCCCTCCCTCACTCTCTCTCTCTCTCTCTCTCTCTCTCTCTCTCTCTCTCTCTCTCTCTCTCTCTCTCTCTCTCTCTCTCTCTCTAACCGGGTAATCATAGCAAGTGACGGAGTTCTGGAATATTGATTTGTCACTCTCCATTCCATATAACATCGCAGGGTGCCATATCTCACAGATATCACTCTTACACTATCGCAGAACATCAATATTTCACAGTTTTGAGGTATAGCGGAGCCAGAGAGATGCCTGAATAGGTTTTAAGCAATAAACTGACCTAAAAAGTAGCTTTTCAGAAAGAAAGGGAGACAATAACTATAAGCAAATGGAATGTCTGCACCTGTTATTGAGATGTGGTTAGATAAGTATCCACTAAGGTTGTAGTTAGATATGTAGCCACTAAGGTTGTGGTTAGATATGTAGCCACTAAGGTTGTGGTTAGATATGTAGTCACCAAGGTTGTGGTTAGATATGTAGCCACTAAGGTTGTGGTTAGATTAGTAGCCACTAAGGTTGTGGTTATATATATAGCCACTAAGGTTGTGGTTAGATATGTAGTCACTAAGGTTGTGGTTATATATATAGCCACTAAGGTTGTGGTTAGATATGTAGTCACTAAGGTTGTGGTTAGATAAGTATCCACTAAGGTTGTGGTTAGATAAGTATCCACTAAGGTTGTGGTTAGATATGTAGCCACTAAGGTTGTGGTTAGATAAGTATCCACTAAGGTTGTGGTTAGATAAGTATCCACTAAGGTTGTGGTTAGATTAGTAGCCACTAAGGTTGTGGTTAGATAAGTATCCACTAAGGTTGTGGTTAGATTAGTAGCCACTAAGGTTGTGGTTAGATAAGTATCCACTAAGGTTGTGGTTAGATAAGTATCCACTAAGGTTGTGGTTAGATAAGTATCCACTAAGGTTGTGGTTAGATCTGTGACAATATCTATGCAGTGGGCTAAACGCTATAGTAGCTACACCACTGTAATACCTGATCATAACCACAGTATATAATAGGGCTCTGATTAGGGGGCATGCTGTGGCATTCTTCAGTCATTATTTCCTTAGAAGTTAATGAAATGGCATTCTTCAGTCATTATTTCCTTAGAAGTTAATGAAATGGCATTCTTTGGAATTTACAGTATATATCATTAGGGAGGGAAAAGGGCTGCTCTCGCTCTTCAAGTTTTTGTGATACCATTAAAATATACAGCTACCATTCAAACATATTGTAGTCTAAATCCTAGTCATTGAGTCTCTCTGCTGTCCAATCAGTAGACGTTCAGTACACACACACACACACACACACACACACACACACACACACACACACACAAACACAAACAAACACACACAAACACACACAAACACGTACACCATGCCCCAAGGATGGATCTGTGTTAACAGTTATCCTGCAGAGAATGTCACACCCTCTGACAAAGATGTGATGCTGCACGTCTCAGAGGGACTCAGCATGGGGTGTGTGTGTGTGTGTGTGTGTGTGTGTGTGTGTGTGTGTGTGTGTGTGTGTGTGTGTGTGTGTGTGTGTGTGTGTGTGTGTGTGTGCGTGCGTGCGTGCGTGCGTGCGTGCGTGCGTGCGTGCGTGCGTGCGTGCGTACGTGCGTGTCTGTGTGTATGTGTGTGTGTGCGTGCGTGCGTGCGTGCGTGCGTCTGTGCGTGTGCGTGTCTGTGTGTGCGTGTGTATGTGTCTCAGGGCGACTCAATGAGAGGGTGTTGTCGGTCTTTGGCCAGGGTTTGAAACTCTTTTGAGATTTCTCACGTGTCTGTCTAGAGGAGTGCTAATGATAGTTGGATTGGACAAGGTAGATTACCATATCAAGGATAGCCTCCTTTTATGGAGAGTCTACTACCACTATACTGACCATTAAAGACTGATCACGGTTATGTTCATCTTCATATGCATGAGGAGATGAACTAGAAATCTGAGTAAATTAGTTTTCACGGATACAGTAGATATAACAGAACTGTATTGGTAGTATTGTAGAAAAAAAAAAATCTAATGGAGACCCTGTAAGTAATCTATTTAATGTCAACTCAAGACACAGAGCGGAGGATACGGTCTGGATCCTACATGGCTTTGCACTAATATTACTATGTGGGATACAGACAGTACTGCACAGCATGTTCCTCTCATGCAATACCTTAAATCCTCACTAAATCTGCTCACTTCTACCACATCCCACTACGCGTTTTTACTCTTGAATCTGCGGCTTTCTTAGCCCTGGGCAAACCATCAACCCAAACCCAGTCTGTCGGCGCTCTTTCAGCTCTCGCTCGCTCCACCCTCAACCCGGAAACACAAATCGCATAAAGATCCATGCGCTAGAGCTGATCGCGAAGAGCTCGGGCTCATCGATTCGCTCTCTTCTCGTTCTCTCTCTCTCTCTCTCTCCTCTCTCTCTCTCTCCTCTCTCTCTCGCTCCACCCCTCCAACCCTTCCTAAGCCCAGTTAATCAGGCCTACAGATGCTGGGGGAAAGACAATAGTCTCTGGGTCTTCTGGAGGACGTGGAGCAGACGGATAATCCACAGAACAACTGCCAACAAAGTAAACTCTGTAAAGTCTGCAGATTAGAGACCTTTGGAATCTGAATCTGAGGCGGAACATCAGTCCGCTGATGCAGCTGAGAAGCTGAGAACAGCCATACATTTAAACAATAGCAAGTATTAGCTACCCAATGCATCAAATCTTTATCCTTCGTTGAATGGGGTTATAGACAACCTTCAAAATAAATATATTTTGAGAAATAGTGTGAATGCTTCGCCATTGAAATCCCCCCAACCCGTCAAAGAATGCAAAAAACAAAGTAATATTGAGAAATAATTATGAATGCTCGAGCACCGAAATGTCCACTGGAAATTCAACATCGTTATTCCAGTCATTTCATCTCTTTAGTGTATTGGCGTAGTCAGGGGTTACGTCCCAAATGGCACCCTATTCCCTAGTGCACTACTTTTTACCTAAAGGCACCCTATTCCCTAGTGCACTACTTTTGACCTAATGGCACCCTATTCCCTAGTGCACTACTTTTGACCTAATGGCACCCTATTCCCTAGTGCACTACTTTTGACCTAATGGCACCCTATTCCCTAGTGCACTACTTTTGACCTAATGGCACCCTATTCCCTAGTGCACTACTTTTGACCTAATGGCACCCTATTCCATAGTGCACTACTTTTGACCTAATGGCACCCTATTCCCTAGTGCACTACTTTTGACCAGAGCTCTATTGGGCCATTTGAGACGTAGTTATATAGTTCTGGGGCCTCATTTATAACCATTGCATAAATTTAACTCAACATTTCTGCGTGAGCCATTTCTGAAAAGTCATATTGAGATTTATAAAGTTGGCGCACGCCATACACACGACGTATGTTTCCCAATATAAATCAGACCTGTCGTAAAACTGGGCGAGCGTGAATGAGCATTAAAACTCAGCCTGGAGAACGCCCTCGATTCACCTTTCAATGGCGACAATAACACCCTTTATTTACTGTATGATTTGGAATTATTGCTATTAGGCCACGGGTTGATTTCACATTGCCATACCTCCAAAATCACCTTGTTGTCACGCCTCCCTTTTAGGTCTGGAGAATTTTGTATTGCAAAATATGATTTGAATGGTCCACTTGCTCCCGGCTGCTAGATTTTGATTGGATGTTACATTTGAAGAACCCTCCCCCCACACACCGTAGAAGGGGTGCTGTGTGTTATGTGCCTCTCTGTTTCCCTTCCAGGATTGTTGCCTATGCTAGTTTCAAGTGCTAGTTTTCAAGTTATCAGGTGTGGCCGACAGTCTGGGATTTTATATTTATTGAAATTGAAAGTTGATTACGCTGGTAAAGTCAAACATCACAACCCTTTCTAAACCGCTCTGGTGACAAACACACTGTTTTCCTCGTGTCCGTTTGTCCACATGGCCGCTGGCTGCGCTTTGCTACCGCCTACAATTTCATGAAGATTGCCTATTAATTAGTTTTTGTAAGGACCCAAAAAACGGTAAATAAGTAAATATATTTTTTAAATGTAGAAAATGATGTATTATTAGCTAGCTACATTAGGCCACTTTGTAGGCTAACTCAACTGAGCTGCTAGCTAGTTAGCAAACTTTACACACTGTTTAGCCAAGTTAATTAAATGTAATCAGCTAGCTAACTTCCTACCAGCTAGCTATCTTGATGTAATCATTGTAAATTAAAAACAATCTCCAAATGCATTTGTAGATAACAGCCATCCCCTCCGGCGCCATTGTAGAACTCCAATTTAATCATTGTAAATGAATAACACAGTCTCCAAATGCATCTGTAGATATCAGCCATGGAAGAGGGTACATTGCAGCTCCAGCTGTCAGTAACGGGAGAGTGTAGGCTACTGGACAGGACAGGTAATATTGTGGGAGGACGTTATGAAAAGATTCTCCAGTTCCAGTCCCTAGAAGGTTAAACTTTGAGGACAAGAGAGATAATAGCGACATATTATTCAGTGCTGTCTAATTTTAGTATAATGAAGCCTGTTTCTTTGTGATGTTTTCTGTCGTCAGATACGGAAAGCTATGAAAGCCTGTTAGCAGATGAAGAGAGAGGTCCCAATAAATATCCCAAGAGACTAAGGGTATATCCTATATGCTGGATGTGCAGGGTTCTGTTTCAGCCCAGCAATAACATCTCTGATTCAACTTATCAAATCTAATGAGTTGATAATCAAGTGTGCTATTGCTGGGCTGGAATAGAAGTCTGCTCACCCAGTAGATCAGCGATCAGTGGAGCAACATTGTGTTTTTTTGTTACCCTGAAATGATGCTTTAGTAATAATACCCTAGTTTTTACTACTCAATGATATATTGTTATTTAGACTAAGATGTCTCATCTTTACATACCAGTTAGACATATTTGTACATTTTGAAGTGATTAAGTGTTAATTCTTTGAAGTGAAGCGTTTCAACTTGTTTTAATTGTTAAACTATTATTCAAAATGAACTAGGGTCAATGTCGATTAATCACATATCACAATCAATAAAGAGAGGAAGGGTTTCTGTCTCTAATGTGTCTGTGTTTCTGAGTTGTATTCTCAAATGAACATTTCCTTTTTATCTAGTTGTAAGATCTCCAATCTGTTTTATTTGATTGTCACTCTCTCTCAGCAGATCAGCCATGTGAATCAGCTTATCATATGGCATGCATCGCCAATGCAGCCAAATCAAATCAAATAAAGATGTATTTGTCACATGTGCCGAATACAACTGGTGTAGACTTTACCGTGAAATGCTTGCTTACTAGCCCTTCTCAACAATGCAGTTTTTAAAAAAAGAATTACAATTAAAATAGTAACACGAGGAATCAAATTAAATACACAAGAATGAAGCTCTATGCAGGGAGTACCAGTACTAGATCAATGTCACAGCTAACCTTTTAGGTCAATAATATGCTGTTTTTATTAACATTTAGTTGGCTTTATAATCGTGAGAGAAAATGAGCTAGCTAGTAGCTAGCTAGTTAGTTAGAGAAATACCTAGGCTAGTAGCTAGCTAGTTAGTTAGAGAAATACCTAGGCTAGTAGCTAGCTAGTTAGTTAGATAAATACCTAGGCTAGTAGCTAGCTAGTTAGTTAGATAAATACCTAGGCTAGTAGCTCGCTAGTTTAGTTAGAGAAATACCTAGGCTAGTAGCTAGCTAGTTAGTTAGAGAAATACCTAGGCTAGTAGCTAGCTAGTTAGTTAGAGAAATACCTAGGCTAGTAGCTAGCTAGTTAGTTGGAGAAATACCTAGGCTAGTAGCTAGCTAGTTAGTTAGAGAAATACCTAGGCTAGTAGCTAGCTAGTTAGTTGGAGAATACCTAGGCTAGTAGCTAGCTAGTTAGTTAGAGAAATACCTAGGCTAGTAGCTAGCTAGTTAGTTGAGAGAAATACCTAGGCTAGTAGCTAGCTAGTTAGTTAGAGAGAAATACCTAGGCTAGTAGCTAGCAGTTAGTTGGAGAAATACCTAGGCTAGTAGCTAGCTTAGTTAGTTAGATAAATACCTAGGCTAGTAGCTAGCTAGTTAGTTTAGAGAAATACCTAGGCTAGTAGCTAGCTAGTTAGTTAGAGAAATACCTAGGCTAGAGCTAGCTAGTTAGTTGGAGAAATACCTAGTAGCTAGCTAGTTAGTTAGATAAATACCTAGGCTAGTAGCTAGCTAGTTAGTTAGAGAAATACCTATGCTAGTAGCTAGCTAGTTAGTTAGAGAAATACCTAGGCTAGTAGCTAGCTAGTTAGTTAGAGAAATACCTAGGCTAGTAGCTAGCTAGTTAGTTAGAGAAATACCTAGGCTAGTAGCTAGCTAGTTAGTTAGAGAAATACCTAGGCTAGTAGCTAGCTAGTTAGTTAGAGAAATACCTAGGCTAGTAGCTAGCTAGTTAGTTAGAGAAATACCTAGGCTAGTAGCTAGCTAGTTAGTTAGAGAAATACCTATGCTAGTAACTAGCTAGTTCGTTATACCTAGGCAGTTTACAAGGTTAGCTGACTTTTCTCAAAACAAACCTCATTGTGGCTAGATGCTTCTTGTCCCTCATGCTAGCCTTTACAGCCAATTATCACTTCAGAAACGTCCAAATTTAAAATATTGATCTGGTCAGCTTTGTAGACCATTTCCCCCCTCTTACTGCAGCTTTAGCTCATCTCAAAAGAATCGATAAATGCTGTGAAAACCATCATGTTGCAAATGTTCTAAAATGTTTTGTTCAAATCTGAGTCCTCACGCACTGTTGCTCCTACGGCACTAATCTGGTGAGCACCTTTGGAGCTCCGCCCAAGCAAGGCATTTGATTGGTTTGACGTGTTGCGAGGCGTCACTGATTTACACTGAGTTCCGACCTCTCTTTGGCTGATTTCTGCCATGGAACTTCCCCAAGCTTCCCATCGCTACGAGGCTAGGTAGGTGCAGAGTGACTAGACAACAGGATAGATAATAGACAGTAGCAGCAGTATACTGTAGGTAGGGGTCAAGTGACTAGACAACAGGATAGATAATAGACAGTAGCAGCAGTATACTGTAGGTAGGGGTTAAAGTGACTAGACAAACAGGATAGATAATAGACAGTAGCAGCAGTATACTGTAGGTAGGGGTAAAGTGACTAGACAACAGGATAGATAATAGACAGTAGCAGCAGTATACTGTAGGTAGGGGTAAAGTGACTAGGCAACAGGATAGATAATAGACAGTAGCAGCAGTATACTGTAGGTAGGGGTAAAGTGACTAGACAACAGGATAGATAATAGACAGTAGCAGCAGTATACTGTAGGTAGGTGCAGAGTGACTAGACAACAAGATAGATAATAGACAGTAGCAGCAGTATATTGTAGGTAGGGGTAAAGTGACTAGGCAACAGGATAGATAATAGACAGTAGCAGCAGTATACTGTAGGTAGGGGTAAAGTGACTAGGCAACAGGATAGATAATAGACAGTAGCAGCAGTATACTGTAGGTAGGGGTAAAGTGACTTGACAACAGGATAGATAATAGACAGTAGCAGCAGTATACTGTAGGTAGGTGCAGAGTGACTTGACAACAGGATAGATAATAGACAGTAGCAGCAGTATACTGTAGGTAGGGGTAAAGTGACTAGGCAACAGGATAGATAATAGACAGTAGCAGCATTATACTGTAGGTAGGGGTAAAGTGACTAGACAACAGGATAGATAATAGACAGTAGCAGCAGTATACTGTAGGTAGGTGCAGAGTGACTTGACAACAGGATATATAATAGACAGTAGCAGCAGTATACTGTAGGTAGGGGTAAAGTGACTAGACAACAGGATAGATAATAGACAGTAGCAGTAGTATACTGTAGGTAGGGGTAAAGTGACTAGGCAAAAGGATAGATAATAGACAGTAGCAGCAGTATACTGTAGGTAGGGGTAAAGTGACTAGACAACAGGATAGATAATAGACAGTAGCAGCAAAATACTGTAGGTAGGGGTAAAGTAACTAGACAACAGGATAGATAATAGACAGTAGCAGCAGTATACTGTAGGTAGGTGCAGAGTGACTAGACAACAGGATATATAATAGACAGTAGCAGCAGTATACTGTAGGTAGGGGTAAAGTAACTAGACAACAGGATAGATAATAGACAGTAGCAGCAGTGTACTGTAGGTAGGGGTAAAGTGACTAGGCAACAGGATATATAATAGACAATAGCAGCAGTATACTGTAGGTAGGTGCAGAGTGACTAGACAACAGGATAGATAATAGACAGTAGCAGCAGTATACTGTAGGTAGGGGTAAAGTGACTAGACAACAGGATAGATAATAGACAGTAGCAGCAGTATACTGTAGGTAGGTGCAGAGTGACTAGACAACAGGATAGATAATAGACAGTAGCAGCAGTATATTGTAGGTAGGGGTAAAGTAACTAGACAACATGATAGATAATAGACAGTAGCAGCAGTATACTGTAGGTAGAGGTAAAGTGACTAGACACAGGATAGATAATAGACAGTAGCAGCAGTATACTGTAGGTAGGGGTAAAGTGACTAGACAACAGGATAGATAATAGACAGTAGCAGCAGTATACTGTAGGTAGGGGTAAAGTAACTAGACAACAGGATAGATAATAGACAGTAGCAGCAGTATACTGTAGGTAGGGGTAAAGTGACTAGACAACAGGATAGATAATAGACAGTAGCAGCAGTATACTGTAGGTAGAGGTAAAGTGACTAGACACAGGATAGAGGATGTCTCCTGGTCTGACAAACACTGCTGTAGCTCTGCCACCTTTCACCGCAGATGTGGAAGGCCGATATCGGTGGATGTTGTGGATTGATACTCAGTCCATGCAAAAATATCAGATATCTCTAGCTTAAACAGACAGATTTTTATGAGGATTTTTTATGGGCTGAACTGAGCTGATGGAGGGTCGGCCTCATTCTACATCTCTATAGGCCACAAACAGATGCCAGCCAAATATGATTCAAATGCCAGATAGGAATTCAACACAGAGAGAGGGGAAAAAATATAAAAAATAAACAATTAGAACAAAAATATATATAGGAAGCTTTTGGAAGCAGGCTCTGGCCTGGTTTGTGGAATTCAACTGGGATTGAAGATGGGGGGTACTAAAGAGGTGAGAGTAGAGAGAGGTCAGACTGTGCAGTTCTGCAGCTGCACAATATGGCAGGATAAAGGGAGTGGAAGAAAGATAGAGACGTGGACAGGAGTAGTTAGAGTGGACTGGAGAAGGAGGAGTGAACAACAATGAGTGGAGAAGGGACAAGGGAAGGAATAGAAATGGTAATGGACAAGTGAGAGAAGAGAGGTAGAGAGAGGAAGGAGGGGAAGGAGAGGAAGGAGGGGTAAAGAGAAGCATGAGAATGGGAACCCAGCCAGGCCTTTGGGTGTAGCTCAGTTGGTAGAGCATGGCGTTTGCAATGCCAGGGTTGTGGGTTCGTTTCCCACGGGGGGCCAGTATGAAAAAAATTATTAAAAAATGTATGCACTCACTAACTGTAAGTTGTTCTGGATAAAAGCGTCTGCTAAATGACTAAAATGTACAAAATTTGGGGCGACTGGAGTATGGCTGCTTCAGGATCGTCAAAAATGTGCTGCTGATGCTTTCCACAGGGGAACGAGTGCATGTGTTTATATCTATATTCGCTTGCACATAAAAGACACGTTAGATGTATCAGGGATAATTGTTTTCGTTTTGATTCATGTGATGGTCACTACATTAGATGTAAAACCAGGCTGGTAGGGGTACATTGTATGCCCCCTCTGCTGGCGGGAGACAACATGACACTGTGTGTGTCTGGCCACAAACAGTGGGCTCACACACACATCACACACAAACAGGGATGCTTCGCAACCTCAGGTGAAAGAACAATAACATATTTCTCTGTGGGGAGGCCACCCAGCAACTGCGCGAATAGCGTGACAAAGACAGGAGACCTGACTCAGAATAAGAGGTTTGGACTTTGCCAAAAGCAACAAATGCAATTGTTCATTTCACAGGGAGTGGGGCTATGCAAGGGCCTCGCCACCTCCCTTTGGGCACAGACGTCAATTCAACGTCTATTCCACGTCATTTCGTTGAAACAACGTTGGTTCAAGCAGTGTGTGCCCAGTGGGCTGATGGAGGGTGAAGACTGGGTGGAAAAATTTGGGTTTGTTTCCCACGGGGGGGGGGGGGGGGGGGGGCAGTATGAAAATGTATGCACTCACTAACTGTAAGTCGCTCTGGATAAGAGCGTCTGCTAAATGACGTAAATGTAAATGTAAATGTAAATAATAGACAGTAGCAGCAGTATACTGTAGGTAGGGGTAAAGTGACTAGACAACAGGATAGATAATAGACAGTAGCAGCAGTATACTGTAGGTAGGGGTAAAGTAACTAGACAACAGGATAGATAATAGACAGTAGCAGCAGTATACTGTAGGTAGGGGTAAAGTGACTAGGCAACAGGATAGATAATAGACAGTAGCAGCAGTATACTGTAGGTAGAGGTAAAGTGACTAGACACAGGATAGATAATAGACAGTAGCAGCAGTATACTGTAGGTAGGGGTAAAGTGACTAGACAACAGGATAGATAATAGACAGTAGCAGCAGTATACTGTAGGTAGGGGTAAAGTAACTAGACAACAGGATAGATAATAGACAGTAGCAGCAGTATACTGTAGGTAGGGGTAAAGTGACTAGACAACAGGATAGATAATAGACAGTAGCAGCAGTATACTGTAGGTAGAGGTAAAGTGACTAGACACAGGATAGATAATAGACAGTAGCAGCAGTATACTGTAGGTAGGGGTAAAGTGACTAGACAACAGGATAGATAATAGACAGTAGCAGCAGTATACTGTAGGTAGGGGTAAAGTAACTAGACAACAGGATAGATAATAGACAGTAGCAGCAGTATACTGTAGGTAGGGGTCAAGTGACTAGACAACAGGATAGATAATAGACAGTAGCAGCAGTATACTGTAGGTAGGGGTAAAGTGACTAGGCAACAGGATAGATAATAGACAGTAGCAGCAGTATACTGTAGGTAGGGGTTAAAGTGACTAGGCAACAGGATAGATAATAGACAGTAGCAGCAGTATACTGTAGGTAGGGGTAAAGTGACTAGACAACAGGATAGATAATAGACAGTAGCAGCAGTATACTGTAGGTAGGGGTAAAGTGACTAGACAACAGGATAGATAATAGACAGTAGCAGCAGTATACTGTAGGTAGGGGTAAAGTGACTAGACAACAGGATAGATAATAGACAGTAGCAGCAGTATACTGTAGGTAGGGGTAAAGTGACTAGGCAACAGGATAGATAATAGACAGTAGCAGCAGTATACTGTAGGTAGGGGTAAAGTGACTAGGCAACAGGATAGATAATAGACAATAGCAGCAGTATACTGTAGGTAGGTGCAGAGTGACTAGACAACAGGATAGATAATAGACAGTAGCAGCAGTATACTGTAGGTAGGGGTAAAGTGACTAGACAACAGGATAGATAATAGACAGTAGCAGCAGTATACTGTAGGTAGGTGCAGAGTGACTAGACAACAGGATAGATAATAGACAGTAGCAGCAGTATATTGTAGGTAGGGGTAAAGTAACTAGACAACATGATAGATAATAGACAGTAGCAGCAGTATACTGTAGGTAGAGGTAAAGTGACTAGACACAGGATAGATAATAGACAGTAGCAGCAGTATACTGTAGGTAGGGGTAAAGTGACTAGACAACAGGATAGATAATAGACAGTAGCAGCAGTATACTGTAGGTAGGGGTAAAGTAACTAGACAACAGGATAGATAATAGACAGTAGCAGCAGTATACTGTAGGTAGGGGTAAAGTGACTAGACAACAGGATAGATAATAGACAGTAGCAGCAGTATACTGTAGGTAGAGGTAAAGTGACTAGACACAGGATAGATAATAGACAGTAGCAGCAGTATACTGTAGGTAGGGGTAAAGTGACTAGACAACAGGATAGATAATAGACAGTAGCAGCAGTATACTGTAGGTAGGGGTAAAGTAACTAGACAACAGGATAGATAATAGACAGTAGCAGCAGTATACTGTAGGTAGGGGTAAAGTGACTAGGCAACAGGATAGATAATAGACAGTAGCAGCAGTATACTGTAGGTAGAGGTAAAGTGACTAGACACAGGATAGATAATAGACAGTAGCAGCAGTATACTGTAGGTAGGGGTAAAGTGACTAGACAACAGGATAGATAATAGACAGTAGCAGCAGTATACTGTAGGTAGGGGTAAAGTAACTAGACAACAGGATAGATAATAGACAGTAGCAGCAGTATACTGTAGGTAGGGGTAAAGTGACTAGACAACAGGATAGATAATAGACAGTAGCAGCAGTATACTGTAGGTAGAGGTAAAGTGACTAGACACAGGATAGATAATAGACAGTAGCAGCAGTATACTGTAGGTAGGGGTAAAGTGACTAGACAACAGGATAGATAATAGACAGTAGCAGCAGTATACTGTAGGTAGGGGTAAAGTAACTAGACAACAGGATAGATAATAGACAGTAGCAGCAGTATACTGTAGGTAGGGGTCAAGTGACTAGACAACAGGATAGATAATAGACAGTAGCAGCAGTATACTGTAGGTAGGGGTAAAGTGACTAGGCAACAGGATAGATAATAGACAGTAGCAGCAGTATACTGTAGGTAGGGGTAAAGTGACTAGGCAACAGGATAGATAATAGACAGTAGCAGCAGTATACTGTAGGTAGGGGTAAAGTGACTAGACAACAGGATAGATAATAGACAGTAGCAGCAGTATACTGTAGGTAGGGGTAAAGTGACTAGACAACAGGATAGATAATAGACAGTAGCAGAAGTATACTGTAGGTAGGGGTAAAGTGACTAGACAACAGGATAGATAATAGACAGTAGCAGCAGTATACTGTAGGTAGGGGTAAAGTGACTAGGCAACAGGATAGATAATAGACAGTAGCAGCAGTATACTGTAGGTAGGGGTAAAGTAACTAGACAACAGGATAGATAATAGACAGTAGCAGCAGTATACTGTAGGTAGGGGTAAAGTGACTAGACAACAGGATAGATAATAGACAGTAGCAGCAGTATACTGTAGGTAGGTGCAGAGTGACTAGACAACAGGATAGATAATAGACAGTAGCAGCAGTATACTGTAGGTAGGGGTCAAGTGACTAGGCAACAGGATAGATAATAGACAGTAGCAGCAGTATACTGTAGGTAGGGGTAAAGTGACTAGGCAACAGGATAGATAATAGACAGTAGCAGCAGTATACTGTAGGTAGGGGTAAAGTGACTAGACAACAGGATAGATAATAGACAGTAGCAGCAGTATACTGTAGGTAGGGGTAAAGTGACTAGGCAACAGGATAGATAATAGACAGTAGCAGCAGTATACTGTAGGTAGGGGTAAAGTGACTAGACAACAGGATAGATAATAGACAGTAGCAGCAGTATACTGTAGGTAGGGGTAAAGTGACTGGACAACAGGATAGATAATAGACAGTAGCAGCAGTATACTGTAGGTAGGGGTAAAGTGACTAGACAACAGGATAGATAATAGACAGTAGCAGCAGTATACTGTAGGTAGGGGTAAAGTGACTAGACAACAGGATAGATAATAGACAGTAGCAGCAGTATACTGTAGGTAGGGGTAAAGTGACTAGACAACAGGATAGATAATAGACAGTAGCAGCAGTATACTGTAGGTAGGGGTAAAGTGACTAGACAACAGGATAGATAATAGACAGTAGCAGCAGTATACTGTAGGGAGGGGTAAAGTGACTAGACAACAGGAAAGATAATAGACAGTAGCAGCAGTATACTGTAGGTAGGGGTAAAGTGACTAGGCAACAGGATAGATAATAGACAGTAGCAGCAGTATACTGTAGGTAGGGGTAAAGTGACTAGACAACAGGATAGATAATAGACAGTAGCAGCAGTATACTGTAGGTAGGGGTAAGTGACTAGACAACAGGATAGATAATAGACAGTAGCAGCAGTATACTGTAGGTAGGGGTAAAGTGACTAGACAACAGGATAGATAATAGACAGTAGCAGCAGTATACTGTAGGTAGGGGTAAAGTGACTAGACAACATGATAGATAATAGACAGTAGCAGCAGTATACTGTAGGTAGGGGTAAAGTGACTAGACAACAGGATAGATAATAGACAGTAGCAGCAGTATACTGTAGGTAGGGGTAAAGTGACTAGACAACAGGATAGATAATAGACAGTAGCAGCAGTATACTGTAGGTAGGGGTAAAGTGACTAGGCAACAGGATAGATAATAGACAGTAGCAGCAGTATACTGTAGGTAGGGGTAAAGTGACTAGACAACAGGATAGATAATAGACAGTAGCAGCAGTATACTGTAGGTAGGGGTTAAAGTGACTAGACAACAGGATAGATAATAGACAGTAGCAGCAGTATACTGTAGGTAGGGGTAAAGTGACTAGACAACAGGATAGATAATAGACAGTAGCAGCAGTATACTGTAGGTAGGGGTAAAGTGACTAGACAACAGGATAGATAATAGACAGTAGCAGCAGCGAATGTGAGGGGGTCAATGCAGATAGTCCGGGCAGCTATTTGGTTCACTATTTAGCAGTCTTATGGCTTGGGGGTAGAAGTTGTACAGGCTAGCCATGGCATACAAAAGACGAATTGTTAGTTTATCAATAGATTATTGAGTTTCTTTGTCCTGCCTTGGTATAGGCTCTGAGAATAAATAGGCAAATGATGTCGCGCTCCTATCGCACAGCAATACTGTAGCGTTACCCATACTGTCAAATATTTTAAATAGGCTAGCGGTCTATTTACTGTGTTGGCAGAATGTTTTCATCTTCAGCAGTACTTTATGCTGTATCTGCAAAAGGACTGTCAGTTTCAGAACGAGAAAACAATGGCAAATTGTCGTTGACCTGTCATCAGAACGTTTGAATTAAAAAAATGTTTCGCATCGACTTTTCCCCCCCTAAGGACTGACCGCGAATATTGAACGTATGCGGTACACAGAACACACCGCAGCCTTGTGCGGCACCCCTCAACGTAGCGTTGCGAACTGCTCCATTGACAATGAATGACTTCTGCCAGAATGCAAAGAGTTTGATGGACATGAGGCGTAAGGCAGGCTACAAAAAAATTATAATAATGGAATTACAGTACTTACAGTAGCTGACTAAGGTCTACTTCAATGTAAAAGATCAACTGTTCACCTGTTAAAATTCAACTGTATACCAGTATTATAAACGGCACTGCCTATGATATTGCAAAACTCGAAATACATATAGCCTATCTATTTACTAGGCTACTAGGTCCAATTAAATGAGAGATGTGCATGATCATTTGTTGTATGTCTCCTTCGGGAATATGAACCCATCACGGCCAGAAAAGGTGAGGAATTTATTCTGCAATGGTTCTGAAAACAATATATATATAGGAAAAAGATTCCTATGTCTAATTATTTTAGATTCTAAAAACTAAACCACACAGATGTTCCCTCTTCTCACTAACGGCAAATGGCTGCATTCTTGTTAATATGTTTTCCAGTTTTAAGTTTTTATAAATACGCTTTTCATCATATCCCCTATTTACACAAAATACTTACTTGCCAGCTTGCAATACAATATTTCAACCACTAGCAGATGTGCTTACGTATGTTCTAAAGTTTGCGGGGAGGTGAGCACACTCTCGCTTCAAGTTACATTTTTATAAAATGCCAACTTTTGCGTGCAAACTGGCGCACGCACATTTTGTGGTATATTTTGTACACATGCAGGGTTGATAAATGAAGCCCCTGTTGTTTGCACCGTGCTCTCATACATGGTCCAGAGCCATTTTACACAGAATCATAAATTACATTCATGCAGGAACGAGATTCCAATTATACTCAAATCTCTTGGCAAATATTATATAATCTTAGGTTTCTCTGTAAGAGAGGGAGGAAAATGTGCTTTTTTTATTCAATCCATTTTCACAAAAATAGCATTGCGTTTACATCCCTATGTCATTCAGAACATGCAAAAATGATGGAACGAATATTACAAAACAGTCATTACTAACAAACCTTAACAAAGGTGTGTGTGTGTGTGTGTGTTTGTTACAATATTTCAATACAATCCTAACATCCGGATCATAGTGTTTGCTTCCTGTGATGTTTACTCCAGCCAGCAAGGAACTATAATGTGATCACCTGCACATATCAATTTACATTTCAAAGGCACCAATCACGTGGAGAGCCTCGTAGGAGGGCACCAATCACATGGAGAGCCTGGTAGGAGGGCACCAATCACGTGGAGAGCCTAATAGGAGGGAGCCAATCACATGGAGAGCCTGGTAGGAGGGCACCAATCATGTGGAGAGCCTGGTATCTATCAGGCTCTCCTATCAGGCTCTCCTATCAGGCTCTCCAATCACGTGGAGAGCCTAATAGCAGGGAGCCAATCACGTGGAGAGCCTAATAGAAGGGAGACAATCACGTGGAGAACCTAATAGGAGGGAGCCAATCACGTGGAGAGCCTTGTAGGAGGGAACCAATTACATGGCGAGCATATTAGTTGAGAGCCAATCACGTGGATAGCCTGCTGTGGGTTATTGGTTCCTTTGTTTCAGTGTTATTTTCTCTCAAATCCCCCATGGTCTCTAAAATACTGTACCTCGGCAAGGTCTCCTTCTATGGTCTCACTCCTTTTTTGAAACCGAAGTGAGTGGATGTGTCCCAATACTCACAGAGTACGTGAGCGCAATATTCACAGAGTATGTTAGCGGATGTGTCCCAATACTCACAGAGTACGTGAGCGGATGTGTCCCAATACTAACAGAGTACGTGAGCGCAATATTCACAGAGTATGTTAGCGGATGTGTCCCAATACTCACAGAGTACGTGAGCGGATGTGTCCCAATACTAACAGAGTACGTGAGCGCAATATTCACAGAGTATGTTAGCGGATGTGTCCCAATCCCCACAGAGTACGTGAGCGGATGTGTCCCAATACTCACAGAGTGCGTGAGCGGATGTGTCCCAATCCTCACAGAGTACGTTTACGTGCACACTAATAATTCGATATTAAACTGATTATGGCAGTAGGCCAGTTATGGTATTGGTCATGTAAACACATGACTCTGCTTATCTTAATACACCGATGAAAACATCTGGTTTTCTGAGCAATCTTTGAAATTATTAGGCCATCTAAATGCCTTAATCAGAGTTATAGCGGTGCATTTGATCTGCGCACGTGCTAGCACGAGCAGCGCTAGCTTCCTTCTTTCGCGCGAGTGAAGTGATTTTGGAAAAACTGAAAGTATGCCTCTTAGAAATAGTTTTCACATACAAACTTTATATGTCCGAACTCAGAATCAAATATGCTTCACAAAAATAACATGGTCGCTGTGGTAGAACGTTTATTTTGATTGCCGATTTTCTGCATTTATCAAAAGTCCCATCAGGTAGCCTGATTTCAGATGTGTCCATGTAAACAGGATTTTTTTTGGGGGGGAAATCGTTCTTCTTGCAAATCATGTAAACGTTTAAATCTAACTATTATATCAATCTGACTATTCACAATAATGGTGTTGTTGTATGCATGTAACCGAACTCACAGATGGCCTCCTCTTTTACTCTCCTGTTTTACTTATTATTGTATATGAATATGGATTTGTGTTAGTATACACATCAAAAGTCCCAATGCAAAGTTACACCTCACTTTTCTATTTTTTTTTGTTGAGTTTTTACATGAAACCGATCAGAATTCCGAAGAATGCCGAAGTCATGTCGTGTTTTTTCCGGGGTGTGATGTAACACGGAGGACCCGGCAAGCCAGCCTATTCCCTACAATGTAAACTCCAACAGAAATAACTTAAAATGTAGAACTTCAAATTAAACCAAATCATTTGCAGTCATGACTACTGGTTTCAATTGAATTTTCAGCCAACTTACAAGCAAATATTTTATGAATTTATTGTTTCAAATTAACTTGCAAGGTTGCCAACTAGCCTGCTAACACCTAGCTCACAGCTACATTAAAGTAAATACAAGTTTTGGAAATACATAACACCATCTAACCAGTTATCAAAAAATTTTAGGTACAGTGAGGGAAAAAAGTATTTGATCCCCTGCTGATTTTGTACGTTTGCCCCACTGACAAAGACATGATCAGTCTATAATTTTAATGGTAGGTTTATTTGAACAGTGAGAGACAGAATAACAACAAAAAAATCCAGAAAAACGCATGTCAAAAATGTTATAAATTGATTTGCATTTTAATGAGGGAAATAAGTATTTGACCCCTCTGCGAAATATGACTTAGTACATGGTGGCAAAACCCTTGTTGGCAATCACAGAGGTCAGACGTTTCTTGTAATTGGCCACCAGGTTTGCACACATCTCAGTAGTTGACAAAATAAAAAGGAGACAGACGAGGTACTACACAATTAGAACAAGCAGGTATGATTTTCTCTTTCGTTTTGAGCCCACGGCAAGGAAGCACCAGAGCCTGCCGTGCTGACAGGTTCCCACTGGATAACGGCCAAAAAGTCTGTGAATAGCATGTGATGTGGCTAATGTTAGCCAGCTTGAGCTAGCTACAGAGCTAGCATACGAACTCGGTAGCACAGAGTAGATCCTCCATATGACGTTGAGAAATAGTGCATTGCAGGTTGTTTAGAGGTTATCCGGAAATAAGTTAATAAATATGTAATAACCCACAAACATAACTATGTTTGTACTTATAGATAAACAGATCGTGACCACAACTAAGCCACTAAGTCTTTGACCACACTGTTGTTACATTAGTGAGTAAAAACGAATGCTTCCTACCCTTTAACCTCTCTCACCCCCCTCCCCCTTCCCTCTCTCTCTCTCCCTCCCTGCCTCCCTCTCTCTCTCCCCTCATTCCATCCCTCCCTGCCTCCCTCCCTCTCTCTCCCTCCCTGTCCTCCTCTCGTACTCTCTCCTCCCTGCCTCCCTCCCTCGCTCTCCCTCCCTGCCTCCCTCCCTCCTCTCTCCCTCCCTGCTCCCTCCCTCTCTTCACAGCTCGGGTTTGGTGACAACGCCATGCGTTCTCTGTCAGAACGGGGGGGGAACGGCTCACCACCAACCAAGCCGGTGCCACTGTGCTCCTGGGTTTCAATTGGGTCCTGTGTGAGAAGGCACGATGCCAGGGTCTGGGCCCTGCGAGGACTACCCAACGTCTGGGCAGTCGTCCCTCCGTCACGCCCTCCTCTTCCACCACCTCCATCTCCTCTACCCTCTCCTCCTGGGCCCTCCAGGTCTACTCCTCCCCTTACTGCTCCCCCTGGTGGTGGTGGTGTGGTTCTGCTGAGAATCGTTGTATTCATTACAACTGGCCAGTGAACTTGTGGTATTTGGAACTGAAGAGATCCACTTGGCCATGTTGTCAGCCATGTTGTCATTCTGAAGGACAGCAGAGCAGGACCTTACTGCAAGTACATTCTGGACAGCAGAACGAAAGGTCAGATTAGAAAGGCTACAGAAAAGGGAAAGGACCTCGGCCCTGAAGGGATCAAGCAGGGACACTGAACGAGATACTATTTGCCCTGGTCTGAGGTATAGGGAACCTTTATTTAATGTCAAAAGTCACAGTGACTGCAAGGATGAGAGTAGAAGTGCAATATGGTGTTGGCTGATAAACTGGATGGATAACAAAGAAATGCTAGATACTTTTGGTCCGAGAGAGACACAGACAGACAGACAGACAGATAAACAGACAGACAGATAAACAGACAGACAGGTAGCTTAGTGGTTAAGAGTGTTGTGCCAGTAACCGAAAGGTCCCGAGCCGACTAGGTGAAAAATCTGTCGATGTGCCCTTGAGCAAGGCACTTAACCCTAATTGCTTCTGTAAATCGCTCTGGATAAGAGTGTCTCCTAAATGACTAAAAATGTAATAGGCAGGCAGACAGACTAGAGAAAACTACAACTTATGGCGCTTAGACACGGGCTGCGGTAAACGGCATTTGAACCGTGAGAGAATCCGCCTACCGTCTGTAGGGACCAGTGATCCCGGTTGTTGTCAGCTCGAATGTTGTCATTAAAACATTGTTTGATTGGTTGACAAGATGAACGACGCTCATTGGTCAACCATGTGCAGCGGCCGCTCAAGACTTCAGCTGATTTCATATTTTGGCGCCTTGAGCTCCAAGCCAGCGGAGCCGCTCACGGAGCAAGCGCCATGAACCGCGGCCGCTTACAGAACTGCTCGTATTTTGCCGCCCGCCACACTACTCCCATCGAAGTCTATGAGAACTTCGCCGCTTACCGTGGCCCGTCTGTAAACGCCTTTACAGTACAATCTACGACCTACAATCTCACTATTGGTTGTGTCCCAAATGTCGCCATGTTCCCTATATAGTGCAACCTATGGGCCCTGGTCAAAGGAAAAGGGTGCCAAATAAAGGGAATGTTCACCCAAATTACAAAATGACACGTTGGTTATCTTACCCTGGAACCAGTCTACGGACATGTTATGACTTGCAATCTGTGCTTTGGTTTTAATTCCCTGGCACTGTTTCCAAATGCTAAGGTTTTATCATTTGTGGCACAAAATCCCATTTAGGTCCTGGTACAGATATTAGCATTTGTCACGCCTCATGTTTAAATAATCTGAAAGTATCCCAAATTGATTTTGAAGCTCAATACAGTCACATGTAGATGATTTGATGCGCTAAAAATGCTAATATCAGTACCAGGACTTGTAGGGATTTGTGCACAAAATGCACAAACATTAGCATTTGGAAAACAGTGCAGGGAAACTAAACCAAAGCATGGATCGCTGTCATACCTTGTCCATAGACTGCTTACAGAGTAAGAAAACCAATATGTCATTTTGGAATTTGGGTGAACTATACCTTTAAGACACATCCAATGACAACAGATGTTGGTATACCAATGTTTGACCTAGAAACAATGTTGACAATGTTGTCATTTTTTGGGAACAGATGGATAGTCTTCACAGAGGTTATCCCACTTAACGCGGGCCAACAAAATAGGGTTGAAACTGTACAAAACTGAAATCGCTTGAACTCTGTCATCTGACATTACAAAGTGGTTGAGAAGATGATGAGATGTCACTCAATCTTACTCTTTATGCCCCCTTCTTTCTTTCCTCCCTCCTTGTTACCTTCCCTTACCTCCTTCCCTCACTTCTATTCCTCCTACCTGTGCTTTGGTGACTAGTGATTTTCATTGGCTGCTGAAAAAGGCAATTTTGTTTTTTTTGTCAAGTGCTGCAAACATGTTATGATCCAAGATGAAATCCTTGACTACCGGTCGACTCGGAGAAGAAAACTATTGTTATTTTTGTTGGAGGCTTTGTAGTCATGGAAACGCTTGTTGAGCTCACCTGTGCTGGATAAAGATGATGTATCATATTGTATTGTAGCTGTATTTAATGTTTGTACAAAACAAAAAGATATTTTCATGATTTTAAGTAAATGAAAAATATGTATTACTTTTAGTTTTTGTATCGTTGTCGGCCGGCTTGGGGTGGCAAGGCAACTCCTGAAGATGTCTACAACTCAGAATGCATAAAGAAATTGTTTTTATTATTCCTGATATTGTGGTTCAGCACTGTTGACATATGGAAACTGTTTACAGATACACTGAAATAATATACAGTTGCACCAAAAGGAAATCCAGGTGTTTCTCTTACTGCTTTACAGGCTTCAGCGGAACACATCTTCCAAGTACAGAAAAATAACATTACAATTCAGTCAGACAAGAATATATATTGTTACTCTTTCAAAACCTAACTTTAGACACTCCTGGCCTGCCCTGCTGTGTGTAAATTCCCCAACAATACAGCTACAAATCCAAGTGTCTTATTTATGTCAACAACAGAATAGATTTTCCAAGTATAATAGAAAACTGTTTACTCATAGTGTTGCTAAATTAACTCTATTCTACCAGTGTGTCCCTTCTTACGTTCACGATGCAGCAGTAGACCTCTAGATCTCAAACCCATTCCCCGCCGTGTGGAAAATGTACCAACAGGCTCCGAATGAGATTGCACGGCAGTAATGACGAGAGTCCAGCTGAGAATGATAGTCGATATAATCCATGAATCCGATGAAGAAAGGAAGAGGTTCCGCTAAACTCATCTTTTTCCTGCTGTGTTGTGACTCTGCGTAGTCATGAGAGGGGAAATTAGCCTAGCTGTAATCTACGGTGGGTCACTGAATAGAAATGAAGTCATTCCTGGTGGGTGACATATTGCACCTTGAGACATTAGATTTGGCAGATTGACTGTCTTTATTAGGATTATTATACGATTTCAAGAGATTTATGCAAATATGCATCCCGGCTCAAACATTATACTTGTCAGTGGTGTCATGGACTAACAGTTATGTGTTTAGGAGTGTTTGTAAGTCGCTCTGGATAAGAGCGTCTGCTAAATGACGTAAATGTAAATGTTCAAGATTCCATTTTCCAAAATGGCTGCCCAGAAAATGGAGTAGCACACCAAATACCATTTTTGGTAACATTACAAGGCTGAGAAATAAAATAAAATAAAAATGTATTTGTCACGTGTTTCGTAGACAACAGGTGTAGACTAAGAGTAAAATGCTTACTGACAGGTCATTTTCCAACAATGCAGAGTTAAAGATAAAGGAAAAATATTGACACAAGGAAAAAATACACAGTGACTAATGAATAACAATAAAGACTGGAAAATAACATGGCTATATACAGGGAGTACCAGGTAATAACATGGCTATATACAGGGAGTACCAGGTAATAACATGGCTATATACAGGGAGTACCAGGTAATAACATGGCTATGTACAGGAAGTACCAGGTCATCACATGGCTATATACATGGAGTACCAGGTAATAACATGGCTCTATACAGGGAGTACCAGGTAATAACATGTTTATATACAGGGAGTACCAGGTAATAACATGGCTATATACAGGGAGTACCAGGTAATAACATGGCTATATACAGGGAGTACCAGGTAATTACATGGCTATATACAGGGAGTACCAGGTAATAACATGGCTATATACAGGGAGTACCAGGTAATAAAATGGCTATATACACAGGGTACCAGTTAATAACATGGCTATATACAGGGAGTACCAGGTAATAACATGGCTATATACAGGGAGTACCAGGTAATAACATGGCTATATACAGGGAGTACCAGGTAATAACATGGCTATATACAGGGAGTACCAGGTAATAACATGGCTATATACAGGGAGTACCATGTAATAACATAGTTATATACAGGGAGTACCAGGTAATAACATCTCTATATACAGGGAGTACCAGGTAATAACATGGCTTTATACAGGGAGTACCAGGTAATAACATGGCTATATACAGGGAGTACCAGGTAATAACATGGCTATATACAGGGAGTACCAGGTAATAACATGGCTATATACAGGAAGTACCAGGTAATAACATGGCTATATACAGGGAGTACCAGGTAATAACATGGCTATATACAGGAAGTACCAGTTAATAACATGGCTATATACAGGGAGTACCAGGTAATAACATGGCTATATACAGGGAGCACCAGTACCGAGTTGATGTGCAGGGCTACGAGGTAATTGAGGTAGCTATGGACATACAGCTAGGGGTCAAGTGACTAGACAACAGGATAGATAATAGACAGTAGCAGCAGTATACTGTAGGTAGGGGTAAAGTGACTAGACAACAGGATATATAATAGACAGTAGCAGCAGTATACTGTAGGTAGGGGTAAAGTGACTAGACAACAGGATAGATAATAGACAGTAGCAGCAGTATACTGTAGGTAGGGGTAAAGTGACTAGACAACAGGATAGATAATAGACAGTAGCAGCAGTATACTGTAGGGAGGGGTCAAGTGACTAGACAACAGGACAGATAATAGACAGTAGCAGCAGTATACTGTAGGTAGGGGTAAAGTGACTAGACAACAGGATAGATAATAGACAGTAGCAGCAGTATACTGTAGGTAGGGGTAAAGTGACTAGGCAACAGGATAGATAATAGACAGTAGCAGCAGTATACTGTAGGTAGGGGTAAAGTGACTAGACAACAGGATAGATAATAGACAGTAGCAGCAGTATACTGTAGGGAGGGGTCAAGTGACTAGACAACAGGACAGATAATAGACAGTAGCAGCAGTATACTGTAGGTAGGGGTAAAGTGACTAGACAACAGGATAGATAATAGACAGTAGCAGCAGTATACTGTAGGTAGGGGTAAAGTGACTAGGCAACAGGATAGATAATAGACAGTAGCAGCAGTATACTGTAGGTAGGGGTCAAGTGACTAGACAACAGGATAGATAATAGACAGTAGCAGCAGTATACTGTAGGTAGGGGTAAAGTGACTAGGCAACAGGATAGATAATAGACAGTAGCAGCAGTATACTGTAGGTAGGGGTCAAGTGACTAGACAACAGGATAGATAATAGACAGTAGCAGCAGTATACTGTAGGTAGGGGTCAAGTGACTAGACAACAGGATATATAATAGACAGTAGCAGCAGTATACTGTAGGTAGGGGTCAAGTGACTAGACAACAGGATAGATAATAGACAGTAGCAGCAGTATACTGTAGGTAGGGGTAAAGTGACTAGACAACAGGATAGATAATAGACAGTAGCAGCAGTATACTGTAGGTAGGGGTAAAGTGACTAGACAACAGGATAGATAATAGACAGTAGCAGCAGTATACCTAGTGAGTGTGAATGTGGCATCAGTATGTGTGTGTGTTATTTACATTTGTGTGGACATATGTAGTGTGTGTATGAGTGTAGGGGTGTCAGTGTAAGGATGTGTGAGTGTGTGGGTGGAGTCCAGTGTGTGGGTGGAGTCCAGTGTGTGGGTGGAGTCCAGTGCGTGGGTGGAGTCCAGTGTGTGTGCATAGAGTCAGTGCAAGAGAGTCCGGCTAGCCATTTGATTAGCAATTTAGCAGTTTTGTTTAGCGTTCTTATGGCTTGGGGCTAGGAACTGTTCAGGGTCCTGTTGGTTACAGACTTGGTGCAACGCTAGCCCAGTGCGGCAGCAGAGAGAACAGTTCATGGCTTGGGTGGCTGGAGTCTTGGTGATGAAGAGGTGTGAGGAAGGCTTTACGCACCTTTTAACGCAATAAACATTCTTCTGACACTTCTCCCAGTCTCCTGGCTCAGCCGTACTCGGACATTTCAAAATCACTTTTTTTTAAAAAGTGATACGTCTCTTAGATAGAGACGAAGCTCAAGAGAGTAGGATACATGACTGTAAAAGTACCACAACTCTAAATCATAGCAGCAGGTGCAGGACGCTGTTGAAATATACATCCTCTTCAGACACTGAAACCAGCGCCATCATTTCTCTACATGACCTGCTTACTAAGACAGAATAGACTTTGTGTATGCAGGCTGCTCGCTCATGAAATTCACAACTAGGTTACAAATCTTTTCTCACTTTATCATCACTAATTGCAATCCCTTTGAAACCAACTTTTTCAGTGCTGATGCTTCAAAGTCTGAAAGTAAACGTGTTGACCTCAGTACAAAGACACGTTTCCTCAAAAGGCAAGGCTACAGTATATTGGTACAGTATATTGGTATGGTACAGTGTATTATATAGTACAGTAAATAGTACATTATAAACTGAGTGATTCGAGCTCTGAATGATGATTGGTTGACATCCGTGGTATATCAGACCGTATACCATGAGCGTGACAAAATATGTATTTTTACTGCTCTAATTACGTTGGTAACCAGTTTACAATAGCAATAAGGCACCGCTGGAGTTTGTGGTATATGGCCAATATACCACGGCTAAGGGCTGTGTCCAGGCACTCCGCGTTGCGTTGTGCGTAAGAACAGCCCTAAGCCGTGGTACGTTGACCATATACCACACCCCCTCGGGCCTTATTGCTTAAGTATATAGTACAGTACATAGTACAGTATATAGTACCGTATACAGTACAGTATAATGGTTCAGTATATATGAAGGCCTGATTCACGCAGTCTCCTCTGAACAGTTGATTTTGAGATGTGTCTGTTACTTTGGGCTGCATTTCTGAGGCTGGTAACTCTAGTGAATTTATCCTCTGCAACAGAGGAAACTCTGGATCTTCCATTCCTGTGGCGGTCCTCGTGAGAGACAGTTTCATCATAGCGCTTGATGGTTTTTGCGACTGCACTTGAAGAAACTTTCAAAGTTCTTGAAATTTTCAGATTGACTGACCTTCATGCCTTAAAGTAATGATGGACTGTCATTTCTCTTTGCTTATTTGAGCTGTTCTTGCCATAATATGGACTTGGTCTTTTACCAAATAGGGCTATCTTCTGTATACCACCCCTACCTTGTCACAACACAACTGATTGGCTCAAACGCATTAAGAAAGAAATAAATTCCACAAATTATCTTTTAACAAGGCACACCTGTTAATTGAAATGCATTCCAGGTGACTACCTCATGAAGCGGGTTGAGAGAATGCCAAGAGTGTGCAAAGCTGTCATCAAGGCAAAGGGTGGTTACTTTGAAGAATCTCAAATATAAAATATATTTTGATTTGTTTAACACTTTTTTGGTTACTAAATGATTCCATATGTGTTATTTCATAGTACAGTTTAATGGTACAGTATATAGTAAACTATATAGTACAGTATAATGGTACAGTATATAGTACAGTATATAGTACAGTATAATGGTACAGTATATAGTACAGTATATAGTACAGTATATTGTAGAGTATAATGGTACAGTATTTAATAATAATGATAATATGCCATTTAGCAGACGCTTCTATCCAAAGCGACTTACAGTCATGCGTGCATAAATTTTTTAGGTATGGGTGGTCCCGGGGATCGAACACACTACCCTGGCGTTACAAGCGCCGTGCTCTACCAGCTGAGCTACAGAGGACCATACAGTATATAGTACAGTATAATGGTACAGTATATAGTACAGTATATAGTACAGTATAATGGTACAGCATATAGTACAGTATATAGTACAGTATAATGGTACAGTATATAGTACAGTATATAGTACAGTATAATGTACAGTATATAGTACAGTATATAGTACAGTATAATGGTACAGTATAATGGTACAGTATATAGTACAGTATATAGTACAGTATAATGGTACAGCATATAGTACAGTATATAGTACAGTATAATGGTACAGCATATAGTACAGTATGTACAGTGCATTCAGAAAGTATTCAGACCCCTTGACTTTTTCCACATTTTGTCACGTTACAGCCTTATTTTAAAATGGACTAAATAAGAAATGTTCCTCATCAATCTACACACAATACCCCATTATGAAACAGCAAAACTTTTGCAAATGTATTAAAAATAAAAAAACAGAAATACCTCATTTACATTGGTATTCAGACCCTTTGCTATGAGACTCGAAATTGAGCTCAGGTGCATCCTGTTTCCAATGATCATCCTTGAGATGTTTCTACAACTTGATTGGAGTCCACCTGTGGTAAATTCAATTGATTGGGCATGATTTGGAAAGGAACACACCTGTCTATATAAGGTCCCACAGTTGACAGTGCATGTCAGAGCAGAAACCAAGCCGTGAGGTCGAAGGAATTGTCCGTATTGCTCAGAGACAGGATTGTGTCGAGGCAAAGATCTGGCAAAGGGCACCAAAACATTTCTGCAGCATTGAAGGTCCCTAAGAACACAGTGGCCTCCATCATTCTTAAATGGAAGAAGTTTGGAACCACCAAGACTCTTCCTAGAGCTGGCCGGCCGGCCAAACTGAGCGATCGGAGGAGAAGGGCCTTGGTCAGATTGACTGACCTTCATGCCTTAAAGTAATGATGGACTGTCATTTCTCTTTGCTTATTTGAGCTGTTCTTGCCATAATATGGACTTGGTCTTTTACCAAATAGGGCTATCTTCTGTATACCACCCCTACCTTGTCACAACACAACTGATTGGCTCAAACGCATTAAGAAAGAAATAAATTCCACAAATGATCTTTTAACAAGGCACACCTGTTAATTGAAATGTATTCCAGGTGACTACCTCATGAAGCTGGTTGAGAGAATGCCAAGAGTGTGCAAAGCTGTCATCAAGGCAAAGGGTGGTTACTTTGAAGAATCTCAAATATAAAATATATTTTGATTTGTTTAACACTTTTTTGGTTACTAAATGATTCCATATGTGTTATTTCATAGTACAGTTTAATGGTACAGTATATAGTAAACTATATAGTACAGTATAATGGTACAGTATATAGTACAGTATATAGTACAGTATATAGTACAGTATAATGGTACAGTATATAGTACAGTATATTGTAGAGTATAATGGTACAGTATTTAATAATAATGATAATATGCCATTTAGCAGACGCTTCTATCCAAAGCGACTTACAGTCATGCGTGCATAAATTTTTTAGGTATGGGTGGTCCCGGGGATCGAACACACTACCCTGGCGTTACAAGCGCCGTGCTCTACCAGCTGAGCTACAGAGGACCATACAGTATATAGTACAGTATAATGGTACAGTATATAGTACAGTATATAGTACAGTATATAGTACAGTATAATGGTACAGTATATAGTACAGTATATAGTACAGTATAATGGTACAGTATATAGTACAGTATAATGGTACAGTATAATGGTACAGTATATAGTACAGTATAATGGTACAGTATAATGGTACAGTATATAGTACAGTATATAGTACAGTATAATGGTACAGTATATAGTACAGTATATAGTACAGTATAATGGTACAGTATATAGTACAGTATATAGTACAGTATATAGTACAGTATAATGGTACAGCATATAGTAGAGTATGTACAGTGCATTCAGAAAGTATTCAGACCCCTTGACTTTTTCCACATTTTGGTCACGTTACAGCCTTATTTTAAAATGGACTAAATAAGAAATGTTCCTCATCAATCTACACACAATATCCCATTATGAAACAGCAAAACTTTTGCAAATGTATTAAAAATAAAAAACAGAAATACCTAATTTACATTGGTATTCAGACCCTTTGCTATGAGACTCAAAATTGAGCTCAGGTGCATCCTGTTTCCATTGATCATCCTTGAGATGTTTCCACAACTTTATTGGAGTCCACCTGTGGTAAATTCTATTGATTGGACATGATCTGGAAAGGCACACACCTGTCTATATAAGGTCCCACAGTTGACTGCATGTCAGAGCAGAAACCAAGCCGTGAGGTCGAAGGAATTGTCCCTATTGCTCAGAGACAGGATTGTGTCGAGGCAAAGATCTGGCAAAGGGCACCAAAACATTTCTGCAGCATTGAAGGTCCCTAAGAACACAGTGGCCTCCATCATTCTTAAATGGAAGAAGTTTGGAACCACCAAGACTCTTCCTAGAGCTGGCCGGCCGGCCAAACTGAGCGATCGGAGGAGAAGGGCCTTGGTCAGGGAGGTGATCAAGAACCCGATGGTCTCTCTGACAGAGCTCCAGTGTTCCTCTGTGGAGATGGGAGAACCTTCCAGAAGGACAACCAACTCTGCAGCACTCCACCAATCAGGTCTTTATGGTAGAGTGGCCAGACGGAAGCCACTCCTCAGTAAAAGGCACTTAAAGGACTCTCTGGTCTGATGAAACCAAGATAAAATAAAAATAAAAATAAAGATTGAACTCTTTGGCCTGAATGCCAAGCATCACGTCTGGAGGAAACCTGGCACCATCCCTACGGTGAAGCATGGTGGAGGCAGCATCATTCTGTGGGGATGTTTTTCAGCAGCAGGGACGTTTGTAGACACACACACACACACACACACACACACACACAGTGTAGCCTAGTCTTTGGGTTCTGTCAGCATTGGTCTGTTGTGCCGAGACGAGAGAGAGGTCTCTCTAGAGATGTTAGATCGGGTTCAAGTCCGGGCTCTGTGACCAATAACATTTGATTTGATTTGATCTGAACCACAGCAGACCTGAGTTCAGATACTATTCTAAAACGTTCAAATCATTTGAGTGTTTGTTTTAACCTGCCTGGAGGTGGATGGGGGTTGTAGTTTTCCGGTTATTCTATTGGTTCCAATAGAATAACTATTGGTTCTACGTTTGGCCAAAATTAGTGCTCTATATAAGGAATACGGTGCCATTTGTGAAGCACCCTTGGTGTTCTGTATCTGGGAAACAACAAGCTCAGCAGCTGCCAGGTTTAAACTGGGAGGTTCATCTTATTAGCGATGCAATATCCATATTCATTTGAGCACAGCAGCAGCTTCCCTGTCTGTCTGCGAAACACCAGACGTGTTCTGTACTTGCAAAACACCAGTTCGTATTGATAGGGGACGGGGAGAGAGAGTAAGCTAAACTTTCCCAACTGTTTCTGTGTTGTTAAATTATGCCGTTATTGAAATTTGCGCTCATCCATAATAAGGTAATGCTTAGTTCCCCTGGCTCACAGTTGAGGGGGAAGTACTTTCTCCCCCCAAATTCAGAGGATTATTTAAATATTCATGATGTTTATGCTTGAAAGGGGAGGCAAAATGACTTACTAATTCAAAATATTTTCGTCAGGCTGGTTTTAGAAATGTGTGTTTCCATCAGCCGTGCATTTTGAGAGTTTTTGAGGATCACTGAGCATAGGCCTTGGATTTGTTTTAGAGCTCATACAGTGAATTACTCTCAAATTTGAAATATTTATTTTGATATACCAAAGTATCAGCTATCACACCATGTAAAGGAACTACCTCCCAACATTTTTTTTCTTTTTTTTATGTCATAAGATGCAACTAACTGGATTTATGTAAACTTCGTCAGATACCATAAAAGGCGTTTCATTTTCACAATTATTTTCCAAGAAGTGTTTAATAAGGATTGGACCCTTATTTTCAATTTTCGCCTAAAATGACATACCCAAATCTAACTGCCTGTAGCTCAGGACCTGAAGCAAGGATATGCATATTCTTGATACCATTTGAAAGGAAACACTTTGAAGTTTGTGGAAATGTGAAATTAATGCAGGAGAATATAACACATTAGATCTGGTAAAAGATAATACAAATAAAATACAATAAATGTTTGCTGTTTTTTGTCCCATCATCTTTGAAATGCAAGAGAAAGGCCACAATATAATATTGCAGTTTAGGCGCAATTTAGATTTTGCCCACTAGATAGAGGGAGTGTGAATACTGGACTATTTTGTATCAAGTCTGCCCAAATGTGCCGAATTTGGTCAATTTATACATTTTCAAGTACATAAATATAGAGAACATACAAAACTGATATGGTAGTACAAAATGTCATACATGATGGATCATTAGCTTATACACTAACTTTCACACATCTAGATGGCCTGGGCGGGGTGGGTGTGGAGCCAGAGACGACAGGGGTTCAAACTGTAGAACCCAGTTCCTACATTTGAATATAAAAATTGATTTTATCAAACAAAACTATGCTACATTTTTATCTCTGGGACCCATAGAATGACAAATCAGAGCAAGATTACTGAATGTAAGTACATTATTTACCTTCAGAGGTAAATGTATCAAACCAGTTGCCGTGATATGTTTTCTGTTGTTGTGCACTCTCCTCAAACAATAGCACGGTATTTTATCACTGTAATAGCTACTGTAAATTGGACAGTGCAGTTAGATTAACAAGAATTTAAGCTTTCTGCCCATATAAGACATGTCTATGTCCTGGAAAGTTTGCTGTTACTTACAACAGTCATGCTAATCACATTAGCGCACGTTAGCTCAACCGTCCCGTATACGGGACACCGATCCCATAGAGGTTAATGGCCTTTAATTCTAACATTAGATTATTCAAATATGTAATACAAATCTCCCAACTTCTTTTTGTTTTGTTTTAGAGCACTATTAAATGCTCCATAGCTCATTTAGTTAACATTTTGGGATGTTTTTCTAGATGTATTAAATAAAACAACATTTATAAAGCAAACATGATCCCTTAGGTCTAGCACAGCAAGTTATTCAATTGTTTAAGCGTATGTTGCACAATGATTAAATATTTTTTTTCAGAATATTGACAATAAAATATTGCCTCCATCAGTGAAGGAGTTGACAGATACTCAAAACAGACATATTTTTTTTTGCCTCTACAAATGAAGGTTAAATGCAAACATTTGTAATATATGGAAAATTACTCATTTGAAAATCGCCAATAGAAACATAACCAATCTAACAGATCTTTCTGACGGAGTTTACATTTTACGAAGTTGACAAAAACTCGAATTTTTCTTCATTCAAGTGGTATACACAGTAGCAATTTAGTTTTTCCTCAGTTGATTTACGACTCTAAAACCTAATTAAATACAACATAATTGAACCAAAATTCATAAACTATCTTAATCTATTAGGCAGACGGAGTTGAGAGTTTATGATTGTGACCATGGTGATTCCAATATTGTTTAATTCTATCAAAAGTAGAGAACTTTACAGACCATGTGTGGTCTTGTTTCACTACATGTAATGAGGACATGAAGAAGGAGTCCTTACGGTATAGCTGACCCTGCTCATTCCTGATTAATTTAGGATTTTAGACAAATCTGACAGAGTTGACCAAATCTCCGGACACATCTTTTAGGAATCACAGTTTTAAGAGACATTTTTTGTCAGAGAGGGCTATTGCAAGAATCTACATAATATTTATTTTTTCAATTAATGCCAATTTTTTTATGGCCAATAATTAAAGGCCATTTCCAGGCATAGAGCTGACATGAAAATGAATATTATATACATTTTTTGAAAATTCCTAAAACAAATATTTTCCCTTATAAAATTCACCTAAATAAAAATGTTAAGGTTAAATAATGCAACAAATTTTAAACAATAAAAATTAAGTTTCCCTGCCGGACAAAGATTGTCCCGACTTTCGAGCATCTCTGAGCTAATGTCCTGCTATTCTACACATTTTGCCATGAGGCTGAGAGCAAATGTTGCAGTTTTAAAGCTAATTTCCTGTCATTCTAAACAGATCTTTCATGGCTTATGAAGTCTTCATATGCTATCTGGAGGCCCCGACTTCCAGGGGGACCCCAACCCAAAATAATTACAATGTTACACTAGGACAAAGACTGGTGTGTAATTAAGATGTTCCACTAGGACAAAGACTGGTGTGTAATTAAGATGTTACACTAGGACAAAGACTGGTGTGTAATTAAGATGTTCCACTGGAACAAATCAATAAATGCTGCCAGGTGGGACTTCTTCCCTCTGTGATGTGACACTGGAACCAACTCTTATGTTGGCTGAGTCTGAAGTCGCACCCTATTCCCTGTGTAGTGCATTACTTTTGGCCCAAGCCTCAAGTTCATTTTGAAATTAATTTCAGACTTGCAAATAAGTATTATGTTTGACTATGTAATGGGGTTTATTAAAGAACATAAACACACTAGCACCCCCCCCCCCCCCCCACATTACACTTTAGTCATTTAGCAGACACTCTTATCCAGAGCGACTTGCAGTTAGTGAGTGCATAGATTTTTCATACTGGCCCCCCGTGGGAATCGAACCCACAACCCTGGCGTTGCAAGCGCCATGCTCTACCAACTGAGCTACAAACACACACACACACACACACACACACACACACACACACACACACACACACACACACACACACACACACACACACACACACACACACACACACACACACACACACACACACACACACACACACACACACACACACCACACACACACACACACACACACACACACACACACACACACACACACACACACACCACCTCCACACACACACTGTCCTTCCTGCCCATCAATGGAATGGGCGGTTGGTTCATAATCGATCTGTCCTCTCCACTTTTAGTGAGTCCTGTATTAACACTGCAACACATCAGGAACGGCACTAATGTTGGGCTGGGAGGGCGAAGACACACAAACCATCAAGCCCCCATCAAGCCCCCATTAAGCCCCCATAAGGCCCCAATTAAGCCCCCATCAAGCCCCCATCAAGCCCCCATCAGCAGGCTCAGCACAGCCAGGACACTAGGGGGCCACTGACACCTTAAGGACACAGGGTTTCTGTAACAACTGGGTGGCTGGAGACAATGAGAAGAACAAGATAATTGGGGTCAATCTGGGTACGCAATTGAACAGCAGGAAATATTACTGATTTCTTCCAAATTTTCAAAGGATCGCACTTCAAGAAGGTATAGAAAAACCCATCATAAAACAATTTGCTCGTGTTCATAAATCGATCTGATGCACCTCAAGGACACTGGGTTAAACAGAGGATGTCTGAACTGGCTGTTAGCCAGAGATCATAAAATAATATTTATAATCTCATTGAATGAAATTGTCACGTCTATTCCTGCTCCTCCCCTCCGGCATTCGACGTCGCCGGTTTGCTAACCACCGGCCCTGGCTACGCATCATTACGCAACACCTGCGCCTCATCATTACGCAACACCTGGACCCTACACCTTCCAGTTTACTCCCCATATATATATAGCGCTTTGTTGTTATTTATGTCGCGAAGGCTACTCCTGTTTTTTGTTTATTGTTCCTGTTCTATTAAACTCTCCAACTGCACCTGCTTCCTGACTCCCTGCGTCTACGTTACAGAAAATGCCCCTTGAGTTGCCGAAAATCTTAGAGAAGATGCATCTCATTATCGAGCGGTTCCTATAAGACTGCAGTAAAAACATCTGCCTTCCCCACACGTTTAGAAAGCAATCTGATGTCCCTGTCATCTCAACAATCTCTCCTCATCTGAATAGAACACACACACACTGCTGGAGAGAGAAACACAAGCATTTCACTGCACCGGCTTTAACGTCTGCTATCTGTGTACACGACAAATAAACGTTGATTTGAAAATAATGATTAAAATAAACGTTGATTTGACACACACCAGCGGCCATCAGCTGCAGAGCTACAGACTGTACTGTCCCATCTCTACCATTCAGCATCACAGGACATAATAGCTGTTGTTTATTTTCTCAATGTAAAACTAAGCCACGTCTATCCTTCAAGAGCCAAAGATCCTGAATTGCAAATCAACCCCAGCTGGGATTAGCATCTCCACACCAGCGCACCACAGCCCCCCAGTAACTAACACCCTCTTGGAGAAATTACTATTGATGGATTAAACTGATGGCGTCCAGGCACCCATAAATAAAATATGCCATTTCCAGACACACATGCACACACACACGCGCACGCACACACCCACATGCACACACACAGTGTTCTCTGAGTCAGCCTAGAATAAAACTGTTTATACTGATTGTAATCATGTTCGAGGAGGAGGTGGAGGAGGAGGAGGAGGGGAGGGGGAGGGGGAGGGGAGGAGGAGGAGGAGGAGGAGGGAGGGAGGGAGGAGGAGGAGGAGGGGGAGGAGGAGGAGGAGGAAGAGGGGAGGGGGGAGGAGGAGGAGGAGGAGGAAGAGGAGAGGAGGAGGAGGAGGGGGGGCAGGGGAGGGAGGAGGAGGAGCAGGAGCGAGGAGGAGGGAGAGGAGGAGGAGAGGAGGAAGGAGGGGAGGAGGAGGAGGAGTGTGGAGGAGAAGGAGGAGGTGGAGGGGAGGAGGAGGAGGAGGAGGAGGAGGGGGGGGAGGTGGAAGAGGAGGAGGAGGGGGAGGAGGGAGGAGGAGGAGGAGGGGAGGGAGGAGGAGGAGGAGGAAGGGGAGGAGGAAGTAGGAGAAGGAGGGAAGGAGGAGGGAGGAGGGGAGGGGGAGGGAGGAGGAGGAGGAGGAGGAGGAGGGGAGGAGGAGGAGGAGGTGGGGAGGGGGGAGGGAGGAGGAGGTGGAGGGGAGGGAGGAGGTGGATGGGGAGGAGGGAGGAGGAGGAGGGGAGGAGGTGGAGGAGGAGGAGGGGAGGAGGAGGAGGTGGAGGGAGGAGGAGGATGAGGAGGTGGAGGGGGAGGAGGAGGTGGAGGAGGAGGAGGAGGAGGAGGGGGGGGAGGATGAGGAGGAGGTGGGGGAGGAGGAGGTGGAGGAGGGGAGCTAGTGCCTAGTGAGCGCTGAGCTACAAACCAACCACACAAACACAACGATGAATTAATCAACAAACAACGTAGGAAAAACTTTTACAGCCTTCCGAAGTACGCTCAGGGTAATGGTGATGGTGTTTAATGCTTTAGAGATTCACTTGACTTACAGTAAAAAAGCAAGTCAACCAAATGTCACGATAGAATGTGAGAGACACTTCAACAGTCATAAGGATGTTGTTAGGGAATGAATTTGAGCGAGAGAGCGTGAGAGAGAGAGACTAGAAGCATCTGCTTGTGTGGTACAGTAACTAGACTAAAAGTTCCATAATGACTATTAGCCCTTCGTTTGTATGGTAGCTACAGTTGGAGTAAACGCTCCATAAGGACTCTATCAGCTCTATCAAGCAATGAACATCTCCCAGATCAAAGCTCTCTAAATGAGCCGGTCCTCAGAGAGACACTGGCTAGCCTCCTTCTCTTCTCCCAGCTTCAGCCTACTCCAGCTTTAATATACTCATACACATGCTACTCTCTCTCTCTCTCTCTCTCTCTCTCTCTCTCTCTCTCTCTCTCTCTCTCTCTCTCTATCTCTCTCTCTCTCTCTCTCTCTCTCTCTCTCTCTCTCTCTCTCTCTCTCTCTCTCTCTCTCTCTCTCTCTCTCTCTCTCTCTCTCTCTCTCTCTCTCTCTAAACCATCTTTCCCAGCCATTGCTGTATTGTAGAGTTGTTAGTCCCTTATTCACCCACACTTTACAACTAGTGTCAGTTTCAGCTTTAGCCAACTTGTCACTTGTTGGGCAATGTATAATGTTTAATGTATTCTTGAATGTAGAATGTTGAAACTCTGTTCTGCCACCCGTGTTCTCTTGGTCGTCCCACCCATACGGGGGGGGATTATATTAAAAAAGAGATCTCAGTCTTACCCCCCCCCCCCCCACTATATGACCAAAAGTATGTGGACACCTGCTCGTCGAACATCTCATTTCAAACTGATGTTGGGCAATTAGTCCTGGCTCGCAATCGGCGTTCCAATTCATCCCAAAGGTGTTCGATGGGGTTGAGGTCAGGGCTCTGTGCAGGCCAGTCAAGTTCTTCCAGACCGATCTCGACAAACCATTTCTGTATGGACCTCACTTTGTGCACAGGGGCATTGTCATGCTGAAATAGGAAAGGGCCTTCCCCAAACTGACGCCACAAACTTGGAAGCACAGCATCGTCTAGAATGTACAGTGCCTTGCAAAAGGATTCATCCCCCCTTGGCCTTTTTCCTATTTAGTTGCATTACAACCTGTAATTTAAATTGATTTTTATTTGGATTTAATGTAATGGACATACACCAAATAGTCCAAATTGGTGAAGTGAATTGAAAAAAATAACTTGGTTCAAAAAATTCAAAATTTTAAAAAAACTTCAAAGTTGTGCATATGTATTCACCCCCTTTACTATGAAGCCCCTAAATAAGATCTGGTGCAACCAATTACCTTCAAAAGTCACATAATTAGTTAAATAAAGTCCAACTGTGTGCAATCTAAGTGTCACATGATCTGTCACATGATCTCAGTATATATACACCTGCTCTGAAAGGCCCCATAGTCTGCAACACCACTAAGCAAGGGGCACCACCAAGCAAGCGGCACCATGAAGACCAAGGAGCTCTCCAAACAGGTCAGGGACAAAGTTGTGGAGAAGTACCGATATCAGAAACCTTCCAGCAGGACAATGACCCTAAGCATACTGCTAAAGCAACACTCGAGTGGTTTAAGGGGAAACATTTAAATGTCTTGGAATGGCCTAGTCAAAGCCCAGACCTCATCCAATTGAGAATCTGTGGTATGACTTAAAGATTGCTGTACCAGCAGAACCATCCAACTTAAGAGCTGGGAGCAGTTTTGACTTGAAGAATGGCAACAAATCCATTGGCTTAGATGTGCCAAGCTTATAGAGACATACCCCAAGAGACTTGCAGCTGTAATTGCTGCAAAAGGTGGCTCTACAAAGTATTGACTTTGCAGGGGGTGAATAGTTATGCACGCTCAAGTTCTGTTTTTTTGTTTTATTTCTTGTTTGTTTCACAATAAAAAACAATTTGTATCTGCAAAGTGGTAGGCATGTTGTGTAAATCAAATGATACAAGCCCCCAAAAAATCCATTTTAATTCCAGGTTGTAAGGGAACAAAATAGGACAAATGCCAAGGGGGTGAATACTTTCGCAAGCTACTGTATGCTGTAGTGTTAAGATTTCCCTTCGCTGGAACTAAGGGGCCTAGCCCGAACATAAACCAGCCCCAGACCATTATTCCTCCTCCACCAAACTTTACAGTTGGCACTATGCAATCAGGCATGTAGCATTCTCCTGGCATCCGCCAAACCCAGATTAGTTTGTCGGACTGCCAGATGGTGAAGCGTGATTCATCACTCCAGAGAACGCGTTTCCACTGCTCCAGAGTCCAATGGTGGCGAGCTTTACACCACTCTAGCCGACTCTTGGCATTGCGCTTGGTAATCTTAGGCTTATGTGCGGCTGCTCAGCCATGGAAACCCGTTTCATGAAGCTCCCTACAAACAGTTATGGTGCTGACATTGCTTCCAGAGGCAGTTGGAACTCGACAGTGAGTGTTGCAACCGAAGATAGACGATTTTTACACGCTACAGCACTCGGCGGCTCAGCCGTTGTTGCTCCTAGACTTTCCACTTCCCAATAACAGCACTTACAGTTGACTGGGGCAGCTCTAGCAGAAATTGGACAAACTGACTTGTTGGAAAGCTGGCATCCTATGACGGTGCCACGTTGAAAGCCACTGAGCTCTTCAATAAGGCCATTCTACTGGCCATGTTTGTCTATAGAGATTGCATGGCGGTGTGTTCGATTTTATACACCTGTCAGCAACGGGTCCCAATAGCCAAATCCGCTAATATACTTCTGTATAATTTAATTACAGTGCATTTGGAAAGCATACACCTTGACTTTTTCCACATTTTGTTATGTTGCAGACTTATTCTAAAACGTATTCACACAATACCCCATAATGACAAAGAAAAAAACGTTTTGTTTTTTTTTAAGTTTTCACATTATAAGTTTTTTAAACCAAACCCCCGGGGAAAAATTTTACGCTTCTCGGCTGCTTCTTTTGGGTGTTCTTGCTTTTTCCCTTCTTCTGGTTTCGGGCGTGCAAGGCGGCAGGCGAAATTGGGGCGCTGCCGGCGGCGGTTTTGTGGTGCCTGGATGCTGTGTGGAAGGAGGGGAGCTAGTGCCTAGTGAAAGGCCGTCTGAGCTTACACAAGCCAAACCACACCAACAAACTATTAATTAATCAACAAACAACTTAGGCAAAACTTTTACAAAAGACAAACAAATCCTTCGAAGTACGCTCAGGGTAAGTGGTGATGATGGTGTTTAAAAATGCTTTTAGAGATTCCTTGACTTAGCCGTAAAGCAATCAACAAATGTCACGATAGAATGTGAGATACACGATCAACAGTCATAAGGATTTGTAAGGGAATGACTTTGAGCGAGAGAGCGTGAAGAGAGAGACAGAAGCTCTGCCTTTGTGGTACCTTAACTATAAAAACTAACAGTTCCATAATGACTATTGCAGAAAAAAAAAAAAAAGAACCCTATCGTTGTTGTATGGGACTACAACATTTTGAGTCAGCAACGCTCCATAAGGCTAATCTACCTTGACAAAAAAAAATAAACTTCAAAAAAAAAGCTCTAAGCCAAAAAAACAATTAACATCTCCAGATCAACTCTCAATACATGAGCGGTCCTCATAAGACACTGGCTAGCCTCCTTCTCTTCTTCCCAAGCTTCAGCCTACTCCAGCTTTAATATACTCATACACATGCTACTCTCTCTCTCTCTCTCTCTCTCTCTCTCTTCCCTCCTCGTCTCTCTCTGCTCTCTCTGCTCTCTCCCTCCCGCGCATCTATTCCTCTCATCTCCTCTCTCTCCGCCACACCCCTCTCCTCTCTCTCTCTCCTCTCGCTCTCCACCAACCCCCTCTCCTCTCCGGTCTCTGCTCCTCGGAAACCTCTCCTCCTCTTCTTTTCCCCTCTCGTCATCTCGCTCTCTCTCCCTCTCTCCTTCTCCTACTCCACTCGTCAGTCTCTATCGCTCTCCATCTCTCACCTTCTCAGTCGCTCTCTCCCCGCCCTTCAGCCTTCTTCCGTAAGCGGACCGCGAGTACAGATTCTTCTCTCCTGGCTAACTCCGCCTCTCGCTCCTCCAACCGGTGTCGCAGTCTGGTAAGAGGCTCAGTAAAGCCAACCGCTCCTCTCGGGAGCGTCTCTCTCGCACACTGCTCAGCATCTCCGAAGTCGTTGATACTTCTCTCTCAACGCTCTAATATGAGCTCTTGCGACCGTCTGCTCGACAGGTTTCGACTCTTGGGCTCGGTCCTCTATCTCAAGAGAGTCGCTCTCTCCCGAAGTCTCTACCCGCGGGAAAACTCTGGGGAGTCAATCTCTCTCGTTGCGTCTAGTCTCGCGTCTCTCTCGCTCGACTGATCCAACGTCCTCGACTCATGCTTCCCGACGTCTCTCAGTCTCCACGAGATCTTCGACGTCTTCTCGGTCTGCTCTCTCTCTCCTCTGTTCTTCCTCTTCACGTTGAGGAGGGGGATGGGCAAGTAGAGATAATAATGAGGGAGGAATGGGGTAAGGAAGAATGGAAGGCGGAAAGGGCGATGGAGTATTGAGTCAGCGTAGGAGATCGGGTTCTCCCCTTATCTGTATTTGTCTTGTTTTGCCCCTTTCGTTGGTTTTCCTGTTTTTGTCTGGGTCTCTGGGCTGGGCTTGGCTGGGGGCGCCTTATATGCAATTACACTGGCACCTAAAGACCCGAACGAGGAGGAGACAACATCATCCTCACACTTGCCCTAGCTAAACACGTGGTGCCACCCTTATTACTTGTTCTTCGTCGCTAATGCACTTATGTTGCCAACCTTTCCTTGAAAACCTATAACCACCAGCCCCGGATGGCCAGAGGAGGTGGAACTTATGAGCCGCAACAACTGAGTGCGACGGTACCTCGACTGGAGAACTTCCTTTCCTACCCACTTACACTGTGGGATGACTCGGGTCGGTGCGTAACGCCCGCTCGATCTCGCCATCAACCTCCCACACACCGGTTCAGACCAGACAAGACTCTGGTATATGGTCTTGGGCTCACGGACCTCTCCTCTTCTGCGTCATAACGCGCCGAGACAGAGCAATCCTGCCTTTCCCCGTTTCTGGGCCCAGTGAGGTTGTGATCTTAAACACAAACCGGCTACGAACATAGTCCCAGCGGCCTGGCTAGGATTCAGTCTCTAGCTTCCCTATTTACTCCAGGTACGATGGTCAGGTTTAGAATGAGGAAACAGGGTGTTGATCCAACTCGAGCCAATGCCGCAACACCTTTAGGGGCCTGACCACACGCTAACAGCTCCTGTCTCCTACGTCATAATTCCGCTCTTCCCGCGACTTAGCTTTCTTTGAAAAAACGCACAGGGACGGAGTTTAGGTGGAGTGCCCTAACGCTGGAAAACGGCCCCCTATCCCGTCCTCTGGACTCCCCCCCTCTTGCTGACGCGTCCAACCTCTACCTGTAACGGTAAGAGGATCCGGATTCGCTCAACACCGGCTGCGAGGTAAACAGGTCCTTCTTCACCTCCAAATGCTCTGTCCAGCCTCAGCTGACCACCGCAACGCACCGGACGGACCCCCCTTTAACCGAGAACTTATGGAGCTGCCCACCCTGTCCAAACCCCGTATAACCTCCGTAATAATTCGCAAACCCCACAACCGTTTCACCTCCTGCACAGTGTTGGGGTCTGTGCCAATTACTCACAGCTGACACCCGGTCTACTCATCTTCACCCCTGACTCATACAAACTGGTAACCCAGAAAGGAACCGACTTCTGAAAAAACAGACATTGCTCTGCCTGACATATAGGTCATGCTCCAACACCTCCTCAATACTACTCGGCGCACCAGGGCTACTGCTCTGCACTGTAGGACGTACACCAGAATTGGTCGTCGCTGTACACAACACTACTAAGCTACGTTCTACTCCCTGTCCTGCATGTCCGGAAAATCTCATCGCGAAGGATTGGAAGACTGATGAGCCTTCATTAACCCATATTGCATGACTAAATACTCGTATGTCCGTAGTCGTGCTAAAAAACTCGGTCTTCCATTCCATCCGCCCTCTCTAATGCGCACCGAAGTTATATGCGCTCATCCTGAGATCCAATTTTGTAAAAGAACTCTGCGCACGCGTGAAGTGCTTCCGGTCATATCGCAATCCAAGAGGAAGTGGAATAGCGACTTCCTGTGATCTTATTGGAACCCTGTAATCAATACACGGGCGCAGACCTCCATCCTTTTTCTTCTTCACAAAAAAGAACGCGAGGAAGCGGAAGTGGAGGCCCGTTATGTACCTGTCTAGATACTCGCGATGTACGTCTCCATTGCCTTGCTCCTCCGCTGAGACAATAAAAGATAAAACCATGGCTCCAAATGTCGGGAGAGCTCCTCCTGACCTGAGATCGTACATAAATCTCACCAATCCCAATAAAATCCCATCCCCCCGTCTATGAGGCGGCAGCTGCGCCGCCCTAGTCTTACTAAACGCCAGTTTCAAATCCTCATACTCGGGGGGAATATGCAGTGCTTTCATTAGATTCGGACTTCACGCGAGGTCGCCGCTATGGAACACCCTACAACCCCGCCCCTCACACTGGGCAGACCACCCTTTAAGAGCTTTCTCTCTGTCACATCATAGTAGTGTCCAATGGGTCATAACCAGGGTAATACCCAGCACTACCGTATACGCAGAGAGTCAATCAGATCGAGCTGAATTACTCCTCATGACCCTCGCTGCGCCATCATCTGAGGGTGCTGTGAACCTCCCTAATCAACCCAGACCCTAACTGACGGCTATCTAGGGCAAATGAACTGGGAAAAGGCTTAGCACCTGGAAGGAAGGGGCATCCCTAACTCTATAACGAACTGCTGGCGATCTACAAATTCCAGGCTGCGCCTGAATCACCAGCGCCTTATGCTGGTAACGAGGTGCACCTGTGGAAAACACACAGGCGGTTAGGTGCACGACAGAAAGCTCTGGTAAGTAGTTCGCTACTCACCTGGGGGGACCCCCCAATGCTTGACCCCTCCTTCTCCTCACCGGGGACCCGCCCTCCCCACCCCTACCGCGGTGGTGCCCTCCACGGCCACAATTTATTGCGGGACCGGGCCCCCTCGAGTTTTCTACTCCTCCTTCCTAGCGCCAGCACCCCCCGAGCTCCATATGCTCGCTCGGAGGTGTGGAGAGGGTTTGAATGGGCGCGACCCCTCCCGGGACTCACGTGTTGCGAGCAGGGTACCAGGCCGAATGGCCATTGTCGACAAGCGGTCAAAGGTCAACGAGTGTCCCTTGCACGCCAACGTCTGCTGGACGTCCGCCCGGAGGCTTCAGCGGAATGGTCGATATGGTCCCGCGCTCATTCCCAACCCCTGCATCGCCGCTAGGGTCCGGAACTCCAATGCAAAGTCCATGGGCGCGTCCGCTCATCCCGCTGTCGGAGGTAGAACAGACGCTCCCCCCGCCGCCTTCCCCGCTCGTTGATGGTCAAACCACAAGACGGAAGCGGCGGTATAACTCCGCATATTAGTTGGTAGGCGTCCGTCCATTCCCTCCATTTCATCAGCGTTTGGCCACTCCAACCCCTTGTTGCCCTTTGAGACAGAGATGAGGGCTTAGACGCTCATCTTGTCCCGATGAAAGGTGGCCGAGGTAGGAAGCCCCACTTGCACAGGAACCCTTGCAACCCGGCAGTGGATCCGTCGTATACGACGCCCCTCGGGATCGAGAGCCGAATCCCACTTGTTCCGGATATGGCGGCAGGAGGACTGACCGATGTGGATGGTTCCGTTTCGGGTGGTGGCTTTGGTTACTCCCCTCTGGTTTCCATCGGGGTGAAGAGTGTCATCACCCCCCTCCAGGGCCTGACATACCCTGGTGACTACGATCCTCGCTGTCCACAAAGCACGTTCCTCCATCCCGGCTGTTGGCGCGGTCGCGTGCCTGCTGATTCCATGTAGTGATGCGTGATTCTGTCAGAGTGGTTGTGTGTAGATGTAGTGAAGGAATCAAGCCGCAGAACAGATGACTTCAACCTCTTTTATTAAACGTTCAAACCCGTGAACACAATAGTCTCCAACCAACCGGGTGTTGCGCAAAACAATTACGCACCAACACGTGCTAAATACCAAGAAATAGCGCACGCAGTGCTAACTCTCCGGGACCAGCAACACGAGAGAATGTAACATACAGAGGCAGTCTGACAATAAACAATCACGCATAACACCTGACCCAAACAAACGAAACTAAATAGGGAACATCATCAAACACAAACAAGGGACAGGTGTTACAAAGAGACAAAACCAAACGAACAAAAACATAGAACGGTGGCAGCTAGTACTCCGGAGACGACGACCGCCGAAGCCTGCCCGAACAAGGAAGAGGGCAGCCCTCGGCCGAAACCGTGACATGGCCATGCTTTCCATCTACCCTGGCCACCAACTCTGCACCCTCTGCTGCAATCTTGCCATCCCCCCCCTCTTCTCCTTCAGCACAAATTCAGACAGCTGATGTTTTTGAAAGCGCTGCAAAATCTGGACCCCTACAATCAGCTGGGCTAAACAATCATGGGACCCTTTCTTTCTAAAAACTAGCCGCCAAAATTGTCGCAACCCCTATTACTAGTCGTTCATTCAAGCCTCTCTTTCATAACGTCTGAGACCCCAGAGATTGAAAGCTGCGCGGTTCATCCCCCTCTTCAAAGGGGGTGACACTCTAGATCCAAACTGCTACAGACCTATATCCATCCTGCCCTGCCTTTCGAAAAGTATTTGAAAGCCAAGTTAACAAACAGATACCGACCATTTCGAATACACCACCGTACCTTCTCCGCTATGCAATCCGGTTTCCGAGCTGGGTCATGGGTGCACTTCCAGCCACGCTCACGGTCCTAAACGAATTATACCGCGATTGATATAACGTACTGTGCAGCCGTCTTCATCGACCTGGCCAAGGCTTTCGACTCTGTCACCACCGCATTCTTATTGGCAGACTAAAATAGCCTTGGTTTCTCAATGACTGCCTCGCCTGGTTCACCAACTACTTCTCAGATAGAGTTTCAGTGTGTCAAATCGGAGGGCCTGTTGTCTGGACCTATGGGCAGTCTCTATGGGGGGGTGCCACAGGGGTTCAATTCTTGGGGGCCGACACTTTTCTTCTCCGTGTATATCATGAAAAAAAAAAAATTTCGCTCTTGCTGCTGGTGACTCTCAGATCCACCTCTACCAGACGACCCCATTTTGTATACATCTGGCCCTTCATTGGACACTGTGTTAACAAACCTCCAAACAAGCTTCAATGCCATACAACACTCCTTCAGTAGCCTCCAACTGCTCTTAAACACTAGTAAAAACTAAATGCATGCTTTTCAATCGAACGCTGCTGGCACCCCGCCCACCCGACTAGAATCACCACTCTCGACGGGTCTGACCTAGAGTATGTGGACAACTACAATACCTAGGTGTCCTGGTTAGACTGTAAACTCAACTTCCAGACTCACATAAAGAATCTCCAATCCAAAGTTAAATCTAGAATCGGCTTCCTATTTCGCAACAAAGCCTCCTTCACTCATGCTGCCAAACATGCCCTCGTAAAACTGACTATCCTAACCGATCCTTGACTTCGGCGATGTCATTTACAAAATAGCCTCCAACACTCTACTCACAAATTGGATGTAGTCTATCACAGTGGCAATCCGTTTTGTCTCCAAAGCCCCATACACTACCCACCACTGTGACCTGTACGCTCTTGTTGGCTGGTCCTCACTACATGTTCGTCGTCAAACCCACTGGCTCCAGGCCATCTATAAATCACTGCTAGGCAAATCCCCGCCTTATCTTAGCTCATTGGTCACCATAGCAGCACCCACCCGTAGTCTTGCGCTCCAGCAGGTATATCTCCCTGGTCATTCCCAAAGCCAACCCACCTCCTTTGGGCCGCCATTCCTTCCAGTTCTCTGCTGCAATGACTGGAACGAATTGCAAAAATCTCTGAAGCTGGAGACTCTTATCTCCCTCATAACTTTAAGCATCATTTGTCAGAGCACCTTACCGATCACTGCACCTGTACAGCCCATCTGAAATTAGCCCACCCAACTACCCTCATCCCTATATTGTATTTATTTTTTGCTCTTTTGCACCCCAGTATCTCTATTTCACCTAATCTCTTGCACTCTAGCATTCCAGTGTTAATACTATTGTAATTATTTTGCACTATAGCCTATTAGTTGCCTTACCCCTCCCATACTTGCTACATTTGCACACACTGTAAATATAATATTTTCTGTTGTATTTTTGACTTTATGTTTTTTAACCCCATATGTAACTCTGTGTTGTTTTTATTGTACTGCTTGCTTTATCTTGGCCAGGTCGCAGTTGTAAATGAGAACCTTTTCTCCACTGGCTTACACCTGGTTTAAATAAAGGGAAAGAAATGAAAATAAAATAAACGGTGGTCCCATCCGATATGAGGAAAGGGTGGGACGAGGCAGGGCCCTTCCCAGGATGTCCTCTAGAAGCCAGCAGGTTGGTCCAACCAGATGGCCATGCCCAACAGTTGATTGAAGGACAATGTGGGTGTCCTGGCAGGTTAGCTCCCCGTTCAGGACATTCCTCTCGTAGGTTGGCGAACCGGAAGTGGTCGATGATGGCCTGTTCATATCCACGCTCACCCAGCACGCTAGAGTTACGAAACTTACAAAGGGCGAAGTCCTGCGCAGTGTCCTCGTGCCCCTTGCCTCAGGTGGACCAGGCCGCTTGCCCAGCCTCTCTAACTAAAACCCTCGGGCCGGGCGGGTGATCGAAGATATGGCCAAAAAAACACAAGAAGGGGTGAGCGAACCCCCGTAGTTTGTCCAACGCGGGCTCCTCCTTCACACCAGACCGCGTTGGCCCACTCCATGGCTTTCCCAGAGAGGCAGGAGACGAGGCGGACACCTTCACCCGCTCCGATGGAGCCGGCTGATGTTCGAGAAGTATAAACCCAGTTGTAGGGGGAACCCCGGGCGGGGGGCAGGCTGTCCTGTCAAAACCCTTTGGGTTGGGATATTAATCGTCGAATGACCCCGGGACCCATTCCCCACGATCCAGGCAGGGGCCCTTTTCCTGCCACCCCCCATTTTGGGTTTTGTTTCGGGGTGGTGACAAAGTCGGGCCCAGGTGTCGGCGTTTTGGGGTGGGTGTGGGAAAATCAAGCGGGACGCGAGGGTGGTTTTCAAAAGCTGTATCCGACCCAAACCGCAACGGGGCAAAAAAGCCCAACATAAAAACGCCAAGGGGTTTAGGCAAAATGGCCAAACGGGTGGACAAAAATGTAGTGCACGAAAAAGGCAAACGAGCCCAAAGGCAGGGGAGAGAATATGCTCCCCCGAGAAAACCCAAAACATGACGAAAAAATCACAAAACAAGACAAAAACAACGAGAAATTTAAAGGACACTAATCACAAAAACAGAAACAGGTGTGAAAAAAACAGACAAAAAAAAAACGAAATGAAAACAAAAATGGGTGGCGCTAGAATTCGGAAACACGAACCCCAAAGGGCCCCGAAAAAGGGGAAGAGGAGCCTCGGCCAAAAACCGTACAGTACCCCCCCCCTTGACGCCGGCTAAAGAGGCCCGACCCGGCCTTGGGACCCCCCGGGGGCCCGCGGGCAGGGCGCGTCGGATACCCCGAGGAAATTCCGAGGAGAGGGGCCCCAAGAGCCCTTTCCTGGGCCCCCCACACCCTCTCCGGACCTCCCCCTCCCACTCCATAATATAAAAGACCCCCTCTCCGAGTCTAAACCAAATGGATCTACGGTGTACCCGGTGCCCCCTCGATGCCCCAACGGGGGGGGGGGGGGGGGGGTTCAAGATCCATGTTCTTGGAGCGGGCCTGTCCCACCGGGCCTGAAAAGGGGACACATGGAAGGGGGTTAATCATTTACTCCATGGAAAACTGAATCATAACCCAAACCTCGTTAAACCCTTCTGGACTTTAAAAATGGCCCTACAAACCCGACCCTTTTTCCGACGGGGCAGGCGGAGGGCGGTTTCTGGCAGAGCCAGACTCGATCTCCAGGGGGTAACCGGCCCCAGGGGTTTGTGGTCGGCGCTCGTCTTCTGTCACTTTTTGGCCCCGTCGATGGACGTGTGACGTTCCAGTCTCCCCGAGCCCGCACCCCCCTTCCACACGGGGGCCCGTCGGTCTTGCCATGGGCCAAAAACGGTGGCCCCAAAAAACACATGAAAGGGGTTTTTTGGGTGGGGGGTGGCAAGGATTTCGTGCCATCTCACCCAGGGACAATTCCCCCATCCCCCGGGGGTCCCGGCGTATGTTCTAAAAAACCTGCCCACACCCGGGGGTTTACGGTTCCACCTCCCATTACTTCCGGGGGGGAACCCGAGGGAGATCCCCGAGCCCCCCTATCCGCCCCCTAAAAGCTCCCCAGACCGGGAGGTGAATTGGGGGGACCCCGGCAGCCACAAGCCCTCGGGCCCCCCCGTGTGCCGGAACAATGAGTAAAATAGTGCTTCGGGGGTTTTGTAGGGCGTGGGAAGCCCCGGCATGGGGACAAACGACGGCCTTAGAGAACCGACCAAAGACCAGGATGTAGTATTCCCTTGAGAGGGGGGAAAGGTCATTTATAAAATCCCCGAATTTGGGACGGGTCTTTTGGGGAAAGGGCGGGGTGAAACTTCCCCCAGGCGATGCGGCGCCTTACACTGGGCGCACCCCGAGAGGGGGAAACATAACCCCACCCCCCGGGCCCAACGGGGCAACCTTTTTTGGGCACTAAGACAGTGCAGCCCCCGGCCGTCCCCGGAGTCCAGAGGGGGGTGAGGGGTTTGAGCCCATAGATAATCGACCCCACTCGAGCGGAAATACTTGACCCCCCCGGGGCTTTGTGGGGGGAAGGGTCGGGCAAATGCCCGCCGACCCAAATCGAGCCCCCAACCCCCGGTGCCACAGACACGACCCGGCGTATGGAGGGGGGTCCAGGCCTTCCCCCGTCAACCCCAGACAGTGATTGCCTTCCCTTTTGGGGACCCGGGTGAGTGATCTTAAAAAAAAAGGGTCAAAAACTACTCCATCTACCGTCGGGGGTTCCCCCCCTCGTGCCCGGATTTACTCCGGGTTAGTGGTCCGTAAAAATAGGAAAGGGTGTTAGCCCCCTAAACCGGGCCCCCAAACCCCTTAAAGGGGTTTGGGAAAAAGCAAAACAGCCCCCTGTCCCCTATCATAATTTCGCTCCCGGGTGGCTTTTTGGAATAAAAGGAACGGGCGGAGTTTAGGTGGCGCCCCTGAGTTGGGACGCACGGCCCCAATACCGGCTTCAAGGTTCCCCCTCTACCTAAAAATGGAAAAGGGGGACCCCGGATGCCCCACCCGGAACGGGGTGAAAAGGCCCTTCATTCTTAAAAGCCCTGTCCCCCCGACTGACCACTGCAAAGCCCCGGGCCCCCCTTTAAGAAGACGTGAGGGAGCTGCCCCCTCCCAAAAAAAACCCCGGATAAACCCCCGGTAGTAATTCCAAACCCCAAAAAAAAAACCCTCTTTACAGGTTGGTGTTTCCCAAATTACCCCGGCTAAAACCCGGGTTTAACTCCATCTTCCCCCCTGCCGCAGAAAAATGATCCCCCAAAAGAAAGACCCCTGGAAAAACCCCTTTCTCGTTCACATAAGGTGTGCCCACCCCTCCGCAACACTTGCGACCGGGGCCACTGCTGACAGGGGGTAGGTGAGTCACGAGGATGTCTCTATGTACCCCCCCCCAACCCCTGCCCGCATGTCCAAAAGATCTCTCCACGATGTTTGGAAACCGGAGCATTTTCAACCCCATGGCATGACGAGATACCAATGGCCCCAGGGGGTACAAAGGCGTTTTTTCCTTATCATCCCTGAGCGCCCCAAGGTACGCGTCCCGAGATCTAATTTTTGGGAAGAAAAACCGCCCCATGCAAAACTCACAGGGCGCAAACACGGGGGGGATAAAATATACTTCAAACCTAATCATTTTAGACCCGGTAGCGATGCCGGACGCAACCCCCCCTCTTCTTTCCAAAAAGAAAAAACCGAGGAGCGGGGGGAAATGGACGGCCGTATTTCCTTGTCTCAGGATTTCGTAAAACCCCCATAGCTTTTTCTCCCCTGAGACGAGGATACACATGACTCCCTGGGGGCGCAGCTCCTGCAAAAGGGCTATCGCACAAACCCCTGTTGGGTGGCAATCGCGTCCCCTCGCTTTAAAGCATAGCCGTCCCCCTATGGGGGAATGTCAATGCGGGGACCTGGTTTGGGCTTTTCCCCCGAGGTAGCCCCCTAAGAAAAAGCCCAAAATTACCCACACCTGACGACCACTCCTTCAGAGCCCTCTCCGCCCCAAAAAAAAAGGGGTTTTTGGGTACTTAACCAGGGGATGCCCGCACACCGATAGCAGGAGAGTCAATAGAAACATTTTATTTCTTGAATCCCCCGCGCACAATCCAAGGGGCCGTGACCTCCCTATTAAGCCCGTACCCAACGGAGATACAGGGGGTGAAGGGAAAAGGAAATTTCCCCGGGGAAAGGGGGAAAAACCCAACTCAAACAAAAATTTTTTCAATAAACCCAGCCGCGCCGAATCTACCCGGCCACACGGAATGAGTGCCACCTCGGGGAAAAAAACAGATACAAAAAAAGGGCAAAAATGAGCTCTGGGGAGGGGGGCCCTATCACCTGGAGGGGAATCCCCATGCGGGGCCTGTCGTCATTCCCCAGGGGGCCATCCCCCCCCCCACCTGCCGCGGTGTGTCCCTTTCCCCCCCAATTGGGGCATGGATGGACCCCCATCTGCCGATCCTCCTCCTCTAGCGCCAGCCCCCCTCCATAGGCACGGGCCGGGTGCGCTGGAGGGTGGGAAAGGACGGGCCCCCCCAGGGGGTCCGGGGTGCCAATGGGACCAACCTAATTTTCATGTCGACCAGCTGGCGAAAATGAGCGGCGTCCCGACAGGCCCCTCCCGGGAAGTCCTCTCTGAGGCTACACGGTAGAGATCGAGAGGGCCCCCATAAATTCCAACCCCGCATCGCCGCTAGATACGGAACGAGGCGAATTTCCCGGGCAACTCCTCCCCTCCCCAAGGAAGACCAATGTCCCCCCCCCCTTCCCCCCCCCGGGGGATGGCGAACACCCCCTAAAGCGGGGGGTCGGGGTTGGGTTGGTTGGGGTGATCTTCCTCCCCTCCCGTTGGCCCCCCCCAAGCTTTACCCCCAGGCGGAGATTTGGGCGGACCCCCTTCTCCCTAAAGGGCCGGATTGGGCTGTCCAGGTACACTCGCCTGGGGCAAAACCCCCCGACACCCCGCCGCTGCCCGTCGAACCCTCGGAAGAAGACGGGGCTCCCCGATGTTCCGGGGTGGAAAGGGCGGGCTGGGCCGATGGTGTGGCTGGGCGGGCGGGGGGGGAGGCGCCCCCCTGGAGTGTGGAAATAAACCTCCTGCAGGGGGTTCCCCATCTGAGGGTGCTCCTGTATCCCGAAACCGGGGTTCCTCTTTTCGGGTGCTTTGCCCTTTTGGGTTCCAGGGTGTTTTGGGATTCGTCAGGGCGGTGGAGGTGTGGTGAGGAAAATCGATCAGGACGCCGGTAGGTTTCCAAAAGCGTATTCCCACCCAAAAAACCCGGCAAAGGGCAAAAAAGCCCAAAAGAAAAAACGCCCCAAGGGGTGTAGGCAAAATGCGCACAAACAGGTGCGACAAAATATGTAGTCACAAAAAAGTGCAAACGACTCCAGCGCGTGAAGAAATATCTCAACCCCCAAAACCAAAACCCGCGAAAAATCAACCAACACAAAAAACACAAGAAAACTTAGGGCATATCAGTTTTAAAAAGAAACCAGGTTGACCAAACGACAAAAGAAACGAACATGAAAAATAAAAACGGTGGCGCTAAATTCCGGGGACGACGAACGCCCAACCTGCCCCAAAAAGGGAAGAGGCAGCCTCGGGAAACCGTGACAGCAGGGGGGTAATCACAAATAACAGGATTTATTCGAAACAAGAGTTTTGCATAAGTGTCAAAAAATCCAGGTTTTAACAGGTCACTGGAAAAAAACAAAGGGACACGGGGTAAATCCCCGGGGATCCAAAAAAAACGGAGCTCCTCCGAGCTTCTCTATCCTCCACCAAAACAACACTAAAAAGAAGGGGGGAGGGGACCCTTTTCTACTGATGAGGGGATTGAAAGGTGGTGTAATAAACAAGACAAAACAAATGAAAGATGAGATGAGGGAGCGGGAGTGGCAGAAGGGAGGGGCGTCGAAAGCGAAGCCGCCCAAACAAGGGAGAGGGGCAGCTTCGGGGAGGAGTAGGACAATTTTAAAGCACATTTTTAAAATAATTATTTATTTATACCAATACAATTGCTCACGAAAAAGATTTGTTTTTAAAAAGTAACAATTTTTTTCCCCTCCCAAATGATGGGGTAAAAAAAAGATTCGTCCTCTGTTTCT
>LR778273.1:48298232-48402119 GCA_902810595.1 Coregonus sp. 'balchen' | reverse complement strand
AAGGATTTTAGAATGGGATTTAACAAAGAGCTTTAGATGGAGCTTTAGAATGGGAGTTAACATGGGAGCTTTAGAATAGGAGCTTTAGAATGGGAGTTAACAAGGGGAGCTTTAGAATGGGAGTTAACAGGGGAGCTTTAGAATGGGAGCTTTAGAATGGGCAGGTTAACAAGGGGAGCCTTTAGAATGGGAGCTTTATAACTGGGAGTTACAACGGGGAGCCTTTAGAATGGGAGTTAACAAGAGGAGCTTTAGAATGGAGTTAACAAGAGGAGCTTTCGAATGGACTTTAGAATGTGAGTTAACAGGGGAGCTTTAGAATGGGAGCTTTAGAATGGGAGTTAACAAGGGGAGCTTTTAGAATGGGAGTTAACAAGGGGAGCTTAGAATGGGAGCTTTAGAATGGAGTTAACAAGGGGAGCTTTAGAATGGGAGTTAACAAGGGGAGCTTTAGAATGTGAGTTAACAAGGGGAGCTTTACCCCTTTACATAACTTGCCATTTAAATAGCTCACAGCGTTTTATTATCTCGGGTACAGGTCACAATTAGGTTTGAAAACCTTTTTCAAGCCAACTTTGCTCCTCTTCTTAACCCGTACTAAGGACGATTTGGAACGGTGGTCTTTGCTACACCTCTCCTTAGTTGCTAGAATTAACTCTATTAAAATGAATACTCTCCCTAAATTCTTATACCTATATCAGTGCTTCCAATATTTCTACCCAATACATTTTTCAAAAAGATCGACGGCCTAATTCTACCACTCTATATGGGACAAAAAGCCCTCCTAGGATGCGGAAAACAGCTTCTTGCAGAGGTCCCAAACCAGTACGTGCGGTCTAAGCTCTACCAGATTTCAGAGCCTATTATTGGCCGCTAAACCTTAGGATCATTCAGTATGGTGCAGAGCAGAGTGATATTCCCACCCCCCCAACTTGGCTGGAGATGGAGGCTGCCTCGTCACACCGGCATCATTGTCTTCCCTCGCTCACTCCTCTGTTACAGGCCCTTACTCCTCCTTCACCAATAATATGTGTGTCAAAACAACATTGAAGATCTGGAATCAATTTAGGCGCCACTTTGGATTTCAAACAACCTCTTCCTTGGCTCCGGTAGCCTCAAACCCAGCTTTTCCCCCATCTATGATTGATGGTGCTTTCTCAACATGGTCTAATCTCGGTATTAAAAGATTCAGAGATCTGTATACTAACAATACATTTAGTACGTTTCAACAATTATCAGCTAAATTTGGTCTCCCCAGACATCATTTTTTTAGGTTCTTACAAGTCCGGAGTTATGTCCGCAGCATAGATCCAGGATTCCCCCAACCTTCTCACCCCACTTCCTAATCAGAAAGGCACATTGTCAATAATCTATAGTCAAATTTGCTCACTACAAGCCATCTCATAAACAATATCAAATCCTCTTGGGAGGAGGAACTGGGTAAGGAAATATCTGATGAACTATGGGAAGGGGCACTCAAAAGGGTACATAGCTCTTCTATCTGCGCTCGACACGGCCTCATCCAATGCAAACTCATTCATAGGGCCCACTGGACCAAAGCAAGACTATCAAAAATTTACAAGGATGTGAACCCTAATTGTGTTCGTGTAACCAGTCCCCTGCTAATCATGTGCACATGTTTTGGGGCTGCCCATCTCTTGTTGGTTTCTGGAAAGGACATCTTTAAACACACTCTCAGAATTAAGCGGCACACAGATCGAGCCAGACCCTCTCATTGCATTATTTGGGAGTTTTCCTTACCCACAATACAACTGACCAAAATGAATAAGGATGTAAGTAGCCTTTGTCACGGTGTTAGCGAGACGATTAATTTTACTTAGATGGAAATCCTCTGCAGCCCCTTCTCATGCTCTTTGGATTAAATCTATTTTGAATTGCATAAAAGTTGGAGAAAATAAAACAGACACTCAATGGGTCTGTAGGACAAATTCTATGCAAAAGTGGGCTCCCTTCTTTTCTTATGTTAAAAGAATACATTTCCCTGCAGTTCCAGAGTGATGTATATTTTATATTGGTGATGTAAGAAGCCTGGTATGTGCATATACGGACATCTCGGATGTAAGGACGGTAATAACTGTGCTAGCTGACCTATAACAACTGGATCAAAACAGATATTTTTTATTATTATTATTATTATTTTTTTTTCCTCTGTGTTTTATCTTATTTATGTATTTAATGTCTATTTTTTCTTTCATGTCTGACTATCTATGTTTTGCTGTATCGTTGTCTTCAAATTGTTGTTCCATATTCATACCAAATAACTTTCAAGTGCAATTATTTACTAAATGCTGGTACTGAAAATTCAATAAACAAAGTATATAAAAAAAAAAACAAGGGGAGCTTTAGAATGGGAGCTTAGAATGGGAGTTAACAAGGGGAGCTTTAGAATGTGAGTTAACAAGGGTAGCTTTAGAATGGGAGCTTTAGAATGGGAGTTAACAAGGGAAGCTTTAGAATGGGAGCTTTAGAATGGGAGTTAACAAGTGGAGCTTTAGAATAGGAGTTAACAAGGGGAGCTTTAGAATTGGAGTTAACAAGGGGAGCTTTAGAATGGGAGTTAACAAGAGGAGCTTTAGAATGGAGTTAACAAAGAGCTTAGAATGGGAGCTTTAGAATAGGAGCTTTAGAATGGGAGTTAACAAGGGGAGCTTTAGAATGGGAGTTAACAAGGGGAGCTTTAGAATGGGAGCTTTAGATGATGTTAACAAGGGGAGCTTTAGAATGTGAGTTAACAAGGGAGCTTTAGAATGGGAGCTTTAGAATGGGAGTTAACAAGGGAGCTTTAGAATGGGAGTTAACAGGGAGCTTTAGAATGTGAGTTAACAAGGGGAGCTTTAGAATGGGAGCTTTAGAATGGGAGTTACAAAGGGGACTTTAGAAGGGATTTTAACCCAAGAGGGGGTTTTTAAATGGGATTAACAAGGGACTTTAGAATTGGATTTTAACAAGAAGCTTTAGAATGGGAGCTTTAAATTTTGATTTAAAACAAAGGGATTTTTAAAATGGGAAAAACAAGGGGAAGCTTTAGAAGGGGGAAATTAAAAAAGAGGAGCTTTAGAATGGGAGCTTTAAATGGGGTGTCACGATCGTTTTAAGGATTGGACAATCGCAGTGTTGCGAGTAAACCCTGATGACTTTTTTAAAAATAAAGCAACCACAAAGGAAAACAAAAAAATGAGAACGTGAAAGTTCTATACTGAATAGGGACACCCCGAAACAAAGAAACTTTAACCCACCCCCCAAAAAGGGAGAAAAACACACAAATATAAAAGGGCCCCCCAACAAGATAACGGGCCGACATGACACTGTTACCCCCGATTGGGAGTAATCAAAAAAATTTTCACCACCTGACACAAAAAAATAAAACCACCCCCCCCAAACACCCCCAAATGAAATCCCCCCAAACAAAATGAAAATAAACAACCCTCCCTAAATTTAAAAACTCCTTTGACCCAGAGGTCAAAATTTACCCCCCCCCAAAAGGTGCGAACTCCGGGCGCCCCAACAAAGGACTGGGGGGGTCTGGGTGGGCGTCTGCCCATGGTGGGGGGCTTGGCCCCCGTCGGTCCCCACCCCCCCCCGTCAAAACCCTCTTGGGTTTAGCCCCCTCCCAAAAACCCACCCTCCACCTAACCCCACCGGGAAAAGGGGGGAAACCCCCGGGGCGGGGCACCCTGGGCCTAAGGGGGCAGCCCCGGGGAAATGGGCCAACCCGGGGAAAAGGGGCAGCCCCGGGGGAAAAGGGGGCACCCCGGACTAGGGGGGGCAGTACCGGGACAAAGGGGCCATTACGGGCCCAAAGGGGGGCAGCCCCGGGGCAAAGGGGGCAGTCCCGGACTAGGGGGCGCCCCGGGGGCAAAAGGGGGGGCACCGGACCTCAGGGGAAAGCACCCGGAAAAAGGGGCAGCACCGGACAAAGGGGCGGGGCCCCGGGGCAAAGGGGCAGCACCTGACTAGATGGAGGACCCTTTGGCTGGTTGGCTCGGGGCGGATCCTGGCGGGGCGCCTGGCCCCTTTGGCGGGACGGCTTGGCGGTTTTCCGGGCCCGGGGACGGCTCTGGGGGGATCCAGGCGGGACGGTTTCTGGGGGGGATCCTGGGGGGGGTCTGGGGGGATCCGGCCCTGGGGGCCCTTGGGGGACCCTGGTGGAGGGTTTTCGGGCGGCCGGTTTTGGAAAGGGGCTCTGGGGGTTTGGGCTAAAACCCCCTGGCGGGTCCTGGTTTGGGACGGCGGGGGGCGGTTTCCTGGCTGGACGGCTCGGGGGATCCTCCCCTTAAAGGGCCGGGGGGAAATTCCTTGGCCCTGGGGGGATCCGGGCGGGGCGGAGGGAATCGGCTGCTCTGGTTTGGCTGACGGTTTCTGGCGTCATGGCTGGTTGCCCGGACTGGCTTCAGGGCGGGCCCGGACGGACTGGCTGTCATGGCGGCTGACGGTTTCTGGTTTCTAGGGGGGGGCTAAACGGATCTCTGCTCAGGGTTGGCTGACGGGTCGGCTGCTCGGGCGGGCTGACGGATCTGGCTGCTCAGGGCGGGTTTGGGGGATCTGGCTGCTAAAATGGCTGGCTGAGGGATCGGGGCTGCTCTTTGGGGGGTTTGGAAGGATCGGCCCTGCTCATGGCTGGGGACGGATTCCTTTCCTGCTCTGGCTGGCTGAACGGAATCGGGCTGCCAGGCGGCTGACGGATCGGGCTCTTGGGGGGGCTGAGGGATCGGCTGTCAGGGCTGGTGGGGATCTGGCTGCTCATGGCGGGTTTGACGGGTCTGGTGCTCATGGCTGGCTGAGGGATCGGGCTGCTCGGGTTTGGGCTGAGGGATCTGGCTGCTCATGGCTGGTTAAATTTTGGGCCTCCCAAATGGCGGCTGACGGTCTGGCTGCCCATGGCTGGTTTCGGACGGGTGCTCATGGTTTGGCTAAAGGATCGGGCCTGTTTAATGGGCTGAGGGACTGGCTGCTCTTCTGGGCTGAGGGGTTCGGGTGCTATGGCTGGTGAGGTTTCGGGGCGGGCTCAGGCGGGGCTGCGGATCTGGCTGCTCATGGTTTGGCTAAACGGGTCTGGCTGCTCGGCTGGCGACGGATCTGGCTGTTTCATGGTTTTTTTGGGACAGTTTCGGGTGCTCATGGCTGGCTGGGGATGGCTGCTCATGGCTGGGGGGGGAGGGGTTCTGGTTTGCTCTGGCGGGTTTGGACAACTTGGCTGCTCTTGGGTTTTCTGAGGGTTTGCGGGCGGGGGGGCTGGCGGGGGAGGGGGACCCCGCCTCGGTTTGCAGAATCACCTCCAGCAGGGGGGGCTCCCATTTCAGGAGCTGCCTTTCGGGTTTCCCGAACCTAGTTTCCCCTTTCTAGTATGGGGGTTTGGTCCTGTATTCCATAGAAAGGTTATATTGGGTCTGGCGGAAGGCCTACGGCCCTTTTCTGGGGGGAAGGCACAAGCGGCTCCGACTGGCGGACGGCCCCAAAGGCTCATGGCAAGGGGCGGCTTTGCGGGCTAAGAAAAATTTGGGGGCTTAGCAGCGCTTGACAGACGGGCAGTTTCAGACGCCATAGGGCCGACGGGCAGTTCAGGCGCCGTTGGGCAGACGGCCAGTTCAGGCGCCGTTGGGCAGACGGCAGACTCTGGCCGACTGGTGACGCACCCCGTAGGATTCATGCGTGGAGCAGGAACAGGCCGGGCTGGGCTGGCGACGCGCACCCTATCCCTGGTGCGAGTGGCCGGAACAGGCCGGGCCGGGCTGGCGACGCACATCGTGGACCTGGTGCGTGGAGTAGGAACAGACCGGTCTGTACCGGGAACACCCACCACTGGCCTTAACTGGGGATCAAGAACGGACCGGACCAGACTGGTAACACACTTCAGTCTCTCATGCCGTGCCACAACAACTTCCCTCCCTCTACTCGCCAATGGCTCCCGTAATCCGATAGCCTTCTCTCCAGCTCTACCTGTGGCAGCCTCCTGCTGCCCAGGCGCCCAAGCCATGTGCCCCCCCCCAAAAAATCTTTGGGGAGTAACCACGGGCTTCCAGCCTCGACTCCGCGCTTCCTCTTCATACCACCTCCTCTCGGCTGCAGCTGCCTCCAGCTCTTCACGAGGGCGGTGATATTCCTCCTCATACCACCTCCTCTCGGCTGCAGCTGCCTCCAGCTCTTCACGAGGGCGGTGATATTCCTCCGGTTGTGCCCAAGGACCCTTTCCAGCCCGAATCTCCTCCCATGTCCAAAAATCCTTAGGAGGCGTCCATAAATCCTGCGTAGGTAGGTCCTGTTGCCGCTTGTTACGCCGCTTGGTCCTCTTGTGGTGGGTTATTCTGTCACGATCGTCTGAAGGATTGGACCAATGCGCAGTGTTGCGAGTGAACATGATGACTTTATTAAAATAAAGCAACCACGAAGAAAACAACAAATGACGATACGTGAAGTTCTATACTGAATACGACACACAGCAACAAAGAAACATTAACCCACAACACAAAGGAGAAAACACACAGAATATATATGGCTCCCAATCAGAGATAACGAGCCGACAGCTGACACTCGTTACCTCCGATTGGGAGTCATCGACCAATCACCACCTGACACAAACAAAATGAAACTCACCCATCCCCAACACCACCAAATGAAATACACCCAAACACATGAAAATGAACAACCCTGGCTCAATTATAAACGTCCATAGAGCCAGAGTGTCACAGGGAGTTAACAAGAGGAGCTTTAGAATGGGAGTTAACAAGAGGAGCTTTAGAATGGGAGTTAACAAGAGGAGCTTTAGAATGGGAGTTAACAAGGGGAGCTTTAGAATAGGAGCTTTAGAATGGGAGTTAACAAGAGGAGCTTTAGAATGGGAGCTTTAGAATGTGAGTTAACAAGAGGAGCTTTAGAATGGGAGTTAACAAGGGGAGCTTTAGAATGGGAGTTAACAAGAGGAGCTTTAGAATGGGAGCTTTAGAATGGGAGTTAACAAGAGGAGCTTTAGAATGGGAGTTAACAAGAGGAGCTTTAGAATGGGAGTTAACAAGAGGAGCTTTAGAATGGGAGTTAACAAGAGGGGCTTTAGAATGGGAGCTTTAGAATGGGAGTTAAGAGGAGCTTCAGAATGGGAGCTTTAGAATAGGAGCTTTAGAATGGGAGTTAACAAGGGGAGCTTTAGAATGGGAGCTTTATAATGGGAGTTAACAAGGGGAGCTTTAGAATGGGAGTTAACAAGAGGAGCTTTAGAATGGGAGTTAACAAGAGGAGCTTTAGAATGGGAGCTTTAGAATGTGAGTTAACAAGTGGAGCTTTAGAATGGGAGCTTTAGAATGGGAGTTAACAAGGGGAGCTTTAGAATGGGCGTTAACAAGAGGAGCTTTAGAATGGGAGCTTTAGAATGTGAGTTAACAAGAGGAGCTTTAGAATGGGAGTTAACAAGGGAAGCTTTAGAATGGGAGCTTTAGAATGGGAGTTAACAAGAGGAGCTTTAGAATGGGAGCTTTAGAATGTGAGTTAACAAGAGGAGCTTTAGAATGGGAGTTAACAAGAGGAGCTTTAGAATGGGAGTTAACAAGGGGAGCTTTAGAATGGGAGTTAACAAGGGGAGCTTTAGAATGGGAGTTAACACGGGGAGCTTTAGAATGGGAGTTAACAAGGGGAGCTTTAGAATAGGAGCTTTAGAATGGGAGTTAACAAGAAGAGCTTTAGAATGGGAGCTTTAGAATGGGAGCTAACAAGAGGGGCTTTAGAATGGGAGCTTTAGAATGGGAGTTAAGGGGAGCTTCAGAATGGGAGCTTTAGAATAGGAGCTTTAGAATGGGAGTTAACAAGGGGAGCTTTAGAATGGGAGCTTTATAATGGGAGTTAACAAGGGGAGCTTTAGAATGGGAGTTAACAAGAGGAGCTTTAGAATGGGAGCTTTAGAATGTGAGTTAAGAAGTGGAGCTTTAGAATGGGAGCTTTAGAATGGGAGTTAACAAGGGGAGCTTTAGAATGGGAGCTTTAGAATGGGAGTTAACAAGGGGAGCTTTAGAATGGGAGTTAACAAGAGGAGCTTTAGAATGGGAGTTAACAAGAGGAGCTTTAGAATGGGAGCTTTAGAATGGGAGTTAACAAGGGGAGCTTTAGAATGGGAGTTAACAAGGGGAGCTTTAGAATGGGAGTTAACAAGGGGAGCTTTAGAATGGGAGTTAACAAGGGGAGCTTTAGAATAGGAGCTTTAGAATGGGAGTTAACAAGGGGTGCTTTAGAATGGGAGTTAACAATGGGAGCTTTAGAATGGGAGCTTTAGAATGGGAGTTAACAAGGGGTGCTTTAGAATGGGAGTTAACAATGGGAGCTTTAGAATGGGAGCTTTAGAATGGGATTTAACAAGGGGAGCTTTAGAATGTGAGTTAACAAGGGGAGCTTTAGATTGGGAGTTAACAAGAGGAGCTTTAGAATGGGAGTTAACAAGGGGAGCTTTAGAATTTGAGTTAACAAGGGGAGCTTTAGAATGGGAGCTTTAGAATAGGAGTTAACAAGGGGAGCTTTAGAATGGGAGTTAACAAGATGAGCTTTAGAATGGGAGTTAACAAGAGGAGCTTTAGAATGGGAGCTTTAGAATGGGAGTTAACAAGAGGAGCTTTAGAATGGGAGTTAACAAGGGAAGCTTTAGAATGGGAGCTTTAGAATGGGAGTTAACAAGAGGAGCTTCAGAATGGGAGCTTTAGAATGGGAGTTAACAAGAGGAGCTTTAGAATGGGAGTTAACAAGGGAAGCTTTAGAATGGGAGTTAACAAGATGAGCTTTAGAATGGGAGCTTTATAATGGGAGTTAACAAGGGGAGCTTTATAATGGGAGTTAACAAGGGGAGCTTTAGAATGGGAGTTAACAACAGGGGCTTTAGAATGGGAGCTTTAGAATGGGAGTTAACAAGAGGAGCTTTAGAATGGGAGTTAACAAGAGGAGCTTTAGAATGGGAGCTTTAGAATGGGAGTTAACAAGAGGAGCTTTAGAATGGGAGCTTTAGAATGGGAGCTTTAGAATGGGAGTTAACAAGAGGAGTTTTAGAATAGGAGCTTTAGAATGGGAGTTAACAAGGGGAGCTTTAGAATGGGAGTTAACAAGAGGAGCTTTAGAATGGGAGCTTTAGAATGGGAGCTTTAGAATGGGAGCTAACAAGAGGAGCTTTAGAATGGAAGCTTTAGAATGGGAGTTAACAAGGGGAGCTTTAGAATGGGAGTTAACAAGAGGAGCTTTAGAATGGGAGTTAACAAGAGGAGCTTTAGAATGGGAGTTAACAAGGGGAGCTTTAGAATGGGAGTTAACAAGGGGAGCTTTAGAATGGGAGTTAACAAGGGGAGCTTTAGAATGGGCGTTAACAAGGGGAGCTTTAGAATGGGAGTTAACAAGAGGAGCTTTAGAATGTGAGTTAACAAGGGGACCTTTAGAATGGGAGTTAACAAGGGGAGCTTTAGAATGGGAGTTAACAAGGGGAGCTTTAGAATGGGAGTTAACAAGAGGAGCTTTAGAATGGGAGTTAACAAGGGGAGCTATAGAACGTTGAAAGTGGATGGAGGGAAGACAAAAGCTGAATAACTGAAAAAGTATAAATTATATAAAAAAGTTGTAAATATACAATTATTCCAGAATAGTCTGCATATTTTAAAGTTTGAATCACGTATCTAGCGTAAACAGAACAGTGTACGGAAAATAGCGTTCCAAAGAATAAAGAGTCAGAAATAAGTTGTACAATATTTAAAGTGTGACTGCTGAAGCAAGTCACGTTAATAAAATAAAACTAAGATTAAAAGTAATATGACAGAGTGTGTGTGTGTCACCTTGGCATCAGCTCCTGGAGATTGGCCAGGAGTTTCTTGTTGGTTGTTTGAAGTGTTACTTGGACGATTAGTCTTCTGTAATATAGAAAAACACCATCACATATTGTAGGTTATGAACGGTGACTCAAGTTGTAGAAAGTTGGTTTGGTAGAACTCCTTTCAAAATACCTTCAAAAATTGGTCCAGTAGCTGTTGTTTCTTTGCTCTATCTCCCATGGCAACAGCACAGTACTATTCTGCCACCAGCACAAACAATGATGCCACTTTCGTATGGTAATGAGGAAACCTTCAAAATAAAAGCCAGCATTTCAACACATTATAATATCATTAGTTGAATAATAAGATAAAATTGGCCATTGATTAAAATGATATTGTGCCAACAAGAAAAGGCGCCAAGTTATTTATGAAAAAAAATATATATATATGCTTTAAAAAAAATGTAAGACCAATAATGAAAAAATACTATGTTTATTAAACAATGTTTTTATCTATCCTGTAGTCTAGTAATTTATAATTAATTTATTTCTACCTATATGCACATATCTACTTCAATTACCTCATACCCATCGACCACATCGACTCAGTACTGGTACCCTGTGTATATAGCCTAGTTATCACCTCGTACCCCTGCACATCTGCTCAGTACTGGTACCCCGTGTATATAGCCTAGTTATCGTTACTCGTTGTGGATTTATTTATTGTGTTATTATTTCTCTGTGCATTGTTGGGAAGGACCCGTTAGTAAGCATTTCACTGTTAGTCTACACCTGTTGTTTACAAAGCATGTGACAAATTAAATGTGATACTAACCAAATACAGTGCCTCGCAAAAGTGTTCATACCCCTTGGATTTCTTCACATTTTATTGTGTTACAAAGTGGGATTGAAATGGATATAATTGTAATTTGTCAACAACCTACACAAAATACTCAGTAATCAATGTTCCCTCTAAGCTGTGCGCCTGCACCTGCCTCGCAGAAGAAATATCAGCCCACAGAGAGAAGCACGAGATTGAATTTCACTCAACTTTCCAGAGTTTTCCCTGTTAGTTAACACTATCAACGTTTCCCTTTACTGTGGCAATTGTGATCGAATCAATGCAATATTAGCCACTTTCAATGCAACATACTGAAACAAAACGAACTATGTAAGAGGTTTTGCTCTGAGTAGGATTCTACTGAGCACGACTCAGCCCGCACAGACCGTTGCGGCATAACCAATCAGAGCTGCAATAGGGCCTATATGCAAATATACAACGGGTGGGTCTAACCCTGAACGCTGAATGGTTAAATCTGCATTCCAGCCGGTGTCTATTCAGATTTGTATAAACATTTACATTTTAGTAATTTAGCAGACGCTCTTATCCAGAGCGATTTACAGTTAGTGAATACATTTATTTATTTTTTTATACTGGCCCCCCGTGGGAATCAAACCCACAACCCTGGCGTTGCAAACGCCATGCTCTATCAACTGAGCTACATCCCTGCCGGCCATTCCCTCCCCTACCCTGGACGACGCTGGGCCAATTGTGCGCCGCTCATGAGTCTCCAGGTCGCGGCCGGCTGCGACAGAGAATGGATTCGAACCAGGATCTCTAGTGGCACAGTTAGCACTGCGATGCAGTGCCTTAGACCACTGCGCCACTCAGGAGTAAACCTTGCTGTCTTGTCTCTTCGACATTTACAACGTTGTTTCAATATTCAAATCCGATCTCCAGCTGTCCCATAGTAATGAATGTGTCGGGAGTCGGGATGAGACAGGCAGGCAGGCAGGCAGATTTTCACAGACAGTCGAAATCATGAATCAGCATACATTTTATGGATATATACAAACAACTATCAATAGAAAACAGGTAAAACTAAACGAAGTGCAGCTAGTTTGAAGTCTTTCCAGCTTCAGTTTGAAGTGATTGTGTTAGCTGTGTTGTTGGCTAGCTCCTCTGAACAACAGTGTCCTGACGAGAGAGCACATTTTCTATGCCAGGTGAAATTGCGCAACATTAGCTCAAATGGATGTATCCAAATAAATGTCACTAGAAAACAGCTTTAAACAAATGCCGCTACTTTGTTGTTATTCTGGCTGCACTTTTTGATGTGACGTAAGTTAACCGTAGCTGGCTAGCTAGCAAGGGATAAGAATGTTGACAGCCAGTATGGCAACGGAACATTTAGAATGAACGACTGGGTCGCGTCCATAGATACAGAACAAAAAGACTGAACGACTGGGTTGCGTCTCTGGCAACCGAACCAATAGAACTAACGACCAGCCGGCTTGGGTAGCAACCATATATTTATGTCGGGAATATATATCTTGTGGAATGATGAAATAGTATAAATAAATTCATCATAATAATGTTTAATGAAAATATGTCAACCATTATTTGAATATGTTGGTAACCCGTTGTATGAAAGCGATAATGCCCACGAAGCCGGTGTTTGGAGGATATATTGGCCCGAGACAAAGTCTTAACACTTATCACTTCAATAAACCATTGCCATATATGGATCTGTGCCATTTACTTTGAACTGGACTGTGTTTACAGCATGAGCGGTCGTGAGTAGATGAGCTTGTTATTGAGATCAAAGCGAGAGCTGCATGTAGCCACGTGTGCACATTTTGTTCTGATCCTTTGTTAGTTCTTCTACTAATCTCACTGCAACTCCCCTCCAAGTCTCCGACCACTACTTTGTATCCTTTTCTCTCTCGCTCTCCTCCAACACTACTCACTCTGCCCCTACTCAGATGATAATGTGCCGTCGCAACCTTCGCTCTCTCTCTCCTCACAGAAGAGGGCTCCGGGCAGCAGAGCGGAAATGGAGGGAAACTAGACTCCCTGCGGACCGGTCATCTTTTCACTCCCTCCTCTCTACATTCTCTTCCTCTGTTTCCGCTGCTAAAGCCACTTTCTACCACTCTAAATGTCAAGCCTCTGCCTCTAACCCTAGGAAGCTCTTTGCCACCTTCTCCTCCCTGCTGAATCCTCCTCCTCCTCCTCCTCCTCCTCCCCCTCCCTCCTCTTTGTGGATGACTTCGTCAACCATTTTGAAAATAATATTGACGACATCCGATCCTCATTTAATAAGTCAAATGACACCGTTGGTCCTGCTCACACTGCCCTACCCTATGCTTTGACTTCTTTCTCCCCTCTCTCTCCAGATGAAATCTTGCGACTTGTGATGGCCGGCCGCCCAACAACCTGCCCGCTTGACCCTATCCCCTCCTCTCTTCTCCAGACCATTTCCGGAGACCTTCTCTGCCATGTCCCTTCTGTCTTCAAGAGAGCGAGAGTTGCACCCCTCCTCAAAAAACCTACACTCGATCCCTCCGATGTCAACAACTACAGACCAGTATCCCTTCTTTCTTTTCTCTCCAAAACTCTTGAGCGTGCCGTCTCTAGCCAACTCTCCTGCTATCTCTCTCAGAATTACCTTCTTCATCCAAACCAGTCAGGTTTCAAGACTGGTCAATCAACTGAGACTGCTCTTTTCAGATAATTCATTTAATAGACTAATTGCTTAGTCTTATTATGAGTCGCATGTGAGGTATATATAATATGCATATATATCAAATATTACCCCACTACAAGACTGGGAGATCTTGTTGCTAGCTGAGCCGACCATGTCAAACCACACTGCCGTTCCATCCATGGCAATGATGTTGCTCTCCTTTTGGGCAATCTTTATGGTACTCACTGAAGTTCACTCGTAAACAAGTCCTGTAGACCCGGTCTTTATTTGAAGCAGGCGTTTATTTGCTAAAATGTGTGCCGATGCCAGGCAATTAATAGGGACAGCCGGCTATTTGAGACGTTTCATTGAAACATTACGGTATGATTTATATGAGTTCGAGAAAATTCCTACGAAATACATTTTAAAAACTCTACAGAAAATGCCTTTGCTGACCTCGATAATCCTCACGTCTCTGTATTACATTTCAATCTTGTCGTTATTGGTTTAGAAAACTAGGTAATAGGCCTTTAAAGTATACTCTAACCTTGACAGAATAGCAACACTATAACTTGTAAATAATGTTTTCCATTGTTGTTCTGAAGCTTGATTATACTGTGTTCTGATAGCATTGTAGCCTTGTTGTCTCTTGTAATAAAACTCTACAAAAAGTTCCTTTGATGACCTTGATAGATAATCTAGTTTGTAAATAATCTTGTTTCTGTAATACTTTTTGGAAACCTGGTAATATTCCTATGCCTTCACTGTGTACTGCTAACCTTGACAGATAAGCAGCACATATCGACCTACAACTTGTAAATCATTTTCTCCGTTGCTGTTCAGAAAGCGTGATTACACGGTGTCCTAATCGTGTGGTTAATATTCATTACATTTAACTTGTAAATAAATAAGATTGTCATTTTAATTTCTAAATAAAAGTTTGGCTTTTGTTTTTTAGTTGAGTGTATAAAAGGTATTGATTTCAGGTTCATGGATAGTACCTGGTCATTTAAAGCTGTTTTGCTGGCTATGTACCACAGTCCACCTCCAAAACTATCCATATTTGTTTAGTAGAGACCCGACTGAGTATTTTCCACCCCAGTTTATAAGACAACGGTTTTTCTCCACAAGCCAATAAGTATCTCATATACCCTGTATTGCATTGCAGTGAATGGAGTAGGTGGAGTAAGGAGTCACCAGTACTCTGTATTAAACCTGTTACCCATCACAATAGATCCATTTAATTTTTGCAGACTCTAAGTAATTCCAATAACATACATTTGTATTTTATTAAAAATATAAAAAATGTATGCACTCACTAACTGTAAGTCGCTCTGGATAAGAGCATCTGCTAAATGACTAACATTTAAAAATTTAAATTAAAAGTGTATTTCTTTAAATAAAGCCTACTGGTGGTCCTCTGTAGCTCAGCTGGTAGAGCACGGCGCTTGTAACGCCAAGGTAGTGGGTTCGATCCCCGGGACCACCCATACACAAAAATGTATGCACGCATGACTAAGTCGCTTTGGATAAAAGCGTCTGCTAAATGACATATTATATTATTATTATTATTATTATTATTACTCCAGGGCTCTCCAACACTGTTCCCAGAGCGCTACCCTCCTGTAGGTTCACTCCAACCCCAGTTGTAACTAGCCTGATTCAGTTTATCAACCAGCTAATTATTTCAAATCAGGTGCGTTAGATTGGGGTTGGATCCAACATCTACAGGACAGGAGCTCTCTAGGGACAGGGATGGAGGCCCCTGGCCTACACAACAGCTTTCAACATACCAGTATTTGTGTAAAGTTTTAAAAGAAATGCTGGTATAACTACAATATTAAAAATAAAATATGTCAAAGGTGGTTGCAATGCTGTGAAAAAACAGTTGCACCGTTTTATATTCCCAAAGTTTAGCATGTCTTTGCAGTGGGACTCTTATTTTGAAGATTGAATGTTTAAAATAAATAAATGGATGAATAAGATATTTGAATACAGAAGTGCCCTTTCTTAACGATCTCTACAGCTTCTGTCCAAAAACAAATCCTGTGAAATGAGGTCAACACATACTGGAGGACAGTGGAGGCTGCTGACGGGAGGACGGCTCATAATAATTGCTAGAACGTAGCGAATGGAATGCCATGTATTTGATACCAGAGTAGGAGGCCGTTTTTTGTGCCCAAAGTTGACCTTAAAAAAATAAAAATAGTGCATGAATAACACTTCAAAATCTCAAAATGTTGAGAATGAAGTTGCATTATTTCGAGAATATTCTAAATTAAACTTAGAGAATAAAGTCGAAATATTTCAAGAATAAACTCTACATTTTATTTGAAGAATAGTACATTTCAATAACATAGTCGAAGTTATATTTCAAGATGAAAGTAGAGGATTTGATTAATGACATGCCTCCCTGGCTCCCTGTTGCTGTGCGACACCATTGAAATGCCCTAGTTCGATGACCTGGTGAAACTATACTTTAGAATTGGCTTTAGTAAGAAGGAAATTGTTGCTCTTTTAGCACATAATAACCATATTACCATAAGTATTAGGACCTTGAAGAGGTTGTGCCGCAGATTGGGTCTTTTCAGAAGGAGGAGGTAGCCTATTGGCTTTGGTGCAAAGTGAAAGCAACTGTAATGTATGATATACATATTAGGAACTTCATCATTCCTCCTCAGACCTTACCCCCCTTCCCTAGTCAAGTATCAACTCTGCACTAGTCAAGTGTCACCCCCTTATCCTCAACCTCCCCTAGTCAAGTATCAACTCTGCACTAGTCAAGTGTCACCCCCTTATCCTCAACACTCCCCTAGTCAGTTATCAAATGAGTTCCTAATATGTATTTCGTACCTGCTGATCCCAGTGGTCACCTGATTACGGCTGAGAAAAATATCCTGCTGCAGCTTACTACCTCCAAAGGTTTTTACTTTGTCTAAATATTATTTATACTTTATTCTCAATTTTATTTAAATTTTATTGTGAAAATATTGCGACTTTATTCTAGAAATATTGCGACTTTAACTACATTTAATTTGGACTTTTTTCTCAAATTAATTGCAACTATTGTCGAAATTTCGAATTTAGTCGCTAAGTATTTCGAGTTTTTAAAGCACTCTCTATGCAATGTTTTTTTGTATTTTTAAAAAATCTTCACTTGGCCCTAATAATCTTCAGTAAAACATAAATAAATAAATCGAACAACAGCACTGGTTGACATTATTCTACATGAAACAAAATGTGATGATTCATGAAAGTTATTCCCTTCTTGAATCTTAGGGGGCTTTCACATCAAATTCGTTTGGTGGGGTTTTTCCGAACTCTGGTGCGTTGACCCCCTTAGTTCTGCCTGTTCGGTTCATTTGGACTGGCCTGTTCGGTTCATTTGGACTGCACGCTACTATCCGCACTTGGGAGCGCACTAAACAACCCTCCGTGGTCTCAGTCTGATCCGGACCAAACACGGGAAAATAAATCAGACTCTCGCATTATTATTGGTAGTTGGACTGACGCAGCATCATAACTTCAGAGCTCTGAAGCATTCTGTGAGTAGAAGCGCATTTATGAGCGCATCCGATCCAGATGAGGGGAGACGAGGGCTAAACCCGGGATATACCGTCGGCTACCGGAATATAGCCTATTCACGTCGCATTTAGAGCGGCCATTGCGCTGTTTCCTCCCAAGTGTTGTTGGAAGACCAAAGCGAATGTAATATGAAGATTGGGACACACAAGTGATGCTGCATGGTCATCATAAACGGATTTAACTAGAGCATTTTTGTCCAATAAAGAAATTACTTTCATGGACATTTGGGCCAGTATGAAAAAAAAAAAAAAAAAATGTATGCACTCACTAACTGTAAATCGCTCTGGATAAGAGCTTCTGCTAAATGACTAAAATGTAAATGTAAATGTTTAGTTCGTTTGACATTTACCAATGTGAAACCAACTGGACCAAATGTTTTTAAAAAATACAGTGTAACAAATAGTCGAACTCTGATTGGAACTACAGCGCAAAATTATGTGACGACACCCTTGAAAAAACTAGGCCACAATCCGGATTTTTTTGTTGTTGAACATTTGGTTAAACTACGCTTTGCATGAATCAATCAACATTAATACATTTCTTACCTCATAAAAAAATGGTATCATATGTTTTAGGATACCAACGTTTAAGAAATAGGCTACATTTCCATCAAGTATTCTGTCACTGTGAGAAGGAAATAGCATATCAGGCTCCTGTATCCTACACCTAGAAGATGGCGCCAAAATAAGAGGGAGATCACCTGAGATCAAAAGTGGTCGATCAACAAGATCAACGAGTGCCTTCTTTACAGTCACTCTGTGCATACTTGAAATATGTATTAATGTATAAACATACCGCTTTCTTTATTGTAATTCATATTTCTGGATTCACGCATTTCATGACAGTCTTGACCTAAAACCAAACATATTTCACAATGTTTCACTCAGAGATGATAACAGCGGGCTACTTACGAGGATAGTTGTTCCTAAACGACAAGACAGTCCACGCAAACCATGAGCAGCATAAACTATTAACCAGCGCTGTGTTGATGACCTGGGCAGAATAACATCAAATGAAACCAGCAAACCCTCTCAGAAAACTTCGGAAAGAATATGATCATTCCATGTGTTCTTCTTCTTTGGTATAATGGTGTTCGCAACAATTATATGTGCATTCCGCCACCTACTGTACAAGTGGATAAGGATCCCAAAAAGAAAATTACAAAAACATTTAGCTGTAACTGTATATGCATTCGTAAATCAGGTCCTTTCTTGTGTTGGGCTCTGGGATGTAATAACCGTTGAGCATCTGATCTTATGGTTGATTGTGGAGGAAAGGGGTTGAGTGTGTTAGAGTATGTGCGTGTGTCTGTGTGTGTCTGTGTGTGTGTGTGTGTGTGTTTATCCCACATCTGTTGCAAGGGGTTGTAAGGATGTTAGGGAGAATATAGGATGAACCACAATAATTGTTTGCTAAAATAATAATTGCTTGACAAAAATATAATGTAATACAATGGCAATCCGGGTTATAGGTAACAATCTTACGCATGAACTGACAACATTATTACGCATATTCATTGATAATGATGCAAATTAAGATATGCAAGATATTTGAATAGATATATATATATATATATATTCAGGTGAGCGCATTGGAAATGCTTTTGGCGGTTGACCTGCTTCTGTTTTGTGGGTGGCACTATGTGCTGTTTTCGATGGATGGGTCCTGGCCTCTACAGGGGTGGTGATCCGGGGGGACGGGGGTGGAGTATGTTGATCACTGGGATGACGGCCCAACTTGGGGTGGGGAGAACAATTGGAGGGTTACTTAGTAGCAATGCAAATATCATGGTACAGCTATATGGACACTCAATCACTATGGTATGTTTTATTGGTAAATATACAAACATATACAGTGGGGGGAAAAGTATTTAGTCAGCCACCAATTGTGCAAGTTCTCCCACTTATAAAGATGAGAGAGGCCTGTAATTTTCATCATAGGTACACGTCAACTATGACAGACAAAATGAGAATTTTTTTTCCAGAAAATCACATTGTAGGATTTTTAATGAATTTATTTGCAAATTATGGTGGAAAATAAGTATTTGGTCAATAACAAAAGTTTCTCAATACTTTGTTATATACCCTTTGTTGGCAATGACACAGGTCAAACGTTTTCTGTAAGTCTTCACAAGGTTTTCACACACTGTTGCTGGTATTTTGGCCCATTCCTCCATGCAGATCTCCTCTAGAGCAGTGATGTTTTGGGGCTGTCGCTGGGCAACACAGACTTTCAACTCCCTCCAAAGATTTTCTATGGGGTTGAGATCTGGAGACTGGCTAGGCCACTCCAGGACCTTGAAATGCTTCTTACGAAGCCACTCCTTCGTTGCCCGGGCGGTGTGTTTGGGATCATTGTCATGCTGAAAGACCCAGCCACGTTTCATCTTCAATGCCCTTGCTGATGGAAGGAGGTTTTCACTCAAAATCTCACAATACATGGCCCCATTCATTCTTTCCTTTACACGGATCAGTCGTCCTGGTCCCTTTGGCTTAAGCAGGGGGACACGTCTGGCACTGCAGGATTTGAGTCCCTGGCGGCGTAGTGTGTTACTGATGGTAGGCTTTGTTACTTTGGTCCCAGCTCTCTGCAGGTCATTCACTAGGTCCCCCCGTGTGGTTCTGGGATTTTTGCTCACCGTTCTTGTGATCATTTTGACCCCACGGGGTGAGATCTTGCGTGGAGCCCCAGATCGAGGGAGATTATCAGTGGTCTTGTATGTCTTCCATTTCCTAATAATTGCTCCCACAGTTGATTTCTTCAAACCAAGCTGCTTACCTATTGCAGATTCAGTCTTCCCAGCCTGGTGCAGGTCTACAATTTTGTTTCTGGTGTCCTTTGACAGCTCTTTGGTCTTGGCCATAGTGGAGTTTGGAGTGTGACTGTTTGAGGTTGTGGACAGGTGTCTTTTATACTGATAACAAGTTCAAACAGGTGCCATTAATACAGGTAACGACTGGAGGACAGAGGAGCCTCTTAAAGAAGAAGTTACAGGTCTGTGAGAGCCAGAAATCTTGCTTGTTTGTAGGTGACCAAATACTTATTTTCCACCATAATTTGCAAATAAATTCATTAAAAATCCTACAATGTGATTTTCTGGATTTTTTTTTCTCAATTTGTCTGTCATAGTTGACGTGTACCTATGATGAAAATTACAGGCCTCTCTCATCTTTTTAAGTGGGAGAACTTGCACAATTGGTGGCTGACTAAATACTTTTTTCCCCCACTGTACCTACAAATCCAACAAAACCTATATGGACGAACATCATTCCTAATACCACGTAATGGAACAGTTGTTTAAAACAACTTTGAATGGGGTTAAAAAATGTACTAGCCTTCTGTAATAAGCAATACATTGTAAATATGTATAGAGTCATCCATGGTTGGATGGTTTCATGAACTCCTTTAGAGGTTATAATGAAGTCCTAACAATGCCTGCAACAAGGCCTGTTATTTACAGTTAGAGTTTAGGTTATTTACAGTTAGAGTTTAGCTTATTTACAGCTAGAGTTTAGCTTATTTACAGCTAGAGTTTAGGTTATTTACAGCTAGAGTTGAGGTTATTTACAGTTAGAGTTGAGGTTATTTACAGCTAGAGTTGAGGTTATTTACAGCTAGAGTTTAGCTTATTTACAGCTAGAGTTTAGCTTATTTACAGTTAGAGTTTAGGATATTTACAGCTAGAGTTTAGGTTATTTACAGTTAGAGTTGAGGTTATTTACAGTTAGAGTTTAGCTTATTTACAGTTAGAGTTGAGGTTATTTACAGTTAGAGTTTAGGTTATTTACAGTTAGAGTTTAGGTTATTTACAGCTAGAGTTGAGGTTATTTACAGTTAGAGTTTAGCTTATTTACAGTTAGAGTTGAGGTTATTTACAGTTAGAGTTTAGGTTATTTACAGTTAGAGTTTAGGATATTTACGGCTAGAGTTTAGGTTATTTACAGCTAGAGTTTAGGTTATTTACAGCATACAGAACATGTTTGTTTTTGTCACGCCCTGGCTCTGGGGACTCTGAAATGTTGAGCCAGGGTGTGGAGTTTCTGTGTTATATTTTCTATGTTGATGTTCTAGATCGTTTAGATCTATGTTGGCCAGGGTGGTTCCCAATCAGAGGCAGCTGTATCTCGTTGTCTCTGATTGGGGACCATACTTAGGCAGCCTGTTTGGCACTAGTCGGTGTGGGATCTTGTTCCGTAAAGGTTTGTTTTGTGTAACCTAAGACTTCACGTATTGTTTGTTTGTTGTTTTGTGTTGTGTTAAGTACTTAATAAAATGTACGCTTATCACGCTGCGCCTTGGTCCGTATCTTCCGTTAACGATCGTGACAGTTTTCTTATTTCCTATTTTTTAAATAATGCTGATTAACTGTCTGAACATAGTCAGTATTGGGGGTTAGTCTTGAATGTCAATAAGAAGTAATATAATTGTGTGGTATGACTTTACAATGTCCAGCTACATTATACACCACGTAGCTTTATAGGAATCAGACTTTACAATGTCCAGCTACATTATACACCACGTAGCTTTATATGAATCAGACTTTACAATGTCCAGCTACATTATATTCCATGTAGCTTTATAGGAATCAGACTTTACAATGTCCAGCTACATTATACACCACGTAGCTTTATAGGAATCAGACTTTACAGTGTCCAGCTACATTATACACCACGTAGCTTTATAGGAAGCAGACTTTACAATGTCCAGCTACATTATACACCACGTAGCTTTATAGGAAGCAGACTTTACAATGTCCAGCTACAGTGGCTTGCGAAAGTATTCACCCCCCTTGGCATTTTTCCTATTTTGTTGCCTTTCAACCTGGAATTAAAATGGATTTTTTGGGGGTTTGTATCATTTGATTTACACAACATGCCTACCATTTTGAAGATGCAAAATATTTTTTCTTGTGAAACAAACAAGGAATAAGACATAAAAACAGAAAACTTGAGCGTGCATAACTATTCACCACCCCAAAGTCAATACTTTGCAGAGCCACCTTTTGCAGCAATTACAGCTGCAAGTCTCTTGGGGTATGTCTCTATAAGCTTGGCACATCTAGCCATTGGGATTTTTGCCCATTCTTCTAGGCAAAACTGCTCCAGCTCCTTCAAGTTGGATGGGTTCCGCTGGTGTACAGCAATCTTTAAGTCATACCACAGATTCTGAAATGGATTAATAATAATAATAATAATATGCCATTTAGCAGACGCTTTTATCCAAAGCGGCTTACAGTCATGTGTGCATACATATTTTGTGTATGGGTGGTCCCGGGGATCGAACCCAAAGCCAACACCTCCTTTGGCCGCCATTCCTTCCAGTTCTCTGCTGCCAATGACTGGAACGAATTGCAAAAATCTCTGAAGCTGGAGACTCTCATCTCCCTCACTAACTTTAAGCATCAGTTGTCAGAGCACCTTACCGATCACTGCACCTGTACACAGCCCATCTGAAATTAGCCCACACAACTACCTCATCCCCATATTGTTATTTATTTTGCTCTTTTGCACCCCAGTATCTCTATTTGCACATAATCTCTTGCACATCTAGCATTCCAGTGTTAATACTATTGTAATTATTCTGCACTATAGCCTATTTATTGCCTTACCTCCATAACTTGCTACATTTGCACACACTGTATATATATTTTCTGTAGTATTTTTGACTTTATGTTTTTTTACCCCATATGTAACTCTGTGTTGTTTTTATTGCACTACTTTGCTTTATCTTGGCCAGGTCGCAGTTGTAAATGAGAACCTGTTCTCAACTGGCTTACCTGGTTAAATAAATGTGAAATAAAAAAAATAAAAAATAAAAAACAAGCGCCGTGCTCTACCAGCTGAGCTACAGAGGGATTGAGGTCTGGGCTTTGACTAGGCCATTCCAATACATTTAAATGTTTCTCCTCAAACCACTCGAGTGTTGCTTTAGCAGTATGATTAGGGTCATTGTCCTGCTGGAAGGTGAACCTCTGTCCCAGTCTCAAATCTCTGGAAGACTGAAACAGGTTTCCCTCAAGAATTCCCTGTATTTAGCGGCATCCATCATTCCTTCCATTCTGACCAGTTTCCCAGTCCCTGCCGATGAAAAACGGGGTGATGAGAGGTGTTGGGTTTGCGCCAGACATAGTGTTTTCCTTGATGGCCAAAAAGCTCAATTTCAGTCTCATCTGACCAGAGTACCTTCTTCCATATGTTTGGGGAGTCTCCCACATGGCTTTTGGCGAACACCAAACGTGTTTGCTTATTTTTTTCTTTAAGTAATGGCTTTTTTCTGGCCACTCTTCCGTAAAGCCCAGCTCTGTGGAGTGTACGGCTTAAAGTGGTCCTATGGACAGATACTCCAATCTCCGCTGTGGAGCTTTGCAGCTCCTTCAGGGTTATCTTTGATCTCTTTGTTGCCTGTCTGATTAATGCCCTCCTTGCCTGGTCCGTGAGTTTTGGTGGGCGGCCCTCTTTTGGCAGGTTTGTTGTGGTGCCATATTCTTTCAATTTTTCAATAATGGATTTAATGGTGCTCTGTGGGATGTTCAAAGTTTCGGATATTTTTTTATAACCCAACCGTGATCTGTACTCCACAACTGTGTCCCTGACCTGTTTGGAGAGTTCCTTGGTCTTCATGGTGCCGCTTGCTTGGTGGTGGCCCTTGCTTAGTGGTGTTGCAGACTCTGGGGCCTTTCAGAACAGGTGTATATATACTGAGATCATGTGACAGATCACGTGACACTTAGATTGCACACAGGTGGACTTTATTTAACAAATTATGTGACTTCTGAAGGTAATTGGTTGCACCAGGTCCTATTTAGGGGCTTCATAGCAAAGGGGGTGAATACATATGCATGCACCACTTTTCCGTTATTTTTTTTATTTTATTTTTTTGAAACAAGTAATTTTCTTCATTCCACTTCATCAATTTGGACTATTTTGTGTATGTCCATTACATGAAATCCAAATAAAATTCCATTTAAATTACAGGTTGTAATGCAACAAAATAGGAAAAACGACAAGGGAGATGAATACTTTTGCAAGGCACTGTACATTATACACCACGTAGCTGTATAGGAATCAGACTTTACAATGTCCAGCTACATTATATTCCACGTAGCTTTATAGGAAGCAGACTTTACAATGTCCAGCTACATTATACACCACGTAGCTTTATAGGAATCAGACTTTACAATGTCCAGCTACATTATACACCACGTAGCTTTATAGGAATCAGACTTTACAATGTCCAGCTACATTATACACAACGTAGCTTTAAAGGAATCAGACTTTACAATGTCCAGCTACATTATACACCACGCAGCTTTATAGGAAGCAGACTTTACAATGTCCTGCTACATTATACATCACGTAGCTTTATAGGAATCAGACTTTACAATGTCCAGCTTCATTATACACCACGTAGCTTTATAGGAATCAGACTTTACAATGTCCAGCTACATTATACACCACGTAGCTTTATAGGAATCAGACTTTACAATGTCCAGCTACATTATACACCACGTAGCTTTATAGGAATCAGACTTTACAATGTCCAGCTACATTATACACCACGTAGCTTTATAGGAATCAGACTTTACAATGTCCAGCTACATTATACACCACGTAGCTTTATAGGAATCAGACTTTACAATGTCCAGCTACATTATACACCACGTAGCTTTATAGGAAGCAGACTTTACAATGTCCAGCTAAATTATACACCACGTAGCTTTATAGGAATCAGACTTTACAATGTCCAGCTACATTATACACCACATAGCTTTATAGGAATCAGTTCCTAATCTACTGAAACTTCATCATGGCCAAGTTGTTTTATTTAAACATCTTGGGAATAATTTTGACCCACCATTATTTTGCTAATTTATTTGGACAGTGAAGCTAAAACTTTTAATTTGGCGCTATACTCCAGAATATTGGATTTGAGATCAAATGTTTTATGTGAGGCGACAGTACAGAATGTTACCATTTATTTTAGGGTATTTTCATACATATCTGTTTTACCGTGTAGAAATGAATGCACTTTATGTATCTAGGTCCCCCATTTCAAGATGTCATAAGTATTTGGACAAAGTCACTTATAGTGGATTACATTTCGTTAAAAGTTTAGTATTTGGTCCCATATTGACTACAAACCTGTTGGATGCATTTACCGTTTGTTTTGGTTGTGTTTGAGATGATGTTGTGCCCAATAGAAATGAATGGTAAATAATGTATTGTCATTTTGGAGTCACTTAAACATATTATGTTCTTACTTAAGAATAAAAGTGACTCCAAAATGACTCAATACATTATTTGTAAACAAAATAATCTGAAGCTAATGCTAGTTCTCAGGTCTCAGGCTAGGTTACTCATGGTTCCCTGAACCACCCTGATTACACGTCTTATCAACCGGAAGACATCATAGCTAACATCACACCTCTAGGATGAATAAACGACTGTTCTTACCAGCCATAACATCACACCTCCAGGATGAATAAACTACTGTTCTTACCAGCCATAACATCACACCTCCAGGATGAATAAACTACTGTTCTTACCAGCCACTGAGACTGCATCCCCATTCACCCTTCTCCCAAAGTGTGCACACTTCTGGAAAAGGGTTGAGAATTGGAATGCAGCCCAAAGCTGGTGTTGATGAGGACAATCCTAGCCAGTATCTAAATGTATTGGCTAACGTTAGCCTTGTGGTTTATGTCCAGGTGACCACGGCCGTGGTGAAGGTGGATGAGTACCTGCTAGAGGTGGTGGTGTATCGCCACGGGCGCTCCATCGGAACCTCCTACCCCAAACTACTCAGCAGCAACAACAGGGACCTGTAGTGTGGAGATCTACGCACCCCAAATGGCACCCTATTCCCTATGTAGTGCACTGCTTTTGACCAGGGCCCATAGGGCTAGTAGTGCACTATATAGGGAATAGGGTGCCATTTGGGGCCTAGTCAGAATCTCATACAATTCAATAATCTAGAATCATCTTTCATGTTAAAGGTTGATTCTGATCTGGAGATCATTGTAGTGTCCTTAGTTTGTTTTAGACCCCATGTTGTTATTAGGTTATGTCCTCCTCCATCTAATCCTTACCCTCGTTCCCAGGATCAATTACTACCTCATAGAAAATCCTGCATCATTCACACTAAACTATTATATTAGAGATGACAGTACAGTTGATCCAGGACCAGGATTTTGGACATATTAAAGTGTTGTCTCTCTCTGCTAACAGCTCACCTTTCTGTCCTAAATATTCTAAACTGGTCCTTAGTCTTTCACAAACCAGAGGGCTGTTAAGAACATTATTAAAGCATTTTGACAATCCATTTTATTTATTTTGTTCGAAAACAAAGTATGAGCTATGATAGGAACCTGATCGTTTAACATTATATTGACAGTATGGTACTGTTATGAATTGTTTTTAACATATTATTACTTTGTTATGGTTACGGGGGCCATATGTCAAGTGGGGGGGCATTTCCCAATTGCTTGAAGAAAATAAAACATGTTTACAAGTATACCATCTTAGCTTCTTCTGTACTTTTATTTTGAAGATTAAAACAACCAATGGTTACCGTACAAGTCTTCCTGGTAGAAAACAATACAATCATGTAAGACTAGCGTACGTGAAACTATAATTTCCATGGAGATCTCAGGTTTATTTGATTCAATAATAGTAGGTTACATGAATGATGCATCAAAAGTAATCATGATCTGACTAAGAACAGGTCTGTATTGAGGAATGTAATAATGAATAAAGTACTATGAAGCTATGATCCCTTATTGATGTCACTTCAATCAGTGTAGATGAAGGGGAGGAGACAGGTTAAAAAGACAATTGAGACATGGATTGTGTATGTGTGCCATTCAGAGGGTGAATGGGCAAGACGAAAGATTGAAGTGCCTTTGAAAGGGGTATGGTAGTAGGTGCCAGGCGCGCCGGTTTGTCAAGAACTGCAACGCTGCTGGGTTTTTCACACTAAACAGTTTCATGTTTTGTACACTCAGTGTAGGTAATCCCTTCTGTCCGTCGGTAGATGTGTCTCGATGTCCCATTTCTCCTCCAAATATATGTTATTTATGACATGCAAGAGTTCCTCATTTCATTTGACATGTTTTTCTACAGCTCGTTCACGATCTCCATATGGAATGATAAAGCAGGGGTCTTTCTTTTTCACCCCACCCTCGGGGTGGCCGATGACGCAGATTCCACCGTCTGGCTGAAGGCAAGTTCCAGCAAAGCAAAGTCAAGATACCCGGAATCATCTTTTCAGAAGCACTCAGCTCTATTAGCCTATTCACTTTGTTAATCTCTTGGAAGCTCTGTGTTTTCTTTCCAAACTCTACTCTTAAGAATTGTTGCACGTCTGAAAGGCTTTTTCAACTTCTCTCATGTGATCGACCAAACCTGCATGCTGGGAACGCAGGGTGTTTATATTTTGATTTGTTTTAACACTTGTTTGGTTACTACATGATAGCATATGTTGTTATTTCATAGTTTTGATTTCTTCAGTGTTATTCTACAATGTAAAAAATAGTAAAATGTAGAAAAACCCATGAATGAGTAGGTGTTCTAAAACTTTTGACCGGTAGTGTACGTCCTCCGTGGAGACCGTAAGTACACAGTCCACGTTGTCCTCAGTGGCTCTCCTCGGCAGCTCAGAGTCGTTGAGAAAAAGGTGTTTCGCTTGTCCGGTAGGGCGGCGTTGGTGTCGGGTGGAGTGGCGAACTTTCTTTTTGTTATCTGTGATCGTTGTAGTAGTAGTGGTAGTAGTAGTAGTAGTGGTATAGTAGTAGTAGTAGTGGAGTAGTGGTAGTAGTAGGAGTAGTAGTAGTGAGTAGTGTAGTGGTAGTAATGGTAGTAGTAGTAGTAGTAGTAGGTGTAGTAGTATAGTAGTAGTAGTGGTGGTAGTAGTCGTGGGTGTGTGGGGGAGTGGGTAGTGGGTCGTGTGGTGGTAGTGGTGGGTGTGGTAGTCGTGGTAGTAGTGTATGTGGTGTGGTGGTAGTGGTAGTGGGGTAGTAGTAGTAGTAGTGTAGTGGTAGTAGTAGTGTGTGTAGTAGTGGTAGTGAGTCGTAGAGGTAGTAGTAGTATCGTGGTAGTGTTGGTGGTACGTAGTAGTGTAGTAGTGGGTGGTAGTTATGTAGTGTAGTGGTGGTAGTGTAGTAGTAGTAGTCAGTAGTAGTGGTGGTAGTAGTAGTAGTGGTGGTGTGTAGTAGCGTTAGTTGTGGTAGTAGGTAGTACGAGTAGGTGGTAGTAGTAGTGGTGGTAGTGGTAGTACGTCGTAGTAGTAGTAGTAGTGTGGTAGTGGGTTAGTGGTAGTAGTAGTTAGTAGTAGTGGTTAGTGGTGTAGTGTAGTAGCGGGTAGTGTAGTAGTGTAGTGTGGTAGTGTGGTAGTGTAGTAGTTAGTAGTGTAGTGGTAGTGGTATAGTAGTAGTGGTGGTGGTAGTAGCAGTAGTAGTAGTAGTAGTAGTAGTAGTAGTGGTAGTGTAGTAGTAGTAGTAGTAGTAGTAGTAGTAGTAGTAGTAGTAGTAGTAGTGGTTAGTTTGACAGTTTAAAGCCGATACAAATGTATGAGGGGGCGGGACTTCCGCCTAGGATTTGAATATCACACCCATTGTTCTGAGTGGCCGGGGCATTACCACATGTTGTATGTAAACATCACACCCCTCTGTTTTGATGACAGTACTGTGGATGTGAGGAGGTATCCTAGTGTCTGTGAAAGGTGTTGGTGGAGTGACGGAAACTATTGTGTTGATCATGGGGCTATTGTATTGGGGCCTATGGTGACAGGGTGGGGGTTGATGTGATGGGTTAGTTAGTGGGATGGCTGGGCATGACACTCATACCAATGGTCCAATTTCCTTAACCAGTGAGAATGCTGGAAGTTCTGAGTGGCTTTGATATATAGGTACTTAGAGTTCAAACCACACATACCTATTTTTCCCATTCCACTCTGGGTATTGAAACTGTGGTGACGCTCAGGGTATTTGGTTTAGACATTTATGACTGAAACTAGGTATACCCAGTCGGTCAAGCATCCGCTATGGCGATTAAAGCACCTGAGAAATCTATCAACAGTTCTGGTCTACCCAGCACCACCAAGAGGGTCAGACCAAATTATGAAGACACAATGAACGTGTCAGCGCCCAAGAAACCATTTCCGAGTTCGCCACGAGTTCTTCAGTTATATCCAGACATGTTGGGGCACGAGTGGAACGTTTCAGACAGCTGAGTCGGTGGTTACTTCTTCTGGCCCTGTGATGAGGGCTTGTTGACAAAAGACAGAACACTTTCTGATCAAGTAGAGTTCTTGGTCAATTGTGGGACAAAGATGTTTTATGCCGTTGATCAGTGGTAGTGTATTGGGCTATTTGGGGAACCAAAGGTCTATTGTGACTTTTGATCAAGTTTGTGGGTGGAGAGGAGGGGGTGGGGTTTGGTTGGGCTTGTTGAAACAGTTTTTGTGTTTACGTAGGATTTTGGTTGGGAGGCCTGTTGCAACTGTTTTTGAATGGGGTGTATTTTGGGAGTCTGGGTTGAAATCCAGCATTGTAATCAAACTTTTTGGGGGTAGACTTACGCCTCCCAGAGCGTTCACACCTGGCCCAGTGGGGAATCAACTGGTTGGGGGTAGACTTACACCTCCCAGAGCATTTACACCTGGCCCAGTGGGGAATCAACTGGTTGGGGGTAGACTTACGCCTCCCAGAGCATTTACACCTGGCCCAGTGGGGAATCAACTGGTTGGGGGTAGACTTACGCCTCCCAGAGCATTTACACCTGGCCCAGTGGGGAATCAACTGGTTGGGGGTAGACTTACGCCTCCCAGAGCATTCCCACCTGGCCCAGTGGGGAATCAACTGGTTGGGGGTAGACTTACGCCTCCCAGAGCATTTACACCTGGCCCAGTGGGGAATCAACTGGTTGGGGGTAGACTTACGCCTCCCAGAGCATTCCCACCTGGCCCAGTGGGGAATCAACTGGTTGGGGGTAGACTTACGCCTCCCAGAGCATTTACACCTGGCCCAGTGGGGAATCAACTGGTTGGGGGTAGACTTACGCCTCCCAGAGCATTTACACCTGGCCCAGTGGGGAATCAACTGGTTGGGGGTAGACTTACGCCTCCCAGAGCCTTCACACCTGGCCCAGTGGGGAATCAACAAGCAGTTGTCTGGACTTCACAGGGCCTTGGAAGCGACTGTTGTTTTATTTTTTTATCACTTTTACATTTTCACAACTCTAAGCTCATAAATCAAATGAGATCATCAAAATGGCTCATGTTTCAAAACTCTAAGCACATTTTCAATTGACTGAGTACATCAAACCGAGTTATCAAAAATGCTGACACTGTATATGACATTAATTTTATGATATGGAAATGTGAAGTGCATATTTGGACAGTAGATCACTCCCAGAAGCCTTTGCAAGGGTTAAATCTGCATAAATATTGTTGTTTTGCTGTCACCCTAAGACAAGATGGCCCCTCTCTAGAGCCGTCCCCCCACCCCACACACACACACACATCCCACACACACATCCCACACACACACACACACACATCCCACACACACACACATCCCACACACACCCCCCACACACACACACACACACCCCACACAAACTAATTATATTCACTGATGCTGCAGACCAGTTTTCTAGAATTAAGAATGAGATATTAGATATTAGTGGTGGGCGGTGGCGATTTTAGCATGTCAATCTTGGTGGGGCAAAACAAATGTTGTTTTGTTTTAGATGCATGCCAGCAAAGCACCTCCACAACACTTCACTTCACTTCACTTCCCTTCACTTCACCAACACAACACAACACAACACATTAATGCACTATAATGGTGACAAACGGTGCCCACTAACTGTTAGGGCCTCCATAAAGCTGTCCCAACAGCAGTCCCAACAGCAGAGTCCCAGCAGCAGAGTCCCAACAGCAGAGTCCCAACAGCAGAGTCCCAACAGCAGAGTCCCAACAGCAGAGTCCCAACAGCAGAGTCCCAGCAGCAGAGTCCCAACAGCAGAGTCCCAACAGCAGAGTCCCAACAGCAGAGTCCCAACAGTAGAGTCCCAACAGCAGAGTCCCAACAGCAGAGTCCCAACAGCAGAGTCCCAACACCTTACCACCGCTCCACCTGGCTATCAGAGGAGCCTTGTCTGGCAGCGAAACAGTTCATTCAGCCTCATTTACTGCATAAAAAAAACAGCTAATATGGCTGACTTGCTTAAACAAATGTGGTTTCTACTGACAATTGAGATGTACAAACTATGGCATAAGGGGACGACAAGCGGATAAGAGGCAATCCGTAATTTCGATTAAAATATTAATGAGCGAGCTAGGACGGACGTAGTCAATATAACTATTTGTTCAACACGTTTGAAATGTACAGAGACAGAATTCAGAACATGGGCCGTTCTTACAGTGTTCTCCCTGTACACCAAGTCAGAACCGTAGGATAAATAAAGGGGGCATATAAGCAGACAATGAAAGCTCTTACAATATTCGATGATTACATTTCTCTAAAACAGGCTATAGGCTACATGTGCACCACCAAGTCAGAACAGTAGGGAAAAGGGACCAAATTATTACTACACAACATACACTTAGTATTACTTTCTAAGCTGACAGACAGTATACACATCTCCCTGGCATATTACATCATTTATGCAGCACCATACAAGACATTTTTGGACTCACCTTGTTGTTCTGTGCTCACTTGAACAGGAAGGTGGCATGACGGTTCTTCGTGGCAAATTTTGTCATCAATCTTTGTCATCAAATTTCTGGCATTCTCTGGATTTATGGTACTTTCAAAAACAAGGTCAAATCATGTTGACGTCAATACTCTTCAGGTCGGAGCTCTAGAAAGAGGCCAGAGTTCCCGACTTGCAATTCCGAGTTGGATAACCGTTGAAAACGTATTTTCCCAGTCGGAGCTCGTTTTTTTTTTACAGTTCCCAGTTGTCTTGAACTCACTGAAGTCAGATTTCCCAGTTTCCAGTTGTTTTGAGCGCGGCAGAAGTCATGCTGGATTGACAGCACGGCCAATGTTGAATGTTTATCATTTTAAGCTTGGAAAAGAGGCCCTTAAACCCAGACTTGGGACCACACACCCTCTCCACTGGATAGCAGGCTAGTGATTGCTTTGCAAAGCTTGCAGTTAGCCACTGATTCCTTCCAAACCAATCATTGTTGAATTTGCGATTTCCAACTTGTTGTGTAATGTTTATGTCCCATGGCCGATGAGCACCAATACGTTTTATCTATAATCTCTCTTCATATGACAAGGATTAAAAAGGATTTGCCAGTAGATTGTCGACTTGATTCGCGATGATGATGACTGCTAGCTTGCTAGCTAAGATTTTGAAAGTATGACGTTGAAATTATCAGTCCAATCAAAGCTACTGTAGATATAACGTGATTTGACGTCATTTTATCTGTGACCAATGACCTTGAGCCTTCTTGGACGGGCACTTCTAATGTAACTCTATGGCAGCACCCAAGGGGCTTGAATTTTTGAGCTTTACCCTTATATTTTACTGTTGACATAGTGCCCCCATGAGTGACAGAACACTGAGCCAATCACGGCGCAAGTAGAGAACATTACCAACCACTACGCTCCGTATTTTCCACTGGCGTGCCCCACTACCACAGAAAGCACTGAGCTAGGCTAAAACACCTGCATTTTGGAGGTGTCTTACTCAAGAAAGGAAGAAAGAGACCAAGTTTGTATGCGGCTTTATTAACTCAATGATTTATAAAAAATGTTTTACATTGTTTGCAAACTGATATGTGACACGTATTAATGCCAAAATAACAAAACAGGCAACAACAACAACAAAATAATAATATACAGTACCAGTCAAAAGTTTGGACACACCTACTCAATATACAGTACAGTCAAAATATACAGTACACACCTACTCATTCAAGGGTTTTTCTTTATTTTTACTATTTTCTACATTGTGGAATAATAGTGAAGACATCAAAACTATGAAATAACACATATGGACTCATGTAGTAACCAAAAAAGTGTTAAACAAATCAAAATATATTTTTATATTTGAGATTCTTCAAATAGCCACCCTTTGCCTTGATGACAGCTTTGCACACTCTTGGCATTCTCTCAACCAGCTTCACGAGGAATGCTTTTCCAACAGTCTTGAAGGAGTTCCCACATATGCTGAGCACTTGTTGGCTGCTTTTCGTTCGCTCTGCGGTCCAACTCATCCCAAAACCATCTCAATTGTGTTGAGGTCGGGTGATTGTGGAGGCCAGGTCATCTGATGCAGCACTCCATCCCTCTCCTTCTTGTTCAAATTGCCCTTACACAGCCTGGAGGTGTGTTTTGGGTCATTGTGCTGTTGAAAAACAAATGATAGTCCCACTAAGCGCAAACCAGATGGGATGGCGTATTGCTGCAGAATGCTGTGGTAGCCATGCTGGTTAAGTGTGCATTGAATTCTAAATAAATCACAGACAGTGTCACCAGCAAAGCATCCCCACACCATCACACCTCCTCCTCCATGCTTCACGGTGGGAACCACACATTCGGAGATCATCCGTTCACCTACTCTGCATCTCACAAAGATACGGCAGTTGAAACCAAAAATCTCAAATTTGGACTCATCAGACCAAAGGACAGATTTCCACCGGTCTAATGTCCATTGCTCATGTTTCTTGGCCCAAGCAAGTCTCTTCTTCTTATTGGTGTCATTTAGTAGTGGTTTCTTTGCAGCAATTCGACCATGAAAGCCTGATTCACACAGTCCCCTCTGAACAGTTGATGTTGAAATATGTCTGTTACTTGAACTCAGTGAAGCATTTATTTGGGCTGCAATTTCTGAGGCTGGTAACTCTAATGAACTTATCCTCTGCAGTAGAGGTAACTCTGGGTCTTCCTTTCCTGTGGCGGTTCTCATGAGAGCCAGTTTCATCAAAATGCTTGATGGTTTTTGCGACTTCACTTGAAGAAACTTTCAAAGTTCTTGAGATGTTACGTACTGACTGACCTTCATGTCTTAAAGTAATGATGGACTGTCGTTTCACTTTGCTTATTTGAGCTGTTCTTGCCATAATATGGACTTGGTCTTTTACCAAATAGGGCTATCTTCTGCTGTGACGAGTACTGAGGATACGAAGAGGCAGGACGCAGACGCAGGAATCAACAATGTAAAGGTTTACTTAACACTGAGCAAGAGAACAACAAAGCGCGAGAACACGACATGACACTAACAATCACACACAACACAACACTGAACAGTCCAGGGCTATATAGGGGTGGTGATGAGATGATGAGGTGCAGGTGCGCTGGAGGTGATTAGGGTGCGTTGGGTTTCCATTCCGGTGTTGCCGAGGTGGTGCGCTCAGACCGGTGGCTCAGTAGACCGGCGAATCAGAGCTGGTTGAGAGAATGCCAAGAGTGTGCAAAGCTGTCATCAAGGCAAAGGATGGCTATTGGAAGAATCTCAAATGTAAAATATATTTTGATTTGTTTAACACTTTTTTGGTTACTACATGATTCCATATGTGTTATTTCATAGTTTTGATGTCTTCACTATTATTCTACAATGTAGAAAATAGTACAAATAAAGAAAAAAAAACCTTGAATGAGTAGGTGTTCTAAAACTTTTGACCGGTAGTGTATGTAATGGGGAATTGATACAAAAAAAACGATCAAATGGCAAACAATTGACACAATGAAATAATGAATGTGCAAGAATTGGCGGGAGACAGCTGAGCGCATTCTGGAGAGGGACGTGCCATATCTTCGCCTCACATTCCTTTCCTCCTTCTTGTCTCAACATTTTTAAATTATACTCAAGACACATTCTCTTCACACATATTCTCATTAAAGTCCTGTACAGCACTTCAGTACTCCCTTTTCGTTTACAAAGCTCTTCTATGCAAGCTTCCGACTTACCTAACTTTGTTGTAAAAAGTACAGAAACATGAGATATCAAACCTGTTCACAGGGTTGGTTAACTCTTGAGATTCCTCCGATCTCCATCGAACTAGGTAAAACTGCTTTTAATTTTAATGCTTACATTTGGATTCCCTGGTGCCACTAGGGCAGTTTAAAACGCTGATGATAAATGAGTTCACCTAGGTGTGCAATTGTTTTGATTGATTGACTTTAATAATTTGTTTACATGTTTGTGATGTTCTATGTAATGTACTTGTTATTGTGTCTTGTTATTGTCTTGTTATTGTGTCTTGTTATTGTGTCTTGTAGCTCAGTTAGTAGAGCATGACGCTTGCAATGCCAGGGTTGTGGGTTCGTTTCCCACGGGGGGCCAGTATGAAAGATGTATGCACTCACTAACTGTAAGTCGCTCTGGATAAGAGCGTCTGCTAAAATGACTAAAATGTAAATGTAGTTTTATATTTTATTTTATGTCCTCAGGGCACCATCGAAAATGAGATCCTGGTCTCCCCGTGTAGCTCAGTTGGTAGAGCATGGTGCTTGCAACGCCAGGGTTGTGGGTTCGATTCCCACGGGGGGCCAGTATGAAAAAATAAATAATGTATGCACTCACTAATTGTAAATCGCTCTGGATTAGAGGGTCTGCTAAATGACTAAAATGTAAATGTCTCAATTGGCTCCCCTGATTTTATAAAAGTTAATAAACACATATTTGAGATGGTTTTCACCTGACAGCCACAACTCAATAACCAGCTAGGCCGATCACCACATGTTGTCCAAGTTGTAAACTTCCCAATAACCAGCTAGGCCGATCACCACATGTTGTCCAAGTTGTAAACTTCCCAATAACCAGCTAGGCCGATCACCACATGTTGTCCAAGTTGTAAACTTCCCAATAACCAGCTAGGCCTATCACCACATGTTGTCCAAGTTGTGGGCTTCCCAATAACCAGCTAGGCCTATCACCACATGTTGTCCAAGTTGTGGGCTTCCCAATATAGGCTTAGGCCTGCCCTTGTGATTTGAAACAATCCACAGCTATTTTTAAAAAGAAGCTAATGATCCTCTGTGGCTAAGTCATGCTCTCTGGTGAAGCAGAATATATGCTAAAGTATTTTGAATTATTTTATTTAGACAGGAGTAATTATATCATTTTGGCAAAACATCAATTTACTTTAGTGTTAGTTAGTATCTGAACAGTGTACTGTGCACCCGCAAACTTTCCTTTCCAATTCGGAAGAGTGGGACATTATATAATTCATTTTACCAACACAAAAAGATCCCACCTTGTCTATCGTATATATTTTTTGTCGACATTTTCTGTTTCCCATCAGGCCAGTCATGACATTTATTATCCAACGTAACTTTACACGCGTAAAAAGGTTGGATGGAAGCCTGGTTATTTTCAATATTTTATTTGGACAGGCAGCCCATAACGCCGGCCCTGCTTCAATGGGGTAGAGACGTCCCAAGGATCCAGGATAGCAAGGACCGTGAGAGGTGGTCCTCTGCATTCAATTGGTAGAGCATGGCGCTTGTAACGCCAGGGTAGTGGGTTCGATCCCCGGGACCACCCATACGTAAAATATGTATGCACACATGACTGTAAGTCGCTTTGGATAAAAGCGTCTGATATATGGCATATTATTATCTCAGAGGACTTGGAGCCCTTTTTACCACAGCTGAATGAAGCCATTTTTATTATTTTCTTCATTAATAAAATCCTGCTGTTTTGCGGTCAATTCCAGTCATGAGATTGAACATGATTTCTAAGTCAGAAGTGTTTATTATTATTATTATTATTATTATTATTATTATTAAACTCACTTCATTATCTTTCATTCTATTTTATTATTTCATTATAGGCCTGATTTACTATATGCCTGATTTTTTATTGGCCTGATTTACTTTAGGCAAACGAAATTATGACTGCAAGATAGAATAAAACATTTTGTTTTATTTTAACTAGGCAAGTCAGTTAAGAACAATTTCTTATTTACAATAACGGCCTACACCGGCCAAACCCGGACGACGCTGGGCCAATTGTCTGTAGTGAGATGCAGTGCCTTAGACCGCTGCGCCACTCGGGAGCCCAAGTGTAAAGTACGTTGGATAATAAATGTCATGACTGGCCCGATGGGAAACAGAAAATGTCGACATCACTGAGAAGAGACAGCTGAGAAGAGGCATCACCGAGAAGAGACGCACCCAACATGATTTTGACTTTTATTTTGAAATCCCAGAACATCGAACTCGGAAGTGAATATTACCCTCACGCATGCGCACACATCCAACCTGGGGACATGCGTTTTCAAGCACGAAAGCATTTTTCTAGCTACTCTATATAGCTAGTTAAAATAATATTTCTGTCAGCTCATGTTTTTCACGTAAATTTCAACAGTTACCTTTTACTGTTTTGATTGTCTCCGGGGACAAGAGTCGGAATAATCTCAACAGAAAGACGTGAGAAAGTAACGTTTGATTGTTAGCTAGCTCCTGTTAGCTAGTTCAGGACAGCATGGGGCCCGTAATAGAACTCATTGCTGGAAGTTACGAGCAGATCGCCTTTGGTTACCGGGTGTCCACGGGAGAAGAGGTATGCTGCTTCAGTTTGATCCCTGATTCTCCTGTACATAAATGACAAACTATACTGTTTACCTTCGCTAACCGACTAGCGTTAGTTAGCAGGGTTGTGGAGTATGTAAAGGATGACAGCAAAACTAACCCGTTACATTACCAACAAACATTTGTAATTAGATTACAAATACTTTTTAAAAACGAAAGTATTACATCTAGGATTAATTTAAATTAAGTATGTTCGCGAAAACAATTATTTGACACCTTTCTGTTTTCTCAATGATATTCAAATCAGCGTTGAAGTCCGGAGTGGCGCAGTGGGCTAAGGCACTGTGTTAGTGGTCTAAGGCACTGTGTTAGTGGTCTAAGGCACTGTGTTAGTGGTCTAAGGCACTGTGTTAGTGGTCTAAGGCACTGTGCTAGTGGTCTAAGGCACTGTGTTAGTGGTCTAAGGCACTGTGTTAGTGGTCTAAGGCACTGTGTTAGTGGTCTAAGGCACTGTGTTAGTGGTCTAAGGCACTGTGTTAGTGGTCTAAGGCACTGTGTTAGTGGTCTAAGGCACTGTGTCAGTGGTCTAAGGCACTGTGTTAGTGGTCTAAGGCGCTGTGTCAGTGGTCTAAGGCACTGTGTTAGTGGGCTAAGGCACTGCGTGGTTCGAATCCAGGCTCTGTCTCAGCCGGCCGCGACCAGGAGACCCATGGGTCGGCGCTCAATTGGTCCAGCGTCGTCCAAGGTAGGGGAGGGTTTGGCCGGCAGGGATGTGGGTTCGTTTCCCACAGGGGGCCAGCATGAAAAAAAACAAAAAACTTTTGCATTCACTAACTGCATAAGTTCGTGGATAAGAGCGTCTGTTAAATGACTAAAATGTAAGTTTGTTCCACCTGAGCGAGTCTGACCACCAGTCAGAGACCACTATGATGACTCCACATGTGTTTGATGGATCGCGGGAAAAGAGAAGGAGTTTTGTTTTAGGCAACAGTCCAAGATATGTCTTCCAATGGTGCGACTGCTGTCGGCATCCAAACATTATCCAACTTCAATACAGGTTGGAGGTAAGTAAGGACGACCGCAGTGGTGTAGCCGTATCGCCTGTAGGCTATCACTTATTATTGATATCTACAGAGAGAATTAATGTGAATCACACTGCTGCTCTCTCATTTAACTATTTGCACCTTACGGATTGTGGATGTCTGTTCACTAATGTATATTTTGACCCCAGTAATGGTTGAATTGAAGAAGTTTAAGCTGCCGATCAATCGTTGTTTTTGCGACCAGTGGACAGCCAGTGAAGAATGCGCTCTGGCAACAGCTGCATAGTGCGGATCCCAGCCTATGGAATGAAGTTTGAGGGTTACTCCCTTCTAGACTCCTCTGTGGGGTTGTGATCCATACTGTCAAAAACCCGTTTAATTAAAGAAGACTGCGAGTGGGGCTTTTATTGCTCAATCTAATTCGTGCTGAATCCCCCCTCAAAAAATATCCATAGGCCGAAACTGACACATGATCAAACTCGCGCACTTTTGAAAGATTTAAAGGAGCAATCTGTAGTTGCTACATTGGACTTCTACATTAATGATATATACCCATTGATTCTTGAAGAATATAACTTATAAATGAGCTTAGTTAAACTGTCACACCCCATGAAAACCCAAAATATAAGCCATGAGAGCAGCATTTCTTTTTTCAACTTGAAGCAATTAGCCCAATCAGTCTCCATGACGACAAAATCCTAAACAACCGGAGTAGGGCATGCTAAGAACTCCTTCGTTTATTTAGGTTATACTGAGGTAAAACGGTTCGGTTAATCTATACTTCCATATTTCCAAGGACTGTTCTTGAAAATGAAGGGGTATTAAATGAATTGGAATGACTGGAAATTTGAGACTTTGGTTTTTAATGTATGTAGTAGAAAGCAATGGGTTAGAAGAAGCCTACATAACCAACCCATAACGTAAAACGCAACATCCATTTATGGCCAACTATGTCAACTCTAACATTGATTGATCCTGCAATAGTTGTTGTTCAATTGGTAATATTCATTTTTGACTTCTAATGCCTCTTAAGAGGAAAGTAATCAGATTACATTACTGAGTTTGGGGAATCCAAACGTTACATTACTGATTACAATTTTTACAGGTAATTAGTAACTGATTACATTTTAGAAAGGAATCTACCCCACCCTGCTAGCTAGCTATGATGGTGTTGGTGTGGTTGTAATCTACCCCACCCTGCTAGCTAGCTATGGTGGTGTTGGTGTGGTTGTAATCTACCCCACCCTGCTAGCTAGCTATGATGGTGTTGGTGTGGTTGTAATCTACCCCACCCTGCTAGCTAGCTATGATAGTGTTGGTGTGGTTGTAATCTACCCCACCCTGCTAGCTAGCTATGTTGGTGTGGTTGTAATCTACCCCACCCTGCTAGCTAGCTATGATGGTGTTGAGTTGGTGTGGTTGTAATCTACCCCACCCTGCTAGCTAGCTATGATGGTGTTGAGTTGGTGTGGTTGTAATCTACCCCACCCTGCTAGCTAGCTATGATAGTGTTGGTGTGGTTGTAATCTACCCCACCCTGCTAGCTAGCTATGTTGGTGTGGTTGTAATCTACCCCACCCTGCTAGCTAGCTATGATGGTGTGGTTGTAATCTACCCCACCCTGCTAGCTAGCTATGATAGTGTTGGTGTGGTTGTAATCTACCCCACCCTGCTAGCTAGCTATGATAGTGTTGGTGTGGTTGTAATCTACCCCACCCTGCTAGCTAGCTATGATGGTGTTGAGTTGGTGTGGTTGTAATCTACCCCACCCTGCTAGCTAGCTATGATAGTGTTGGTGTGGTTGTAATCTACCCCACCCTGCTAGCTAGCTATGATAGTGTTGGTGTGGTTGTAATCTACCCCACCCTGCTAGCTAGCTATGATGGTGTGGTTGTAATCTACCCCACCCTGCTAGCTAGCTATGATGGTGTTGAGTTGGTGTGGTTGTAATCTACCCCACCCGGCTAGCTAGCTATGATAGTGTTGGTGTGGTTGTAATCTACCCCACCCTGCTAGCTAGCTATGGTGGAGTTGGTGTGGTTGTAATCTACCCCACCCTGCTAGCTAGCTATGATGGTGTGGTTGTAATCTACCCCACCCTGCTAGCTAGCTATGATGGTGTTGAGTTGGTGTGGTTGTAATCTACCCCACACTGCTAGCTAGCTATGATAGTGTTGGTGTGGTTGTAATCTACCCCACCCTGCTAGCTAGCTATGGTGGTGTTGGTGTGGTTGTAATCTACCCCACACTGCTAGCTAGCTATGATAGTGTTGGTGTGGTTGTAATCTACCCCACCCTGCTAGCTAGCTATGATAGTGTTGGTGTGGTTGTAATCTACCCCACCCTGCTAGCTAGCTATGGTGGTGTTGGTGTGGTTGTAATCTACCCCACCCTGCTAGCTAGCTATGGTGGTGTTGAGTTGGTGTGGTTGTAACGTTACAAGTCTCGTGGCTCTTCCAGTAACATTTGGGGGAGTGTTGATCTTTAAACAGTTCTTCAGCTTACCCAAACTCACAGTCACACTCAGTCACACTCAGTCACACTCACAGTCACAGTCACACTCACAGTCACACTCACAGTCACACTCACACTCACACTCAACTGATGGTAATGTTATTCATCACTCTATCGTCCCTTTACCCCTTTGATAAAGGCGTTAGCTACCATCACTAAACTACTGATATAACTACCTTTACTGCCTCTATTGATCCAAACCCATTCACAGCTGTTAGGAAGCGGCTCTCATGCTGTGTTGTCTTCTTATCTGCAGGAGTGGACAGCCACGGCAGACTTCACCCACCACGCCCACACTGCCTCAGTGTCTGCGGTGGCCACCAGCGAGAGGTACATCGCTACAGGAAGCAGAGACGAGACCATCCAGATCTACGACATGAAGAAGAGGATAGAACATGGAGCTCTGCTGCATCACGACGGTAAGAGATACGACATGGAGAAGAGGATAGGACATGGAGCTCTGCTGCAGCTCGGCGTCGGGTGTATTCATTAGTTGCACACTGTAGCAAAACGTTTAGCAATGGAAAACCGTTTACTCCAATCGGGGAAAAACGTTTTTGTAAGGGAAAGAGCATAGAAAATGGAACGTTGCTGCACCACGACGGTGAGTTCTGGAAAGCCACTTTTTGGAAATCAGTTTACTAATGTTCAGGGTTTTGAGAGCTGCAGAATCTCACCTGCTACAGCAACAATCGGGTCCCAATCCGAGAATCTTGAAGAAACCTCACTAATTGCATCATTGAACTATGACTGCAATGGCTACGTTTTGACTGTCTATTCCTTAGACGTACAGTATTGACAAGTCACTGACACGGTCAACAACATTATTGTGTGGTCCATGGTCTTTAGGCATGGCAAGCCACTGATATCGGTCAAAACATTGTCCCCAAGTGTCACGGCTGCTGTAAGAAGACTTAAGTACCCCTGACCCCCAGGTTTCCTTGTTTTAATCGTTGTTCAGGTACCATTTCCTGTCTGGAGTTCTATGGCTCCTCCCACCTGCTGAGTGGAGGACAGGATGGGCTGCTATGTGTTTGGGGCACCAAGAAGTGGGAGTGTCTTAAATCCATCAGAGCACACAAGTAAGTTGTCACTCTCTCAGAAATTATTAGGGTTGCAAAATTCCGGTAACTTTCCAAAATTATATATATATATTATATTTCAAGTCCATCAGAGCTCACAAGTTGCTGAGACATGACGTATGTGTGTATCTGAGGTTGTTGGATAAAAACAGTCTCGTATGGATCAATAGTCTTCTTCTTGACCCTGGAGAGCTATTGGGTGGGTTCAGGTTTTTGTTCCACCCCAGCACTAACGTACCTGTTTTATTTATTCTCCTCAGGGGTCATGTTACGTCACTGTCCGTCCATCCCTCAGGGAAACTGGCCCTGACTGTCGGCACAGACAAGACACTCCGGTTGGCTTTCTGTTTTGAGTACATTTTGGTTCTCAGTTCTTGTTGTAGGTGTTCAAAACATTCTCTTGCAACTAAGTTGACTGACACTTTTGTTGTTGCAGAACGTGGAATCTAATCGACGGAAGATCAGCATTCATCAAAAACATAAAACAGAGTAAGTTTATCACTCTGACCATTATGTACCATTACACATGCTTCAGTACCTCCCGAGTGGGGCAGTGGTCTAAGGCACTGTATCGCAGTGCTAGCTGTGCCACTAGAGATCCTGGTTCGAATCCAGGCTCTGTCGCAGCCGGCCGCGACCGGGAGACCCATGGGGCGGCGCACAATTGGCCCAGGGTAGGGGAGGGAATGGCCGGCAGGGATGTAGCTCAGTTGGTAGAGCATGGCGTTTGCAACGCCAGGGTTGTGGGTTCGATTCCCACGGGGGGCCAGTATGAAAAATAAAAAAATAATGTATGCACTCACTAACTGTAAGTCTGCTAAACGACTAAAATGTATTTGTAAAATAATAATGTCAATTTCTCTCTCTACCTTTCTCTCCCCTAGATGCGGTGATAGTGAAGTGGTCTCCTGAGGGGGATAAGTACGTGGTAGTGATCAGCGACAAGGTGGACGTTTATAACCTGGAAACAGCTACTCTGGCATCAACCATCATCAACCCCAAGAGGATCTCATCCATCAAGTTCCTCACTGTGAGTTATATCAAGAATGGTATAGTTCTGGGCTTTTTAAAGGGTAATAATCACCCATATTTAGTTTAGAGTGATCAACACAACGGTGTGCATATAAAGAGTTAGCTTAGAACACATGCGTCTATTTGTGACCGTCAAGGTGCAGGTTAATGGTGGTCACTAGGCTTTATGCATAAAACTACACACTGCACAAAAGCGCAGTAGAACACATACACGAAGAACCGTAAAGAACACAGATGGATGAATATGAAATGTGAGAAGGGAAACAACCTTTATCCACCTGCAAGTAGCGGTTCATTTTTTTGTTGTCCCTTTTTGTATGGAGTAAGTGAGGTGGAAATGGTTTGTTTGTCGTCAGAATTCCATCCTGGCCATAGCGGGGGACGACGAGACAGTCCGGCTGTGTGACATCAACACTCAGAAGGTGCTCTGTGAGTTTGAGGCTCATGAAACCAGGTACGTTGAATAATTGCTATGGTCTCACTCCTTCCCCTGCTATAATCAATATTTAGTATATAAACATACATTGTATGGTGATATAATTCTTGGATGTTTGTTGTGAAAAGTTTGGAAGAAGAATATTGTCTCACTTCTCTCTCTCTCTTTTTAGGGTGAAATCAGTGGACAGTTTCATCACGGAGGACTTCTGTGTTCTGGTGACTGCGTCAAACGATGGCTTCATCAAAATGTGGAAACTTAACCTTGAGGTATGTACCACCTGTCCTCGGCTTTCATTCGCTGTGGCCCTCAAGGGCCTGCATAAAAACAAAACATTTAACCTTTATTTAACTAGGCAAGTCGGTTAAGAACAAATTCTTATTTACAATGACGGCCTAGCAGAAGGCCTCCTGCGGGGACGGGGGGCTGGGATTAAAAATAAATGACAAATCACACATCACGACAAGAGACACCACAACACTACATAAAGAGAGACCAAAGACAACAACATAGCATGGTAGCAACACCACATGACAACAACATGGTAGAAAAACAACATGGCAGCAGCACAAAACATGGTACAAACATTATTGGGCACAGACAACAGCACAAAGGGCAAGAAGGTAGAGACAACAATACATCACGCGAAGCAGCCACAGTTTACACTGTCCAGTTTGAGTGTTTTTTGCAGCTCGTTCCAGTCGCTAGCTGCAGCGAACTGAAAAGAGGAGCGACCCAGGGATGTGTGTGCTTTGGGGACCTTTAACAGAATGTGACTGGCAGAACGGGTGTTGTATGTGGAGGATGAGGGCTGCAGTAGGTATCTCAGATAGGGGGGAGTGAGGCCTAAGAGGGTTTTATAAATAAGCATCAACCAGTGGGTCTTGCGACGGGTATACAGAGATGACCAGTTTACAGAGGAGTATAGAGTGCAGTGATGTGTCCTATAAGGAGCATTGGGTGTTTGGAGTCATACCTTGTGGGATTGGTAATAATCTGAGAAAGATTTAGGGAGTCCCATTGCTTTAGGACTTGGTCAGGTGGTTTAAGCATGTCCCAGTTTAGGTCACCTAGCAGGACAGATTCAGACTTGGTGTAAGGGACCAGGAGAGAGCTTAGGGCAGGTAGGGTACAGGCCGGTGCTGATGGAGGACGATAACGCCCAGCAACAGTCAACAAAGAGCTATTTGAAAGTTTAATGCTTAAAACCGGCAAATCAAATTGTTTGGTGACCGACTTGGTGGAGACAACCGAGCCCTGAAGGTGTTCCTTGGTAAAGATTTCCACTCCACCACCTTTGGAAGATCTGTCTTGCCGAAGAAGGATATAACAGACTAAACATTGCTCACTCAGTTCCAGGTTGGAAGGTGTTTTCAGGTGTTTTCAGGTGTTTTCAGGTGTTTTCAGGTGTTTTCAGGTGTTTTCAGGTGTTTTCAGGTGTTTTCAGGTTTCTTGTGCTTCTTTTGCTGGTCGTTGGTTTGCCAGAGCATTTGCTGTATAGACCTTGGAAATAATAATCTTTGGTAGTAGGAATCCTTCCAGGTAATTTTGTAACATAATCAGGTTGTAGGTTTGGAGTTTTGATTTGTAGTGAATGTTATGTTGTGGAGGGTAGAATCCTGTATACAGTGGGGGAGAACAAGTATTTGATACACTGCCGATTTTGCAGGTTTTCCTACTTACAAAGCATGTAGAGGTCTGTAATTTTTTATCATAGGTACACTTCAACTGTGAGAGACGGAATCTGAAACAAAAATCCAGAAAATCACATTGTATGATTTTTAAGTCATTAATTTGCATTTTATTGCATGACATAAGTATTTGATCACCTACCAACCAGTAAGAATTCCGGCTCTCACAGACCTGTTACTTTTTCTTTAAGAAGCCCTCCTGTTCTCCACTCATTACCTGTATTAACTGCACCTGTTTGAACTCGTTACCTGTATAAAAGACACCTGTCCACACACTCAATCAAACAGACTCCAACCTCTCCACAATGGCCAAGACCAGAGAGCTGTGTAAGGACATCAGGGATACAATTGTAGACCTGCACAAGGCTGGGATGGGCTACAGGACAATAGGCAAGCAGCTTGGTGAGAAGGCAACAACTGTTGGCGCAATTATTAGAAAATGGAAGAAGTTCAAGATGACGGTCAATCACCCTCGGTCTGGGGCTCCATGCAAGCTCTCACCTCGTGGGGCATCAATGATCATGAGGAAGGTGAGGGATCAGCCCAGAACTACACGGCAGGACTTGGTCAATGACCTGAAGAGAGCTGGGACCACAGTCTCAAAGAAAACCATTAGTAACACACTACGCCGTCATGGATTAAAATCCTGCAGCGCACGCAAGGTCCCCCTGCTCAAGCCAGCGCATGTCCAGGCCCGTCTGAAGTTTGCCAATGACCATCTGGATGATCCAGAGGAGGAATGGGAGAAGGTCATGTGGTCTGATGAGACAAAAATAGAGCTTTTTGGTCTAAACTCCACTCGCCGTGTTTGGAGGGAAGAAGGATGAGTACAACCCCAAGATCACCATCCCAACCGTGAAGCATGGAGGTGGAAAAATCATTATTTGGGGATGCTTTTCTGCAAAAGGGACAGGACGACTGCACCGTATTGAGTGGAGGATGGATGGGGCCATGTATCGCGAGATCTTGGCCAACAACCTCCTTCCCTCAGCAAGAGCATTGAAGATGGGTTGTGGCTGGGTCTTCCAGCATGACAACGACCCAAAACACACAGCCAGGGCAACTAAGGAGTGGCTCCGTAAGAAGCATCTCAAGGTCCTGGAGTGGCCTAGCCAGTCTCCAGACCTGAACCCAATAGAAAATCTTTGGAGGGAGCTGAAAGTCCGTATTGCCCAGCGACAGCCCCGAAACCTGAAGGATCTGGAGAAGGTCTGTATGGAGGAGTGGGCCAAAATCCCTGCTGCAGTGTGTGCAAACCTGGTCAAGACCTACAGGAAACGTATGATCTCTGTAATTGCAAACAAAGGTTTCTGTACCAAATATTAAGTTCTGCTTTTCTGATGTATCAAATACTTATGTCATGCAATAAAATGCAAATGAATTACTTAAAAATCATACAATGTGATTTTCTGGATTTCTGTTTTAGATTCCGTCTCTCACTGTTGAAGTGTACCTATGATAAAAATTACAGACCTCTACATGCTTTGTAAGTAGGAAAACCTGCAAAATCGGCAGTGTATCAAATACTTGTTCTCCCCCACTGTATGTCCTTGCGGAAAAATCCAAGTTTATCCAACACTAAATCTATATTTTTGTGAAAACATGCTGAAAAATGCAGGAGCCCATCTGCTCATGACCTCTCTCTCTCTGCCCTTTCCAGAGTAGTTAGCATTTTTCATTTATTTAACCTTTATTTAGGAAGGGATGTCCCATTGAGACCAAGGTGTCTTCCACGAGAGCCCTGCATGACAAGACCAAGCATTTACACACCATCTCTGCATGACAAGACCAAGCATTTACACACCATCTCTGTAGGACTAGAAAGGGTTTCCAGGGTTGAAGAACAGTAATGCTTCTCTAATGATGTCATCATTGTATTATTCATCAGTGATGTCATCGATGTTCATTGTTGTCTGTATTTGCTACTAGTCTAAGTAACCATGACAATTCCAGGAGTTGACATGAGATTTACATTTACGTCATTTAGCAGACGCTCTTATCCAGAGCGACTTACAGTTAGTGGTTTTACGACAGAGCCTGGATTCGAACCAGGATCTCTAGTGGCACAGCTAGCACTGCGATGCAGTGCCTTAGACCACTGCGCCACTCGGGAGACGAGTGATGGCACTAAATAAATACAGTCTCATCTCATCTCATGGTTGTCTGTTGTTGTTGTTCCAGTCCTTGGAGCCTCCAGTCCTCCTGGGGAAGGTGAATACCACAGCTCGGCTGACCTGTCTGGCTGTGTGGCAGCCCTCCAACCTACAGGAGCCTCCCCCGGAGATCAAAACAGAACCTACAACCTCTCGAGGTACTGTGTTCCTTCATTCGTAACAATATGCCATTTTTAGCATTTTATCCAAAGCGACTGTCATGCACGCATATCCTGGTCCTGGTGACCCAAAAGGGTATGCTAAGTACTCAAAGAGAAGTTTGGGACAACCTCTCAAAGTACTGGACTGTCTAATGATTTAATGCTGGAGGGACTGGGATATAGCCTGGGTACCAGTCTAATGATTTAATGCTGGAGGGACTGGGATATAGCCTGGGTACCAGTCTAATGATTTAATGCTGGAGGGACTGGGATATAGCCTGGGTACCAGTCTAATGATTTAATGCTAGAGGGACTGGGATATAGCCTGGGTACCAGTCTAATGATTTAATGCTGGAGGGACTGGGATATAGCCTGGGTACCAGTCTAATGATTTAATGCTGGAGGGACTGGGATATAGCCTGGGTACCAGTCTAATGATTTAATGCTGGAGGGACTGGGATATAGCCTGGGTACCAGTCTGTTAGATAACATTTCCTTCCTTGGTAGCTAAACAGACTGTTTACCCAGTAAGGATAATCGGTCCCCGGTTCAAATGTTCAAGATATGAGTGCATCGGTCTGCGGGACACCAAACCGACCCAAATGTAGCACGCATCGTTCAGGAAATCGATACAAACGTTACGAATCACCGGTTCACTCAGTTTTTGGGTTCTACTGGGTGGAGACCTGCTAGCCTGAATATGTCTTGGTTCTACTGGGTGGAGACCTGCTAGCTTAATATGTCTTGGTTCTACTGGGTGGAGACCTGCTAGCCTGAATATGTCTTGACTCCACTACCCAATTTTGAATGATGATAAATGAATTCTTGTGACTTATGTTTGTCTTGTATCACATCTGTTATAGTGTGTTGGACTAGATCTAATATGTGGAATGGCTGGATGAAACTCTGGACTAGAGAAACCCTCTTTAAATTTAAACATGAAGGTCTCTTTTATAGAAAGTGATGCGCGAACATATTTGAGTGCTTAAATGTATATTGTTCTGGCAGTATATATAGCATGAGAATATCATGTGATTTGTTTTCGGTCATCCCCAACAGACACCAAGGATGTTCTGGAGCTTGCAAAGAAGAAGAGGGTCAGGATCTCAACTGTAGAAGTGGTCCTAGAGGAAGACGGTTCACCCAAGAAGAAGAAGAAGAAAGATGGTGGGAAAAAAAAGCTGAAAACCTAATAAAAAAATATTTTTAATAGTATTTTCAACCTGGTCTCAGATCATTTTGTATTATTCTGTACGTAAATCAGAGACACTCCATTTAGTATGATATGTTACGTTTCGTACGGTATGTATTAATTTGTGGTTTCATGTTATGAATTTGCAATTTGGTTCAGGAGAAGGGTTGGCTAACATGCTAAGTAGTTGAAAAGTTGCTCAAGTTGTCCCCTGATGAGATTCGAACTCGTAACCTTTGGTTTGCTAGACGTTTTGCGTTATACGACCAACCACCCTGCTTTCGTTTTTTTTGCCTTAAGTAACCATCCCAAAACGTAACATATCATACGAATTTCAGTGTCCCGGATTTACAGGTACTATATTACGTCTAGTCTATGAGACCGGGCTGGTATTTTTGGTGTGGAGATTTTGTATAGAATGTGGTCTTCTAGAACAGGGTTTCCCAAACTCTGTCCTCGGGACCCCAAAGCGTACACATTTTAGTTTTTTTGCTAGCTGTGCCACTAGAGATCCTGGTTCGAGTCCAGGCTCTGTCGCAGCCGGCCGCGACCGGGTGACCCATGGGTCGGGCGCGCAATTGGTCCAACGTCGTCCAAGGTAGGGGAGGGTTTGGCCGGCAGGGATGTGGGTTCGTTTCCCACGGGGGGGCCAGTATGAAAAAAACAAAACACGTATGCATTCACTAACTGTAAGTCGCTCTGGATAAGAGCGTCTGCTAAATGACCTAAATGTACACAGCTGATTCAAATGATCAAAGCTTAGTGATTTAGTTTATTATTTCAATCAGCTGTGTAGTGCTAGGGCGAAAACCAAAACGTGCACCCCTTGGGGTCCCGAGCACCGAGTTTGGGAAACCCTGTTCTGGATTTATGTGACGATGACATTTGCCACTAGGAGGTGACAGACCTACTTTTATCAACAGCTTCTATGTCCTCCTCCTGTCAATTGTCATTGCATTATCTATGCATATTATCAAACTGATGGATGACAATGGACTCAATTATCAATCCAATTTTCCTATCAAAACATATCAATGAAAATAGATATAATAAAAATAGCTTAGTCTGTAGGGGAGTGGATGGTAGTCGCTGGAGTGTCTAAGAACAGGGATTGAGGGTATTGCCTTTTGACCTTTTTTATTTATTACTGAACAAAAATAAAGGCAACATGAAACAATTTGAAAGATTTTACTGAGTTACAGTTCATATAAGGACATCCAGTCAATTGAAAAATGTATTAGGCCCTAATCGATGGATTTCACATGACTGGGAATACAGATATGAATCTGTTGGTCACAGATACGTTGACAAAAAAAAGGTTTTGGCGTGGATCAGAAAACCAGTCCATATCTCGTGTGACTACAATTTGCCTCATGCAGCGCAACGCATCTCCTTCGCATAGAGTTCATCAGGCTGTTAATTGTGGCCTGTGGAACGTTTTCCCACTCCTCTTCTATTACATTTTAGTCATTTAGCAGACGCTCTTATCCAGAGCGACTTACAGTTAGTGAGTGCATAAATGTTTCATACTGGCCCCCCGTGGGAATCGAACCCACAACCCTGGCGTTGCAAGCGCCATGCTCTACCACCTGAGGAGGCCAGGAACTGGAACGCGCTGTCGTACACGTCGATCCAGAGCATCCCAAACATGCTCAATGGGTGACATGTCTGGTGGGTATGTAGGCCGTGGAAGAACTGGGACATTTTCAGCTTCCAGGAATTGTGTACAGGTGCTTGCGACATGGGGCTGTGCATTATCATGCTGAAACATGAGGTGATGGCGGTTGGATAAACGGCACGACGATGGGCCTCAGGATCTCGTCACGGTATCGCTGTGCATTCAAATTCAAATGCCATTGATAAAATGCAATTGTGTTTGTTGTCTGTAGCTTACGCCTGCCCATACCATAACCCCACTGCCACCATGGGGCTGTCTGACAATGTTGACATCAGCAAAATCGCTCGCCCACACGAGCGGTTGTGAGGCTGGTTGAACGTACTGCCAAATTCTCTAAAATGACGTTGGAGGCGGCTTATGGTAGAGAAATGAACAATACGTTCTACTAGCAACAGCTCTGGTGGACATTCCTGCAGTCAGCATGCCAATTGGAACATTTGAGACAAATAAGCTTTTTGTGAGTATGGAACATTTCTAGAGTCTTATTTCAGCTCATGAAACATGGGACCAACACTTTCAAATCAAATCAAATCAAATTTTATTGGTCACATGCGCCGAATACAACAGGTGCAGACATTACAGTGAAACGCTTACTTACAGCCCTTAACCAACAGTGCATTTATTTTTAACAAAAAAAGTAAAAATAAAACAACAAAAAAAAGTGTTGAGGAAAAAAAAGAGCAGAAGTAAAATAAAGTGACAGTAGGGAGGCTATATATACAGGGGGGGTACCGGTGCAGAGTCAAGCTGTTGAGAAGTCTTTTGGACCTAGACTTGGCACTCCGGTACCGCTTGCCGTGCGGTAGCAGAGAGAACAGTCTATGACTAGGGTGGCTGGAGTCTTTGACAATTTTGAGGGCCTTCCTCTGACACCGCCTGGTATAGAGGTCCTGGATGGCAGGAAGCTTGGCCCCAGTGATGTACTGGGCCGTACGCACTACCCTCTGTAGTGCCTTGCGGTCGGAGGCCAAGCAGTTGCCATACCAGGCGGTGATGCAACCAGTCAGGATGCTCTCGATGGTGCAGCTGTAGAATTTTTTGAGGATCTGAGGACCCATGCCAAATCTTTTCAGTCTCCTGAGGGGGAATAGGCTTTGTGGTGGCCTCTTCACGACTGTCTTGGTGTGTTTATATTTTTGCTCAATATAGAGCAAGTTTGTTGATCTTTTGTAGGCTTGAAATGTCAGCTGACGGGTGATGAAAGATGGTTATGTCTAGGTACAAACAGAAACACGATGTTAATATAACACCGAGGCACATGGTAAATAAAGGGTAAACAAACTGAAATACTCACAGTGTTGCACAATTAGCAAATAAGGGAAGTGCACTTGTATGCACAACAATCAAACGATCAAAATCTACATAACAATACGAACAAAATACCTTGGCACCACACTCATGCAATACAGTCAATAATGCAATTCTCTAGTGGACCATGCTGGTTTTGGTTGAAAAAAAAAACCTTCTCCGTTGGGGTTTTATGGCGGTGTGCATACTAGTATTAGGTGCATTACCGCCACCTACTGGACTGGAGTGTGATGAGACTATGGAGGTGTTCTAGATTCTGTACTGTAGTCTACATGAATGGAGGAAGGAAATTATTGCTGAGTGAATTACGGTTTGTTCTGGACGGGTTTTGAGTGAATTGGGGAGGGTGAAGCTTATTCCCAGGGATCATTCTTCTAGCCTTTTGATGTTCATAGCTTTGACAGTGAAGGAGGACGTGACCTGTAGTTTCTGCTGCTGGACAGCTAGGACATTAACCTGTCGTGTTTTCCTATCTCATGGAGAGAGTGGTTGAGGCCATTGTGTCCTATTCGCAGACGGGTGATTATGGTTTCTGATCGTCTTGAAAGTCCTTTGTGGTTATTGCTGATTGAAACCAGCGGAGTATACACATCTTCCTTTTACCCCTTTCTGTCCTTTTGCCATTTGTCAGTGATTTTGATTTCCGAGGAGTAACTTAATTTCAGATTTTTCACATTGGAACTATGATGTCATGTAGGGGTCCTTTTGGCCGCTTCATCTGCCACCTGGTTCTCAGGAACCCCCACGTGAGCTGGGACCCAAAGAAAGTTGACCGTTATGGCTTGGTGTTGAATCCTGAGAAGTGCCTGTAAGATGTTGAATACTAGGTCTGGTCTGATAATAGGTCTGGCCTAATACTAGGTCTGGCCTAATACTAGGTCTGGCCTAATACTAGGTCTGGCCTAATACTAGGTCTGGCTGATACTGGTCTGGCCTGATACTAGGTCTGGCCTGATACTAGGTCTGGCCTAATCTAGGTCTGGCCTGATACTAGGTCTGGCCTAATACTAGTCTGGCCTAATACTAGGTCTGGCCTGAACTAGGTCTGGCCTGATACTAGGTCTGGGCCTGATACTAGGTTCTGGCCTAATACTAGTCTGGCCTAGACTAGTCTGGCCTGATACTAGGTCTGGCCTGATACTAGGTCTGGCCTGATACTAGGTCTGGCCTGATACTAGGTCTGGCCTGATACTAGGTCTGGCCTGATACTAGGTCTGGCCTGATACTAGGTCTGGCCTAATACTAGGTCTGGCCTGATACTAGGTCTGGCCTGATACTAGGTCTGGCCTAATACTAGGTCTGGCCTGATACTAGGTCTGGCCTGATACTAGGTCTGGCGTAATACTAGGTCCTGATGAGTGGGTCTGGTGGTCTGTTCTCTTCTATCCAAGGTGAAGATACAGACCATGACTTCACAGGTGATTTGTTTTGTCTTGAACTGTATGTTTTCAATTTTTTTTTAATATCACATGCACAAGTACAGTGAGATGTCTTCCTGGGACAGCGAAGGCTGCTGAGACGTGTCCTGTCACTGGGTCCTTGGAGCCGTCTGTGTAAATATGTGTTTGCGACGTGGTATTGTGACTTTACATACCCTGCTGTCATTAGTCCTTTATCCTCTCCTTCCTGATCATCTCCAGTAGATCAAATCTACTATTGGGGGTGTCGAGCTAGGGCTGCACCAATGGTAAGGGTACAGTTGGTTCCACATAGGTCGACTTCACCCCTAGGTCCTGGACCCATTTAAAAAAATCTTCCATCCAAAGGCTTCATTTTTTTTGGGGGGGGGGTTGAGTATTCCCAGCAATCCTCAAGGATGGACTTCCCCGTGTGAGTGGAGGCGTGTCCTTTAAGGGAAGCCCAGTAAGCAATAGAGGGGTTTTGTCTTCTTAGTTTTAAGGGCATCTCTTTCCAATCGTAGGGAGGATATGGGGAATTATTTAAATGCCCCACAGCTTAGTCTTAGGGTGGCAGCTTGGATAACGTCCAACTTTTGTAATATCCCGCTGAGCCATAGGCCATGCATCCATAGACCATACATCCATAGGCCATACATCCATAGACCATACATCCATAGGCCATACATCCATAGACCATACATCCATAGACCATACATCCATAGGCCATAGGCCATACATCCATAGGCCATACATCCATAGGCCATAGGCCATACATCCATAGGCCATACATCCATAGGCCATGCATCCATAGGCCATGCATCCATAGGCCATACATCCATAGACCATACATCCATAGACCATACATCCATAGACCATACATCCATAGGCCATACATCCATAGGCCATACATCCATAGGCCATACATCCATAGACCATACATCTATAGACCATACAGCCATAGACCATACATCCATAGACCATACATCCATAGACCATACATCCATAGACCATACAGCCATAGACCATGCATCCATAGGCCATACATCCATAGACCATACAGCCATAGACCATACATCCATAGACCATACATCCATACATCCATAGGCCATGCATCCATAGACCATACATCCATAGGCCATGCATCCATAGACCATACATCCATAGGCCATACATCCATAGACCATGCATCCATAGACCATACATCCATAGGCCATAGGCCATACATCCATAGGCCATACATCCATAGGCCATACATCCATAGACCATACATCCATAGGCCATACATCCATAGGCCATACATCCATAGGCCATAGACCATACATCCATAGGCCATACATCCATAGGCCATACATCCATAGACCATACATCCATAGGCCATACATCCATAGGCCATGCATCCATAGACCATACATCCATAGACCATACATCCATAGGCCATACATCCATAGGCCATACATCCATAGACCATACATCCATAGGCCATACATCCATAGACCATACATCCATAGGCCATGCATCCATAGGCCATGCATCCATAGACCATACATCCATAGACCATACATCCATAGACCATACATCCATAGGCCATACATCCATAGGCCATACATCCATAGACCATACATCCATAGGCCATACATCCATAGACCATACATCCATAGGCCATGCATCCATAGGCCATGCATCCATAGACCATACATCCATAGTCAAATTTGGATCTGATGAGAGCGAAATAGACACAATGCGGATAACCCCCCATGAGTACCTGGTTAGACATCTCATTACCCCCCATGAGTACCCGGTTAGACATCTCATTACCCCCCATGAGTACCTGGTTAGACATCTCATTACCCCCCATGAGTACCTGGTTAGACATCTCATTACCCCCCATGAGTACCTGGTTAGACATCTCATTACCCCCCATGAGTACCTGGTTAGACATCTCATTGCCCCCCATGAGTACCTGGTTAGACATCTCATTGCCCCCCATGAGTACCTGGTTAGACATATCAAATCAAATCAAATCAAATTGTATTGGCCACATGCGCCGAATACAACAGGTGCAGACATTACAGTGAAATGCTTACTTACAGCCCTTAACCAACAGTGCATTTATTTTAAACAAAAAAAGTAAAAATAAAACAACAACAAAAAAAAGTGTTGAGAAAAAAAAGAGCAGAAGTAAAATAAAGTGACAGTAGGGAGGCTATATATACAGGGGGGTACCGTTGCAGAGTCAATGTGCGGGGGCACCGGCTAGTTGAGGTAGTTGAGGTAATATGTACATGTGGGTAGATTTAAAGTGACTATGCATAAATACTTAACAGAGTAGCAGCAGCGTAAAAAGGATGGGGTGGGGGGGGCAGTGCAAATAGTCCGGGTAGCCATGATTAGCTGTTCAGGAGTCTTATGGCTTGGGGGTAGAAGCTGTTGAGAAGTCATGAGTACCTGGTTAGACATCTCATTACCCCCCGTGAGTACCTGGTTAGACATCTCATTGCCCCCCATGAGTACCTGGTTAGACATATAATTGCCCCCCCATGAGTACCTGGTTAGACATCTCATTGCCCCCCATGAGTACCTGGTTAGACATCTCATTGCCCCCCATGAGTACCTGGTTAGACATCTCATTGCCCCCCATGAGTACCCGGTTAGACATCTCATTACCCCCCATGAGTACCTGGTTAGACATCTCATTGCCCTCATGAGTACCTGGTTAGACACATCTCATTACCCCCCATGAGTACCTGGTTAGACATCTCATTACCCCCCATGATACCTGGTTAGACATCTCATTGCCCCCCATGAGTACCTGGTTAGACATCTCATTACCCCCCCATGAGTACCCGGTTAGACATCTCATTGCCCCCCATGAGTACCCGGTTAGACATCTCATTACCCCCCCATGAGTACCCGGTTAGACATCTCATTACCCCCCATGAGTACCCGGTTAGACATCTCATTGCCCCCCATGAGTACCCGGTTAGACATCTCATTGCCCCCCATGAGTACCTGGTTAGACATCTCATTACCCCCCATGAGTACCTGGTTAGACATCTCATTGCCCCCCATGAGTACCTGGTTAGACATCTCATTACCCCCCCATGAGTACCCCCGGTTAGACATCTCATTACCCCCCCATGAGTACCCGGTTAGACATCTCATTGCCCCCCATGAGTACCTGGTTAGACATCTCATTACCCCCCCATGAGTACCCCGGTAGACATCTCATTACCCCCCATGAGTACCTGGTTAGACATCTCATTACCCCCCCATGAGTACCTGGTTAGACATCTCATTACCCCCCCATGAGTACCTGGTTAGACATCTCATTACCCCCCATGAGTACCCCGGTTAGACATCTCATTACCCCCCATGAGTACCTGGTTAGACATCTCATTGCCCTCATGTGCACCCGGTTAGTGGCCGCTCTAACAATGAAAATAAATGTCTTCAAACATGGAAGGCAGTTGGGAGGAGGCAAGATCAGGTGGGAGCATTCTAGCCAATGAAAGGGCAGATAGGGGCGTGAACAACAGGCACAACTCCGATATAAAGTGTTCTTTCTCAAAGTTGCCGGGATGTCACGTGACCTGCATATATCAATACACTCCTAACAACCTAATTATTACGAAACTTCTATTCGATCAAATAAGCCAAATGTAGCAAATAAGCCATACATTGTTTTGTTAACCAAATTCTACACTTATTGACCTCCATACAAAAACTCCTCGCTTGGTTAGCTAAAACAACGCCACCTGCTGGAGAAGACAGGTTTTTGGGCCCATGCTTATCCGTCTAGCTTCGCCTCTACCTCTCTGGGAAAGTTACATCTGTGAAAATCACGAGAAGTGGACTTGTTTAGATTTTAAAAAATGTATCTGTTGATCAGAAGCAACTTGTGTTGGATCTCACGCAAACTGATGGATATAATGTTTCGTACTTTGATTTACGAAGCAGCGCACCTGTCAAACGAGCCATTTCTGCAGCAGCGGAAGAATTCAACATTGCTCTACTGAAGAAGATTCATGGAGCGGTCGATGCGTGTAGAATGAATCGCATGGTAAATTACAGGAAGTAGAAGAGTTCTCGTCTTTTCCTGTGTTTTGAGATGTTTCTATCTCTATCCGAGTGCAGCTGGGATTTGTCAACTACCCTTCCAGCGCGTTTTTCCCCAGACCTTTGCAACGTTACGTCGGCTACCCGCTGTAAAATGTGTGGACATGTATGAAGTGTGTGCTGACGGGAGTCATATAGTCATATAGTAAAGTTGACATTTGTTTCTGCAGCTGAATGATTTCTGGATTTAAATATTTATCATCCGAGGAGCTACATAGAGTTCTGTCTGCTGCGGTCCCACCCTCGCAGGCCCCTGAGCATGAACGGGGAGTTGTAGAGTTTTTGAATGACTTAAGGAGTGGGATGTTTTATTACGTTTTTTTGGTAATACATGTGGATTAATGTTTTTTCCCCCTTCTCCGTAATGGAATGGACCTTTTTTTTTTTTTTTTTTCCACCTCCGTCCAGTCGGTGGCGGCAATACAACAGTAGTTGTGGTATGCCGTACAATTTCAGAGAAGATGAAGAATCTCAAAGTTTTGGCACTTTTATTTTGAAATCCCATAACACTTCCGGGACTGGAAAAGCGAAATTCGAATTGTAGTTGAATAAAGGTTTACCGTGAGTTTTGACAACACCTTTCCTTATTAGTTTTAGACTAGACGTGACAATGTCTCAAGATTGGATTGGTTATAGCTATGCTGCATTGGTCTCGGCAGGAGGACTCATGGGCTATGTAAAAGCAGGTACGGACCATTACACACTTCCAAATGTTTGTTGACTTTACCAAGTAGTTATTTTAAAGTCAGCTGTCAAGAAATATTGATAGAATTGTGCATGGAAGTAGTTATTCTTCAACATGCTGTGTGATTTGTTCCCAAACCAGGAAGTGTAACTTCACTGGTTGCAGGACTTTTCTTTGGGTTTCTAGCCGGAGTTGGTGCCTACCTGATGTCTCAGAATCCTAAGGATGTCTGGCTTTCTCTAGGTGAGTGGGCCAAAACTTTCGCTTGTTATCAATAACACATCCACGACATGTCCTACACGTAGGCTAGTTGATGTTGGTGAGTGCTCAAACATCTACACTGCGCTAACATTTCTTCTCAATGTGTAAATAGGTACCTCAGGAACACTGGCCATTGTCATGGGAATGAGGTTTCTAAACTCCTGGAAGTTCATGCCAGCTGGTCTGATGGCAATAGCAAGGTACTGTGGATGGGGCATCATGTCTCATTAAGGCTTCTGTTAGTAAACCATGGAATAGCTTAACCTCTTTTAGGATCTGAGAGTGAAATACTTACACACTCGTCTCTAACATGTAGACTCAGCTTTCCCAAACAGTCCCATTACAAGTCAGAATGTTGAACAAACTTAATTTCAACTTACTTTACCTGTTGTCCGCCGATTTTATCCCTATGTCGGAGGTAATCTGATACAAAATATCCACAGGGAAGTGTTAAACTGTTTTTTAAAATGTTCAATACTGATGCAATTCGCATGTGACAAACACTTGCACAATATGGCCGAGACTAACCAAACCACAGACCGAAAGGGAAACAATTCCTGCTGTTTGCGAGGAAACGTGCATCGGTGGACTACTTTGGTTACATTCGGCTATTGTTTACATATTGTGCATCGCATGCAATGTGTCAAGAGATTGAAAATACAAGCAACAGAACCTACTGGTGAGCTCAAAACATCACTTTCCTGTGGATACCCTATCTCCACCTCCTATCATCAAAAGGACCAACAGCATGTACAACCGGTAAAGTAAATGTAAATATATTTGTATTCAACATTCTGGTTGTAGCGACTATTGTGTCTTTTTTTTAGGGCGACTTCGGTCAGACTGAAAATCCATGGAGTAACCATGGTAACAGTCTGATGTTTAGGCAAGATGATCGTTTTTATTTTTATTTTTTATTATTGAATTAGGTCTGTTAATGCTAGGTTGGAACAAAAGCTTGCAACCACACTGGCCCTCTGTGGATAAAATAGATTGGCCACCCCCTGGTGGAATGGGACGCTATGACAGGTAGTGGGAATGGTGATAGCCCCGCCCCCACCATGGCAGACAGGTATGAGGGAATTATAATAGCCCCACCCCCTACCATGGCAGACAGGTATGAGGGAATTATAATAGCCCCGCCCCCACCATGGCAGACAGGTACATTTACATTTACGTCATTTAGCAGACGCTCTTATCCAGAGCGACTTACAAATAGATAGAGGGACTGGTGATAGCCCCGCCCCCTACCATGGCAGACAGGTGGAGGGACTGGTGATAGCCCCGCCCCCACCATGGCAGACAGGTGGAGGGACTGGTGATAGCCCCGCCCCCACCATGGCAGACAGGTAGAGGGACTGGTAATAGCCCCGCCCCCACCATGGCAGACAGGTAGAGGGACTGGTAATAGCCCCACTGATAATAGCCCCACTGGTAATAGCCCCACTGGTAATAGCCCCACTGGTAATAGCCCCACTGGTAATAGCCCCACTGGTAATAGCCCCACTGGTAATAGCCCCACTGGTAATAGCCCCACTGGTAATAGCTTCCCCGTGTCAAACATTCAATGTTTGTAAATGAGCTGACTGTGCCTACGTAAACAGGAAATGCAGTGCTATTTTCCAACGAATCCCATAACAAAATGTTCCTATTTTTTTTCTAGTATACTGATGCTGGGGAAGACTGCAATGGGAATGTTCAAGAGACCAAATTATTCATAAATGTGAAGAATATAGGAATTCCACCGTTTTATATTCAGTGTTTGTGGTTTATATATATACTTTTATTTGATATCCAAATGTATATTATTATCATTGCAAAGAAACATGTACAATTGAAACCTTTCAAGACAAGCATATAATGTATGAAAATATCAAATCAAAATATCGATATTCAGCGAGGTTTGTTTAATTTGAAGCTTACATGTGTGGCCGGGGAATGCTTTACTGTCTTTCTGTGAAAATGTACAGCGTTTTAAATAATGTATCATTTTAAAACATTTAACACGTACATGACTATAAATCTAAATCAGAGTGAAGATGCAAAACCAGTTTTACTCCTCATGACAGCTAGGAAAACACTAATAAGGACTTAACCACGCTAGATGTTCAAGAAATGTTCAGACCAAGCTATTTTGTACTTTTTCCTGAATAAAAAAATATATTTGATATACAGACAAATGTTATCTTCCACAAATAAAGTATGGATATCTTGAACTTATTGGCTGCTTTAGTAGTAAAATAATATTTTTTTGAAAAAGAATAATCATGTAATTGAAGGTAATTCTGGAGAATTGTACAGTACACTGGCTGGAACGATGCTAGCGACATGACAACGGTTCACACATCGCAGAATAGTGGGTCTCTCCTGAGATGTGTGCAAACCTGGTGGCCAACTACAAGAAATGTCTAAACTCTGTGATTGCCAACAAGGGTTTTGCCACCAAGTACTAAATCATGTTTTGCAGAGGGGGTCAAATACTTATTTCCCTCATTAAAATGCAAATCAATTTATAACATTTTTGACATGTGTTTTTCAGGATTTTTTAGTTTTTATTCTGTCTCTCACTGTTCAAATAAACCTACCATTAAAATTATAGACTGATCATGTCTTTGTCAGTGGGCAAATGTACAAAATCAGCAGGGGATCAAATACTTTTTTCCCTCACTGTAAATGACTAAAATGTAATGTAAATGTAGTGTGAAAGACAGAGTTGGCGTCCCAAATGACACCCTATTCCCTATATAGTGCACTACTTTTGACCAGAGCCACTATAGGGAATTTGTTACCATGTAGGACACAACCAGAGACTCAGGCTACAGACTGCTGTTTACGTCCACAGCAAGAACACGGTCCCTCTTCTCTCTTGGGTTTCAATAGTGAAAACACAGTTCCGACTGTTCTAATACCCTCCAGGGTTGGAGACAATTCCAATCAGTTCAGGAAGTACACTGAAATTCCAATTCTCTCCAATGCTTTTCAAATATGAACATGTAGAATTGGAATTTGGTTTACTTTCTGAATTGAAATGGAATTGACTCCAGTCTTGATACCCACACTAGCATCCTACCACTCAGTCTTTATACCCACACTAGCATCCTACCACTCAGTCTTTATACCCACACTAGCATCCTACCACTCAGTCTTTATACCCACACTAGCATCCTACCACTGTCTTATACCCACACTAGCATCCTACCACTCAGTCTTTATACCCACACTAGCATCCTACCACTCAGTCTTTATACCCACACTAGCATCCTACCACTCAGTCTTTATACCCACACTAGCATCCTACCAATCAGTCTTTATACCCACACTAGCATCCTACCACTCAGTCTTTATACCCACACTAGCATCCTACCACTCAGTCTTTTATACCCACACTAGCATCCTACCATCAGTCTTTATACCCACACTAAGAGCATCCTACCACTCAGTCTTTATACCCCACACTAGCATCCTACCAATCAGTCTTTATACCCAACACTAGCATCCTACCACTCAGTCTTTATAACCCACACTAGCATCCTACCACTCAGTCTTTATACCCACACGAGCATCCTACCAATCAGTCTTTATACCCACACTAGTCATCCTACCACTCAGTCTTTATACCCACACTAACATCCTAACCACTCAGTCTTTATACCCACACTAGCAATCCTACCACTCAGTCTTTATACCCACACTAGCATCCTACCACTCAGTCTTTATAACCCACACTAGCATCCTACCAACTCCAGTCTTTATACCCACACTAGCATCCTGACCAATCAGTCCTTTATACCCACACTAGCATCCTACCACTCGTCTTTATACCACCACTAACATCCTACCACTCAGTCTTTATACCCCACACTAGCATCCTACCACTCAGTCTTTATACACCCACATACATCCTTTCCACTCATCTTTTTACCCACATAGCATCCTACCACTAGTCTTTTTTCCACCTAGCATCCTACCACTCATTTTGATACCAAAACCCAGCATCCTACCACAGTCTTTTTAAACCCCAAGCACCACCCCTGTCTTTTACCCCCTACTCCTACCCTCAGTTTTTAACCCAATAGCTCCTCCACCTCTTTAATTACCCACACTAACCCCCACTCATCTTTATACCCCCCACTAGCATCCTACCACTCATCTTTACCCCACTAATCCTACCCCCCCAGTCTTTAACCCACACAGCATCCTACCAAAACAGTTTTTTTAACCCCATAGATCCCACCACTCATCTTTATACCCCACTAGCATCCTAAAAAACCAGTCTTTATACCCCCCAGCATCCACCACTCATCTTTTTTACCCACCTACATCCTACCCCTCAGCTTTAACCCCCCCTAGCACCACCCCCAGTTTTACCCCCACTAGCATCCACTATTAATAAAGCCATGTATGTGTAGTCATGCATTGTGGTTTGCTAGTGTGGATATTGGAACACATCCATAATGGGCTCAGCCATACGACTAAGAAGAGTATGTACGTAGGCTGTATCCCAAATTGCACCCTATTCCCCACATAGTGCACTACAGTCGTGGTCAAAAGTTTTGAGAATTACACAAATATTAATTTTCACAAAGTCTGCTGCCTCAGTTTTGATGATGTCAATTTGCATATACTCCAGAATGTCATGAAGAGTGATCAGATGAATTGCAATTAATTGCAAAGTCCCTCTTTGCCATGAAAATGAACTTAATCCCCAAAAAACATTTCCACTGCATTTCAGCCCTGCCACAAAAGGACCAGCTGCCATCATGTCAGTGATTCTCTCGTTAACACAGGTGAGAGTGTTGACGAGGACAAGGCTGGAGATCACTCTGTCATGCTGATTGAGTTAGAATAACAGACTGGAAGCTTTAAAAGGAGGGTGGTGCTTGAAATCATTGTTCTTCCTCTGTTAACCATGGTTACCTGCAAGGAAACATGTGCCATCATCATTGCTTTGCACAAAAAGGGCTTCACAGGCAAGGATATTGCTGCTAGTAAAATTGCACCTAAATCAACCATTTATCGGATCATCAAGAACTTCAAGGAGAGAGGTTCAATTGTTGTGAAGAAGGCTTCAGGGCGCCCAAGAAAGTCCAGCAAGCACCAGGACCGTCTCCTAAAGTTGATTCAGCTGCGGGATCGGGGCACCACCAGTGCAGAGCTTGCTCAGGAATGGCAGCAGGCAGGTGTGAGTGCATCTGCACGCACAGTGAGGCGAAGACTTTTGGAGGATGGCCTGGTGTCAAGAAGGGCAGCAAAGAAGCCACTTCTCTCCAGGAAAAACATCAGGGACAGACTGATATTCTGCAAAAGGTACAGGGATTGGACTGCTGAGGACTGGGGTAAAGTCATTTTGTCTGATGAATCCCCTTTCCGATTGTTTGGGGCATCCGGAAAACACCTTGTCCAGAGAAGACAAGGTGAGCGCTAACATCAGTCCTGTGTCATGCCAACAGTAAAGCATCCTGAGACCATTCATGTGTGGGGTTGCTTCTCAGCCAAGGGAGTGGGCTCACTCACAATTTTGCCTAAGAACACAGCCATGAATAAAGAATGGTACCAACACATCCTCCGAGAGCAACTTCTCCCAACCATCCAAGAACAGTTTGGTGATGACCAATGCCTTTTCCAGCATGATGGAACACCTTGCCATAAGGTAATAACTAAGTGGCTCGGGGAACAAAACATCGAAATTTTGGGTCCATGGCAAGGAAACTCCCCAGACCTTAATCCCATTGAGAACTTGTGGTCGACCCTCAAGAGGCGGGTGGACAAACAAAAACCCACAAATTCTGACAAACTCCAAGCATTGATTATGCAAGAATGGGCTGCCATCAGTCAGGATGTGGCCCAGAAGTTAATTGACTGCATGCCAGGGCGGATTGCAGAGGTCTTGAAAAAGAAGGGTCAACACTGCAAATATTGACTCCTTGCATAAACTTAATGTAATTGTCAATAAAATCTCATAACACTGAAGCAGCGAACTTTGTGAAGAACCAATACTTGTGTCATTCTCAACTTTTGACCACGACTGTACATTTGACCAACACTTCACATGTTGCGTTTGATATTTTGTTCAGTGTAGTTTTCCTTTTCTTTATTTACTGTTTTATTGTTCTGAGAGTATGGTCCCTGATACTAACACCATATTGATCTCTCTGAGAGTATGGTCCCTGATACTAACACCATATTGATCTCTCTCTGAGAGTATGGTCCCTGATACTAACACCATATTGATCTCTCTCTGAGAGTATGGTCCCTGATACTAACACCATATTGATCTCTCTGAGAGTATGGTCCCTGATACTAACACCATATTGATCTCTCTGAGAGTATGGTCCCTGATACTAACACCATATTGATCTCTCTCTGAGAGTATAGTCCCTCATACTAACACCATATTGATCTCTCTCTGAGAGTATGGTCCCTGATACTAACACCACATTGATCTCTCTGAGAGTATAGTCCCTCATACTAACAGCATATTGATCTCTCTGAGAGTATAGTCCCTGATACTAACACCATATTGATCTCTGTTAGATTAATTTGGATTTTAAGAATAATGACTAAAGAATTACACCCCAAACACAGTATAAATGTTAGAATTATCATGTGTCAACCCACTAACAGAAGGGGCGTTACTAACCATTCAAGGGGGGAGGCGGGAACTGTTTAAGAAAGGTGGGAGGAGCATAGTGTTTTTGTTTGTCAAGAAGTATAAAGAAAGGAGATTTGTGTTTTGGCCTCAGAGCTCTCACCGTGAATAAAAATACAGATAAGACTTGTGAGTTGTGGACCTTGAATCATTGATGATTAAAACCAGAGCCTTACAACCTCTGGTAATGATTCAAGCTTAGGGTGAATTAGAGATAGAAATTCACATGACAGATTGGTCCTTCGAGCGGAGCTTAATACATCTTTATCGTTCTGAAGACACCGAATCCGTGCACGGGCGGGTGATAGCATCCGTTACAGTCCTGGCCTTCCACGTTAAGGTTAAAAAACAGGCCGGTGATTACTCTTTATGAACGATAAAGACGTTAACAAGTTTGAAAAAGCATTTTAATCCAGACTGCAAGGAAAAGGTCAGTAATTTTTATTCATGGATTTTGGTAAAATGAGTTGAACTTATTTACCAAAGAAGGTAATAATTATTACGACAGGGAGGGTCCGCAATTGATCCTAGAGGTAAATAGCTATTACAAAAAAAAACTAGTCCGAAATGACATGGTAGTGAATTGCAATCACAAATGTAAACTAAGTTAATATTGTCATTGTACGAATTGCAATGTTCAGTATAAACAGGGAAATGATTATCATCGTATGATAGGGCTGTGTCGGGAGTTCATATATGCGACTGGGCATTTGCTAGAACTGTGCAAACAAGTTTTGACGGATGATAAGGTCGTATGTGTGTGAGACTTAATCCCTCGGAGACGTGATCATTATTTCAGGGGTGGAGGAAAAAAAAAAATAAGTCGTGTGGAAAAAATTGGGTAACTTACTCTTTTCCTGAAACCGGAGTTTTAAATAGAAACTCTGGGTTAGGGGTTAAATAATTTTAAAGGGTTAATTACAAAAGCAAGAGGGGCACTAAGATATTAGCTCCTACGAAAATAATTCGGGAGGGAATTATTTAAAAAACAAAAAGGGGGGAGGGATTTCTTATTGTTCCACGATGGGAAAGACATCTTCTAAACAAGTCCGAGAATTAACGGGAGATGGGAGAAATATGTTTTAGGGGTCCATTTGGGAGAAGAGGTATGAATTTATTGGGCATCTCGAAGTAAAAAAGTTAGTAGGCAGATGCATATAAAATTAGATGAAAAAACAGCGAGCGGAGGGCTAGAGACAGCGAGGGTATGGCTTTTTGAAGCGCGAAGGAGAGAGAAAGGGATATACAGAAAATGAAGTTTCAGGACCTCCCCCACAGCAAGGAGAGAGGTTATATCCAGAGTTGGTAGAGCAAGCTTGGAAAGATGACACCGTTGTCATGTGTAAAAGAAGATTAGGGGTGATCCCCGTACTTCCCCCACCATATGACGGCCAAGCCGGAATGTTGGAAGGGCGGGAAGACGGGGGGCAGAGTAAAGAGGCCAGTGAAGAGAACAGAGGGGGAAGTTTTACAACAGGAGATAGTCAGGTTAAGAATAGAATTGGCTAAAAACACCACAAAGCGATTATTTGAGAGGTACCTATATAAGTCCAACGAGTGGTCCTCTGTGGCTCAGCTGGTGGAGCACGGCGCTTGTAACGCCAAGGTGGTGGGTTCGATTCCCGGGACCACTAATAAAAAAATCAAAAATAATTTTAAAAAATGTATGCACGCATGACTGTAAGTCGCTTTGGATGGAAGCGTCTGCTAAATGACATATTATTATGCGTGTGTATGCGCTTTCGCACTCAAACGTAGACGTACGTTATGAGAGAATATTTGCGTTTTTGGTCAGTTGGCAGACGCTCTAATCCGGAGCGACTTGAAGAACTGCCAATAGAGGTTTGCATGGAACTATTCTGTCGTGTTGGGCATTTGAAAGGCAGAAGATGAAATATGTGTGTATGAGGAAATTCAACGGCGGGTATGAATGATAACCGGATACTACTTAGTATTTGGTTGGTTGGTTAAATGCTAAATAAAAGATTTGAGGCGTGGTTATGGGGTAACTAGGAAGACGCACTTATTCAAAAAGGAATGGGTGGAGAGAGAGTTTTTTACGTGTATTAAAAGTTGCATTAGATAGACATATCTAGAATATTACTAAAGCTATGAAAATATGTTATAAGTACTAACGACATTATTTCTTAAGAAGGAAAATTGTAGGGAAGTTTCCCGCGCCTCCCCATAATGTAGGAAGGAGCAGGGGAGGGGGGAGTGAGAGACAGGACATCGTTCAAATGGTAGGGATGTCATTAAGTGTATGCTGATAAATAATATCAAGCGTTTGTTTTATTGATGGGGGCCGAATCAGAGAAAACTGTTAAAGATATTGAATAGCGAACTGAAAATGAAAGGCATAAAATACAGAATAATTGGACGATTTTAAAACGATAATTTATTTTGGTTAGGAAGCAAGTAGCATTGGCTGTTGTGCTGGGGAAATAGCGCCAGCCTGTGGTGGGTTCTGGATTTGTTGTAAACAACTTTATATTTTAAACTAAAATGAATAGACTACAATTTGAACATCAGAAAAAGGACAATATAATTCGTAATAGTTATTATAATTATTATTGATGGTTATTGCAGTTATTATTATCCTGAGTGGCGCAGTGGTCTAAGGCACTGCATCGCAGGGCTAACTGTGCCACTAGAGATCCTGGTTCAGATCCAGGCTCTGCCGCAGCCGACAGCGACCAGGAGACTCATGGGCAGTGCACAATTGGCCCAGTGTCGTCCAGGGTAGGGGGGAAAATGGCCGGCAAGGATGGAGCTCAGTTGATAGAGCATGGGGTTTGCAACGCCAGGGTTATGGGTTCGATTCCCACGGGGGGAGGCCAGTAAAAAAAAAAATAAAGATAAAAATAATACAAATGTATTCACTAGGTTGCTCTAGATAGGAGCGTCTGCTGGGTGACTAGAATGTAAAGGTATTATCATTGATTCAGTAATGATAGGAGGGAAGTAGCGATAGAGCTGAGAGGGTTGAGAGTTGAGGACAAGGAAAATGATTTGTGGCTCTGGTTGGCGGGAAAAAGGAGAGGCAGAGACATACTTAGAGAGACAGAGGAAGTTAGAGAGGGAGAGAATAAAAGGCTGAGGGACAGAGATAACAGTTTCTGGAGCTTGAAAAGCAGAGACTAACAGAGTAAGAAAAGGAACAGACGAGAGCAGAGTATTTAATGGCCACTAGGGGAAATAGCTGGGATCGGTAAAACTCCAAGATAGAAGAGGAGAGAGATTTACTAGGGGGTGGATCAAATAATTGATAATGGATCATTTGAATGAGATCACATGTAGCAGATTTAGAGTAATCAATTAAATAATCATTGTATACTCAAGGAATTTTGAGGGATTTTATGAAGTTAGGCATATTTAAGTAAAGAGGGAGCTACCAAATTAAGTTGAGCCTAACTATCTTTGATTGTTATTTTTCAATTGGGTTTTTCAAATAAAATAAAAACACACCCAGCATGATGTTTATAAAGGGTTGTTATGTTGAATTTAGGGGAATTTTCAACAGTTCATAGGTGGTGTTTACTATGCTGTGGGATGGAACGGTTTATTGGGTGATATTTGAAACTAAATTCATGGAATAAGCTGCAGTAATCAGAAGAATGTACAATCTAAGGCAAGACAACTATTGCCTAGATCATTGATTTAGCAATAGGGTCAGGTAGATAAGGAAAATAAGAAAACAATTAGATGAAGAATGATGAGCTTTTTGGTAAGGATAGACTTCTGTAAAGCTAAGGTCGTCATTATGTACTGCATACGGGTAAATCAAGTGATCTTATCTACGGGAAGGCAATGGCAGCCCATGGTAAAATCATTTGGAACTCTGAGGAGGAAGAACAGGTTATGTTGTTGCTCTCTTCCCAAACAGTCTTAGCTTTTAATAAATATATCAGGGATGTTACCCAAATGGTAGAGAGTAACGAGGGATATGACATTGGTAGTGATTTAAAGATGATGAAGTTTTTTGGTGGGCTATTAGATATAACTGGGTTAATCATGAACATAGAGATTTTTATTCTTTGTTGCTAGACAGAAGACTTAAGTGACTTACAAAACAGACTTGTCATGTCCAACAATTAGTCTTCAGGTCAAGCCCGGGAGAGCCGGGGTAGAACAGAGGTTGAACTAAACATAAGTGTTTTTACAAGATAAGAGATTGTTTGATTGGATTACTAATTGATTATGAACTGAATGAAAGTCAAATTTAGCCGCCATAAAGAGAAAGGAAGTGGGAGGAGCAATAAAGAAGCAAAAAAGAATCTAAAAAATGAAAGGCATGGCAATTGGTTGATAAATAATCTAAGGGAATGTTTAGGAAGGTGGAAAAAATTGACACATAAGCAGAACTATGTGTCAAGAGGGGGGAAGAGGCTAATTGTATTAGATAATATACGAAGGAGAGGACAAAATACTTTTTAAAAAAAACATTTTTTAGATAGTCTAAAAAGAGAATGCAGTCAGAAATTGTTACATTAATCTGAACATGTGAAGATAGTTTATTAACCACACCCGTATGTCAGAGGTTTTGTGCCCCACAGGTGAACTAAAGGAGAAGGTGACCCACTATCTAACCAGGTGACTGGTGGATCATCCAGTCACTAGAAGGAAAACTGGAAGCCGGCCTGTTGGGAAGGGCCCTATCAGGTTATGTTGGTAACCGCCTTTGCCATTAGAATAGCAGAGAGAGGAACCTGGGTCCATGTTACCCACTGCAAGAAGGTAGGACCACATACAAGCACCGCTTAGCACACGCAGAGTTGACGAGCAGAACTGCGCCACAGGGTGCGGGGGTCACCTCTGTCAATGAAGATCTCCTACCCAGACCTATCATCACTGTAGTGTGTTCCTAGGGTGTGAGTATGGGGTGGTACCGAGCAGAAGGACTCAAGACAGGAGAGGGTTGTTTTTTTTTGGGAATATGGGTGACCCTGAGCTGCATCATAGTCTCGGCAATAGTCGTGGTAGGTCAAAATCCACCACCACCTCGCACCAATTACGCTATGGCCTTACCATTATTAAGAAATAAAGGGAAAGCGACCCGACATACTGACCATCAAGGGCGAGTGATCTACAAAATAGGAGTCAGAGAAGGGTGGGGAGTAAGATTCAAAATTATGATTAGGGATCTTATCAGAGCGGATAAGCAAGCAACATGGGATTATAAGATCCCGTTGTATTTATGTTCAGCCCCCTCAGAGGATTGTTCCTGGGCTCAGGTATTTAGACATACTGGGGGAAGGAGATATGAGACGGGGGGGGCTGGACGTCCAGATGGAGGATAAGAAGGTATAACGACATCCCCACGGAGATGGTAGTAACAATAGTAAAGGTCGCTAAAGAGCACATGAAAATAACTTACTGGGCTTGTGCGGACGTATACGGACGGGATACTTGTCTAAGATTATATTTGATGGAGTCAAAAGATATAGAGGGAGCAGGTACTGGCATTAATCCATTAATGACAATAGACCGAGTAAATCAGTCAAGGGATGACGGAGTCAATTTGACTAACCCGTCCACTATGAAAGATTTTCTCCTCCAGGAATGGAACAATGGGGAAGTGGAGGGGGTCCCTGATGAGAATCTCTGGTTAAAGTGGATGAAATACACCGCTAGGGCCTTGGGGGAGACAAATTGTTATGCATGCTCCATTGGGTGACCAGCAATGTTGACCGCCCCAATGCCAAAGGCAATGTTTCCCTGTGTATTAGACCTGGGGTCCAATCAAAAAGAGCCAAATTGCACAGGGATTGGGCTGGCAAAATTGACATACTCGGCCAGCCCACCTAGATTCACTTTAACTCCTGGCGAATACCAGTGTTACATACATAGAAATGGCACCCGTAACTTGGGTGATTTTGATGGCTGTAAGGAGATAATTAATGTGACTGATTTAGATAAGGAAGGAAGGGAAAAAAGATTAGGAACCTAACCATCCCTTTGACTGATGTGTGGTGGGCATGCACTAACAAAGGGAGCATTCGGCAGACATTACCAGAGGGATGGGTTGGGTACTTGTTGTACCAGTATTGTTGGTCCAACCTGTAAGAATTGGTCATCAAAGACCAGTGACAGGAAGAATAATTAGGAGAAAAATAAATAAGTCAGGAATGAAATAGCCCAATTTGGATAGATGGTATAGGCATCCCCCAGGGTGGTTCTAGACGAATACAAAGCTATAAATCAAATATGGGAGAGTTTTACTACAACATTTTTCTGGTGGGGGACAAACAAAAATATGGATTGGATAAATTATATCTATTACAAACCAACAGCGATTTATTGACAAGACTAGAGATGCAGTAAGGGGATCTCTGAGCGATTATCCGCCATCCCCGCTTGTAACTTAGTAGAGGTTGGTTCTAGATCAGGCAGAAAGGGCCGGTTGTCTATAGAAAGATAAGCCATTGTTGCATATTCATCCCTAACAACACCACACTGGATGGGACAGTCACCAGAGCTCTTACAGAATTAACTGCACTGAGTGAAGGATGAACTGAACTCAGAAGTTAGTACATTGTGGATAGGGTGGTTTGATGAAATATTTGGTAAATGGAAAACCCTAGCAGCCACCGTCTTAGGAGCGATCAATGTTTGTATGGGTATTCTTGTATTATGTGGTTGTTGTCTTGTTCCCTGTGTCCGAGGATTAATGAGTCAGGCGTTGGTGAAATGCAGTATCTAAACAATGATGAGAGATGGACTGACTCCGGACTCTGACCAGGGGGAATGTGAAAAACAATCCTCCAGGCTTGGTGGATGACGAAGATTTGGACCCTGAAAGACCGCAATTGGATGAAATGTTTATTAGTTCTGATGTGATCTCTGAGATTAATCATGCTTGTAAAATACATTTATCCTGAATGTGGGAATATTTAGTCAAAGGGGTGGATTGTTAGATTAATTTGGATTTTAAGAATAATGACTAAAGAATTACACCCCAAACACAGTATAAATGTTAGAATTATCATGTGTCAACCCACTAACAGAAGGGGCGTTACTAACCATTCAAGGGGGGAGGCGGGGAACTGTTTAAGAAAGGTGGGAGGAGCATAGTGTTTTTGTTTGTCAAGAAGTATAAAGAAAGGAGATTTGTGTTTTTGGCCTCAGAGCTCTCACCGTGAATAAAAATACAGATAAGACTTGTGAGTGTTGGACCTGAATCATTGATGATTAAAACCAGAGCCTTACAACCTCTGGTAATGATTCAAAGCTTAGGGTGAATTAGAGATAGAAATTCACATGACAATCTCTCTCTGAGCGTAGGTTCCCTGATACTAACACCACATTGATCTCTCTGAGATATAGTCCCCTGATACTAACACCATATTGATCTCTCTCTGAGAGTATAGCCCTCATACTAACACCATATTGATCTCTCTCTGAGAGTATATCCCTCATACAACACCATATTGGATCTCTCTGATAGTATAGTCCCTGATACTAACACCATATTGATCTCTCTCCTGAGAGTATGGTCCCGGATACTAACACCACATTGATCTCTCTGAGAGATAGTCCCTCATACTAACACCATATTGATCTCTCTCTGAGAGTATAGTCCCTCATACGAACACCCTATTTATCTCTTGAGAGTATGGTCCCCCAACTAAAACCATATTGATTCTCTTGAAGGATGGTCCCCCGATTTCTAACACCAATTGATCTCTCTGAAGGGATAGTCCCCGATCTAAAACCAATTATGATCCTCTGAGAGTATAGTCCCTTTACTAAAAAACCAATTTATCTCTCTTGAGGTATGGTCCCGATACCCAACCCCCACATTTATCTTCGAAGTATTTGTCCCCCCGATACTAAAAAACCATATTTATCTCTCTCTGGAAAATTTGGGCCCTGAATAAAAACACCATATTGATCTCTCTCTGAGGTATTTTTCCCTGATATAACCCTATTGATCTCTCTAGAGTATTCCCCGAAAAACTAACCCATATTTATCCCCTCTCTGAGAGTAGGGGCCTGATTTCTAACCCCCACATTGATTCTCCTGAGAATATAGTCCCCCGATAAATAAAAAAAAAAAATTTTGACTCCTCTCAAAAGTATGGTCCCTTTTAAAAACACCATATTGATCTCTCTGAGAGTATAGTCCCTGATACTAAACAACCATATTGATCTCTCTCTGAGAGTATGGTCCCTGATACTAACACCATATTGATATCTCTGAGAGTATGGTCCCTGATACTAACACCATATTGATCTCTCTCTGAGAGTATGGTAATTGATTCTAACACCATATTGATCTCTCTGAGAGTATAGTCCCTGATACTAACACCATATTGATCTCTCTCTGAGAGTATGGTCCCTGATACTAACACCACATTGATCTCTCTCTGAGAGTATGGTCCCTGATACTAACACCATATTGATCTCTCTCTGAGAGTATGGTCCCTGATACTAACACCATATTGATCTCTCTGAGAGTATAGTCCCTGATACTAACACCATATTGATCTCTCTCTGAGAGTATGGTCCCTGATACTAACACCACATTGATCTCTCTCTGAGAGTATAGTCCCTGATACTAACAACATATTGATCTCTCTCTGAGAGTATGGTCCCTGATACTAACACCATATTGATCTCTCTGAGAGTATAGTCCCTGATACTAACACCATATTGATCTCTCTCTGAGAGTATGGTCCCTGATACTAACACCATATTGATCTCTCTGAGAGTATGGTCCCTGATACTAACACCATATTGATCTCTCTGAGAGTATGGTCCCTGATACTAACACCATATTGATCTCTCTGAGAGTATGACCCTGATACTAACACCATATTGATCTCTCTCTGAGAGTATGGTCCCTCATACTAATACCACATCCTTTATGTGCACATGTGTTTTGTTCTAGTAGAAATACATCTATAATATGTTCTGTTCTATCTAAAATAGTATTTGTATTTCTATCTGATATTACATCTAGTGGCCTTTTTGGGGTCCTTTAGATGATCACAGGTGTCTACCATTACCCCTGATTCACTGTGTGGCTTTATTAGTCCCACTATTGTTTGTGGAGATACCGGTATGCTCTGATGAAGATCGACTGACCAAAAGCGCCACAATTAAAGAAATGTGCATCTGACTGGAAGTGTGCGGAGACTATTTCCCGTTTCTCCAGTTTTGCCTCCAGCACCTTCAAAAGTCAGCTCTGGGTGTGTGGCAGATTCTGTTCTATTATAAATACAAATAAAATATTCTACATTAATGTGGATGTTACCATGATTATGGATAATCATTAATGAATCGTTAAATAACGACGTGTAAAAGTTAGAGGGTCAAAGATCATACCCCCAAGACATGATAACCTCCCCTGTTATTTGTAATTGTGAGAGGTTAGGATGTCTTGGGGGTATGATTTTTGACCATCATCTAACTTTCTCACTCATCATTATTCACGATTCATTCAGGACTAGCCGTAATGATGGTCAAAGTGGCTGGTCAAAAAGCAAACTTCTGGCAATCACAGACACACTAGTGTTGTCTTCTTGCGTTAAATATGACGTAGTATGTCTCTCCCTTAAAAAGGGCGCTTGAAGATTTTGTGCAATTGCACAGTGGATGGCTGAATTTTCCTCCCTGGTTTTGCTTTTGCTTTACTTACGGTAAGGTGGACCCGCAGTGTCCAGTATGGATCAGGTGATCCGCTGACTACGGAGCGTAGGCTGACTGGTGAAAAATATAGCAAATGTCGGAGCATAATTCATTCACGATTTTGGATCAAATTGGAATTCAAATCGCAGCACTCGAACTCCAGTGTAACGATGTCGCGCTAGGACTGTTGCGTGAAGGCGGATTTTTTATATTTTAATTTATGCAATACCACATTTACAGAGGAAAAATATTGTCTACACCATCGACATGGGGCTGTGCTACAGTTTACGTCCCCGGCTCTTCGGGGACCTGAGCGGGTCTATTTCGAACGCTACCTCGGACTCGGATCAGTCTCCAGACCCAGCTGTACCCTGCCGAGCCGGGGGACCTCGTCAAGAGGACACAGGGGGATATGGCGACACCTCGTCGCTCCGAGACGGTAGCGGAAAAGTACGCCTTGGGGACCTAGCCAAGCTCCCGCCCGGGGAGCCCCGCGGTAGAGACAACACGGGCACCGATGGAGTGCTCATACAGAACGGGGGTGGAGTAGGCAAGGGAACGGGCAAGGACCGTAGTCGACGCCTACAGTTGCTACAGAAAACAACAAGCACCCAAAAACAGAAAAACTGGGACAAACTGCCGGAGGCCGAGAGGGAGGCGAAGAAAGTCAGTAAGAATATTGACAGGGCGCTAAAGGAGCTCAAACGGGAGTACAAACAGACTCACCGGCTGCTATTACTGGGTAGGTTGGCAACATGTTGTGAACGGCGGCCTTTCAGATGCCGATAACGGTCATGTAGGCTATTATAGAGAGATGTCAGTGCTGTCGATGCTTATGTCGCGCTATTTTCCACGTGAAACGGTATCCCCGGTAGTCGTCATTTGACTGAGCTGAAGATGGACGTTGTGTATCACATCCTACCTCCTCTACGCACCAGTTTTGTTCTTGTTCTCGCCATCTCTGTTTTGGTTGCGTTTACGGTTACGTTGATGATGATGACTTCCGGGGTTGTTGTTGTTATTATGGTGGGTCTTTTACATCACACACACACACACACACACACACACAAACGCTAAACTGATGCATTTAACAAATAGTGTTAAAAAATGATTCTAAAATATAGGGACATTCGGGTGGTTTAAAGACTCTATAGCTCACAGTATATGTAGGCTACAGGGTTTTCTATCGGTTCTGATTCTCACAAAGTTAAAATGATTCCTTCCTCCAGTCCCATGGCCTTTATACATAGTGCCTGTTACTATGTCCATATATTACCGAGTGTCAGTGCTGTGGGAAAGATGACTTCAACAGATAATACAAAAGTGTGATTCTTCCAAAATATCAAAAACAGTGTGCTTGACAGGTGGTTCAAATCCCTATAAGGTTTTCTACTAACTCTTTCAAACGATTCCTTCCTCTGGTCTCTCTCTCTCAACCATTCACTTCAAATCGATTCCTTCCTCTGGTCTCTCTCTCAACCATTCACTTCAAATCGATTCCTTCCTCTGGTCTCTCTCTCAACCATTCACTTCAAATCGATTCCTTCCTCTGGTCTCTCTCTCAACCATTCACTTCAAATCGATTCCTTCCTCTGGTCTCTCTCTCAACCATTCACTTCAAAACGATTCCTTCCTCTGGTCTCTCTCTCTCAACCATTCACTTCAAAACTATTCCTTCCTCTGGTCTCTCAAACATTCACTTCAAAACGATTCCTTCCTCTGGTCTCTCTTTCAACCATTCACTTCAAAACGATTCCTTCCTCTGGTCTCTCTCTCTCAACCATTCACTTCAAAACTATTCCTTCCTCTGGTCTCTCAAACATTCACTTCAAAACGATTCCTTCCTCTGGTCTCTCTTTCAACCATTCACTTCAAAACGATTCCTTCCTCTGGTCTCTCTCTCAACCATTCACACCACCATCCTACTCTTTACAGTGGCCTCCTCTCTGCCCATATATTACCCAGCGTCAGTGGTGTGGGAAAGATCACTTCATCAGGTCGTTATAAATCACTGGTTGTCCACCTTATTCCTCTTTCTCTCTCTCTGAAACGTCTGAACTGTAACTGTTCAGATGGCTGGTTGGACTGTAACTGTTCAGATGGCTGGTTGGACTGTAACTGTTCAGATGGCTGGTTGGACTGTAACTGTTCAGATGGCTGGTTGGACTGTAACTGTTCAGATGGCTGGTTGGGCTGTAAACTGTTCAGATGGCTGGTTGAACTGTAACTGTTCAGATGGCTGGTTGAACTGTAACTGTTCAGATGGCTGGTTGGACTGTAACTGTTCAGATGGCTGGTTGGACTGTAACTGTTCAGATGGCTGGTTGGACTGTAACTGTTCAGATGGCTGGTTGGGCTGTAAACTGTTCAGATGGCTGGTTGAACTGTAACTGTTCAGATGGCTGGTTGAACTGTAACTGTTCAGATGGCTGGTTGGACTGTAACTGTTCAGATGGCTGGTTGGACTGTAACTGTTCAGATGGCTGGTTGGGCTGTAACTGTTCAGATGGCTGGTTGGGCTGTAAACTGTTCAGATGGCTGGTTGAACTGTAACTGTTCAGATGGCTGGTTGGACTGTAACTGTTCAGATGGCTGGTTGGACTGTAACTGTTCAGATGGCTGGTTGGGCTGTAACTGTTCAGATGGCTGGTTGGACTGTAACTGTTCAGATGGCTGGTTGAACTGTAACTGTTCAGATGGTTGGTTGGACTGTAACTGTTCATATGGCTGGTTGGGCTGTAACTGTTCAGATGGCTGGTTGGACTGTAACTGTTCAGATGGCTGGTTGGACTGTAACTGTTCAGATGGCTGGTTGGACTGTAACTGTTCAGATGGCTGGTTGAACTGTAACTGTTCAGATGGCTGGTTGGACTGTAACTGTTCAGATGGCTGGTTGGACTGTAACTGTTCAGATGGCTGGTTGGACTGTTCAGATGGCTGGTTGGACTGTAACTGTTCAGATGGCTGGTTGGACTGTTCAGATGGCTGGTTGGACTGTAACTGTTCAGATGGCTGGTTGGACTGTAACTGTTCAGATGGCTGGTTGGACTGTAACTGTTCAGATGGCTGGTTGGACTGTAACTGTTCAGATGGCTGGTTGGACTGTAACTGTTCAGATGGCTGGTGGACTGTAACTGTTCAGATGCTGGTTGGACTGTAACCTGTTCAGATGGCTGGTTGGACTGTAACTGTTCAGATGGCTGGTTGGGACTGTAACTGTTTCAGATGGCTGGTTGGGCTGTAACTGTTCAGATGGCTGGTTGGGCTGTAACTGTTCAGATGGCTGGTTGGCTGTAACTGTTCAGATGGCTGGTTGGGACTGTAACTGTTCAGATGGCTGGTTGACTGTAAACTGTTCGATGGCTGGTTGGACTGTAACTGTTCAGATGGCTGGTTGGACTGTAACTGTTCATATGGCTGGTTGGGACTTGTAACTGTTCAGATGGCTGGTTGGACTGTAACTGTTCAGATGGCTGGTTGGACTGTAACTGTTCAGATGGCTGGTTGGACTGTAACTGTTCAGATGGCTGGTGGGACTGTAACTGTTCAGATGGCTGGTTGGACTTTAACTGTTCAGATGGCTGGTTTGGAACTGTAACTGTTTCAGATGGCTGGTTGGACTGTAACTGTTCAGATGGCGGTTGGACTGTAACTGTTCAGATGGCTGGTTGGACTGTAACTGTTCAGATGGCTGGTTGGACTGTAACTGTTCAGATGGTTGTTGGACTGTTCAGATGGTGGTTGGACTGTAACTGTTCAGATGGCTGGTTGGACTGTAACTGTTCAGATGGCTGGTTGAACTGTAACTGTTCAGATGGGTGTTGGACTGTTCAGATGGCTGGTTGGACTGTAACTGTTCAGATGGCTGGTTGGACTGTAACTGTTCAGATGGCTGGTTGAACTGTAACTGTTCAGATGGTTGGTTGGACTGTTCAGATGGCTGGTTGGACTGTAACTGTTCAGATGGCTGGTTGGACTGTAACTGTTCAGATGGCTGGTTGGACTGTAACTGTTCAGATGGCTGTTGGACTGTAAACTGTTCCAGATGGTTGGTTGTTGGACTGTTTTCAGATGGCTGGTTGACTGTAACTGTTCAGATGGCTGGTTGAACTGTAACGTTCAGATGGGTTGGTTGGACTGTTCATATGGTTGGTTTGGGCTGGGGGTAACTGTTCAGATTGCTGGTTGGACTGTAACTGTTCAGATGGCTGGTTGAACTGTAACTGTTCAGATGGCTGGTTGGACTGTAACTGTTCAGATGGCTGGTTGGACTGTAACTGTTCAGATGGCTGGTTGGGCTGTAACTGTTCAGATGGCTGGTTGGGCTGTAACTGTTCAGATGGCTGGTTGGGCTGTAACTGTTCAGATGGCTGGTTGGGCTGTAACTGTTCAGATGGCTGGTTGGGCTGTAACTGTTCAGATGGCTGGTTGGACTGTAACTGTTCAGATGGCTGGTTGGACTGTAACTGTTCAGATGGCTGGTGGACTGTAACTGTCAATGGCTGGTTGGACTGTAACTGTTTCGATGGCTGGTTGGACTGTAACTGTTCAGATGGCTGGTTGGACTGTAACTGTTCAGATGGCTGGTTTGGACTGTAACTGTTCAGATGGCTGGTTGGACTGTAACTGTTCAGATGGCTGGTTGGACTGTAACTGTTCAGATGGCTGGTTGAACTGTAACTGTTCAGATGGCTGGTTGAACTGTTCAGATGGGTGGTTCAGGTTGGACTGGAACTGTTCAGATGGCTGGTTGAACTGGAACTGTTCAGATGGGTGGTTCAGGTTGGACTGGAACTGTTCAGATGGGTGGTTCAGGTTGGACTGTAACTGTTCAGATGGTTGGTTGGGGTTGGCTTTAGTAGAGGGCCAACGTTTCCATTCAGAGAAGCCAGTGGCTTTTATCAAAGACATCAACATAAAGTAGCCTAGTAGTTTAATAACAGACTGACTCAAAGCTGGAGATGGAGTCTTCAGTCTGTGTTGATTCAGATATGATACCAGTATTTAGCCTCGTTTAGGCCTAGTTTCAATACAGCTAGGAACGAACTATGGTGGCAAATAGGAGGGAACGCATTCACGGCAGCACTTCAAAGTTGGGTAGCACTTTACATTAAGATACTTTTTAAGGAGGGTGGTTGTAAAGCGCTTATAAGTAGTTGACAGTTCATTACTAGTGAATACATCATTTATAACTCATTCATCAACAGTTATGAACTGTTAACTGACAGTCCTCGACTACTCTGGCCTGCTGGCCCCCCTACCTCTGGCCTGCTGGCCCCCCTACCTCTGGCCTGCTGGCCCCCCTACCTCTGGCCTGCTGGCCCCCCTACCTCTGGCCTGCTGGCCCCCCTACCTCTGGCCTGCTGGCCCCCCTACCTCTGGCCTGCTGGCCCCGCTACTTCTGGCCTGCTGGCCCCCCTACCTCTGCGGAAGCACAGTTCCCGCACAGCCCAGTCAAAACTGTTCGCTGCTCTGGCACACCAATGGTGGAACAAGCTCCCTCACGACGCCAGGACAGCAGAGTCACTGACCACCTTCCGGAGACACTTGAAACCCCACCTCTTTAAGGAATACCTGGGATAGGATAAAAGTAATCCTTCTACCCCCACAGCCTCCGTACCCAGTGTTACCCCACACTCTCCGTACCCAGTGTTACCCCACAGCCTCCGTACCCAGTGTTACCCCACAGCCTCTGTACCCAGTGTTACCCCACAGCCTCCGTACCCAGGGGTCTGATTAGCAGCCCAGGTATAGGCTATAGGGTTCTTAACAAACTAGCCCTGGGACTTAGGCCTACTTCGTCCCCTCCAGACACCGTGTGTGCCTCCCAAACAGCACCCTATTCCCTAATATGTACAGTGCACTACTTTTGACCAGGCCCCACCCTTTTCCTTCTATGGTGTGCTACTATTTTGTCCAGAGTCCATCACTACAAGGGGAATACGGTACCAGCCAGCCATGGCCCTGGCCAAAAGTAGTGCACTACATACAGTGGGGAGATCAAGTATTTGATACACTGCCGATTTTACAGGTTTTCCTACTTACAAAGCATGTAGAGGTCTGTAATTTTTATCATAGGTACACTTCAACTGTGATAGATGGAATCTAAAACAAAAATCCAGAAAATCACATTGTATGATTTTTAAGTAATTAATTTGCATTTTATTGCATGACATAAGTATTTGATACATCAGAAAAGCAGAACTTCATATTTGGTACAGAAACCTTTGTTTGCAATTACAGAGATCATACGTTTCCTGTAGGTCTTGACCAGGTTTGCACACACTGCAGCAGGGATTTTGGCCCACTCCTCCATACAGACCTTCTCCAGATCCTTCAGGTTTCGGGGCTGTCGCTGGGCAATACGGACTTTCAGCTCCCTCCAAAGATTTTCTATTGGGTTCAGGTCTGGAGACTGGCTAGGCCACTCCAGGACCTTGAGATGCTTCTTACGGAGCCGCTTCTTAGTTGTCCTGGCTGTGTGTTTCGGGTCGTTGTCATGCTGGAAGACCTAGCCACGGTTGTTGGCCAAGATCTCGCGATACATGGCCCCATCCATCCTCCCCTCAATACGGTGCAGTCGTCCTGTCCCCTTTGCAGAAGAGCATCCCCAAAGAATGATGTTTCCACCTCCATGCTTCACGGTTGGGATGGTGTTCTTGGGGTTGTACTCATCCTTCTTCTTCCTCCAAACACGGCAAGTGGAGTTTAGACCAAAAAGCTCTATTTTTGTCTCATCAGACCACATGACCTTCTCCCATTCCTCCTCTGGATCATCCAGATGGTCATTGGCAAACTTCAGACGGGCCTGGACATGCGCTGGCTTGAGCAGGGGGACCTTGCGTGCGCTGCAGGATTCAGCTCTCTTCAGGTCGTTGACCAGGTCCTGCCGTGTAGTTCTGGGCTGATCCCTCACCTTCCTCATGATCATTGATGCCCCACGAGGTGAGATCTTGCATGGAGCCCCAGGGTGATTGACCGTCATCTTGAACTTCTTCCATTTTCTAATAATTGCGCCAACAGTTGTTGCCTTCTCACCAAGCTACTTGCCTATTGTCCTGTAGCCCATCCCAGCCTTGTGCAGGTCTACAATTTTATCCCTGATGTCCTTACACAGCTCTCTGGTCTTGGCCATTGTGGAGAGGTTGGAGTCTGTTTGATTGAGTGTGTGGACAGGTGTCTTTTATACAGGTAACGAGTTCAAACAGGTGCAGTTAATACAGGTAATGAGTGGAGAACAGGAGGGCTTCTTAAAGAAAAACTAACAGGTCTGTGAGAGCCGGAATTCTTACTGGTTGGTAGGTGATCAAATACTTATGTCATGCAATAAAATGCAAATTAATTACTTAAAAATCATACAATGTGATTTTCTGGATTTTTGTATTAGATTCCGTCTCTCACAGTTGAAGTGTACCTATGATAAAAATTACAGACCTCTACATGCTTTGTAAGTAGGAAAACCTGCAAAATCGGCAGTGTATCAAATACTTGTTCTCCCCACTGTAGGGATGCCATTTCAGCCCCAGTGTTCCTCCACAGTAAGGCCTGTTGCTGCCCGGACAGTGCTGGCTAAGGACGGTCGGCACGGCACGGTGTGGTGGTGTCGGTTTGTGTTCTCTCTGTTCCTCTGAAAGTGGACACCTTCCAAGGTGTGCCGGCCCGGCTAATCTGGGTCACTTTATCTGTGTGTAGTAGCAGCCGGCAGGTGTTTTCTTGAGTAACGATACGGTCAGAAGGAAGTATATAAGTAACTGGTTGGAATACAATTCATAAGTCGTCATTTTTGTTGTGGGGTGTTTTGGAACTGGAATCTAGAATTGATCACTGTTTACATTCTAGAATGTCTGGGCTCTAGAATATGACTAGTATTCATGATCGTCACCTTGATGAGGGCTTCCCGCTTATCAGTCTGGCTTCATTTACATTCAAACCACTTGACTTTGTCTGGTGTACTTTGATAGGCCTACTTTGTGTACTGTGTTCTGATTTGGTGGCCGGCCAAGATCACCACTGATTCCAGGACAGGAAGCAGGAAATCCATTGTTAGTTCATATTGGGGCACATGGATACACAACATAGCTCCAGAGAAAGGTGGTGGTGTGGTGGTGTGGTGGTGGGGTGTGGTGGTGGTGGTGTGGTGGTGGTGGGGTGTGTGGTTTGGTGGTGGTGGGGTGTGTAAGGTGGTGGTGGGTGTGGTGGTGGGGTGGTGGTGTGGTGGTGGTGTGGTGTGGTGGTGTGGTTGTGGGGTGGTGGTGCTGTGTGTGAGGTGGTGGTGGGTGTGGGGGGTGTGGTGGTGGGGTGTGTGTAAGGTGGTGGTGCTGTGTGTGGTGTGGTGGTGCTGTGTGTGGTGGTGCTGTGTGTGGTTGTGTGTGTGTGTGTGGTGGTGGTGGTGTGTGTGGTGGTGGTAGTGCTGTGTGTGGTTGTGTGTGTGTGGTAACATCGTTCATTAGCAGTGTTCTTAGATGTCCTTAACTGCCTGTTCACATTTCCTGAGACCCAACTCGACCCCTGACCCTTAGGGCTAGGCACCCCGTCAATCTAAATGGGATTGGATAGGTTTAGGCAGGTAATTGATAGACTTGGTGGGATTGTTCACCCTGTTGTTTACCCAATCATTTCAGATCTACAGGACCACTACTCAGAGAACAGCATTATGAGGGAAAGTGATCAAGGAGGCAAGGAAAAGGGACAAGGAAACAAGGCCAAGAGGATTTATACACAGCCATTGAGATATTCTGGTGGGTTTCCTTTCTTTCAGCTACCAGCATGCATTTTGCTCATTCGAAATGTGTAACCAAACCATCATTAGGAAAGTGGCTGGTTCACCCTTGAGTTGACCTTAACTACAGGTCCAGAGTCAGATATGTTGTTATCCTCCTAATGGTTTAGGTTAGGAATGGGGGTACAATTAATAGAGGGCTGTGTGTCAAGCATCTCAGAGTGGGAGTGCTGGTCTAGGACTAATAATCTCCTCTACTCTTGGCTCAAAGTAGAGGAGTGATTGACTGCATCAATTCTTGTTTTTGTGAAAAAGATTGTGTTAAATTCCAAATTGTCTGTATAATCAATTTACTACTCTGACAGAAATACTTACCCCACCAGACATGCCACCTGGGGTCTCTTCAAAGGGCCCAAATCCAGAACGAATTCAAGGCAACACACAGTTAGAGCTGGGGGATATGGCCTAAAAGTCATATCTCCATTCTTTTGAACTTATGCGTGATATACACAGTACCAGTCAAAAGTTAGGAAACACCTACTCATTCCAGGGTTTTTCTTTATTTTTACTATTTTCTACATTGTAGAATAATAGTGAAGACATCAAAACTATGAAATAACACATATGGAATCATGTAGTAACCACAAAAGTGTTAAACAAATCAACATATATTTTATATTCTTCAAAGTAGCCACCCTTTGCCTTGTGACAGCTTTGCACACTCTTGGCATTCTCTCAACCTGCTTCACCTGGAATGCATTTCAATTAACAGGTGTACCTTCTTAAAAGTTAATTTGTGGAATTTCTTTCCTTCTTAATGCGTTTGAGCCAATCAGTTGTGCTGTGACAAGGTAGGGGTGGTATACAGAAAATAGCCCTATTTGGTAAAATACCAAGTCCATATTATGGCAAGAACAGCTCAAGTAAGCAAAGAGAAACAACAGTCCATCATTACTTTAAGACATGAAGGTCAGTCAATCCGGAACATTAATCCGGAGACTGCGTGAATCAGGCCTTCATGGTCAAATTGCTGCAAAGAAACCACTACTAAAGGACACCAATAAGAAGAGACTTGCTTGGGCCAAGAAACACGAGCAATGGACATTAGACCGGTGGAAATCTGTCCTTTGGTCTGAGATTTTTGGTTCCAACCGCCGTGTCTTTGTGAGACGCAGAGTAGGTGAACGGATGATCTCCACATGGAGGAGGAGGTGTGATGGTGTGGGGGTATTTTGCTGGTGATACTGTCTGTGATTTATTTAGAATTCAAGGCACACTTAACCAGCATCGCTACCACAGCATTCTGCAGCGATACGCCATCCCATCTGGTTTGCGCTTAGTGGGACTATCATTTGTTTTTCAACAGGACATTGACCCAAAACACACCTCCAGGCTGTGTAAGGGCTATTTGACCAAGAAGGAGAGTGATGGAGTGCTGCATTAGATGACCTGGCCAGCCAAGAAGTGCTCAACATATGTGGGAACTCCTTCAAGACTGTTGGAAAAGCATTCCTCATGAAGCTGGTTGAGAGAATGCCAAGAGTGTGCAAAGCTGTCATCAAGGCAAAGGGTGGCTATTTGAAGAATCTAAAATATATTTTGATTTGTTTAACACTTTTTTTGGTTACTACATGATTCCATATGTGTTATTTCATAGTTTTGATGTCTTCACTATTATTCTACAATGTAGAAAATAGTAAAAATAAAGAAAAACCCTTACATGAGTAGGTGTGTCCAAACTTTTGACTGGTACTGTGTGTGTGTGTATATATTTATATATATATATATATATATAGGAAGGTTCACAGTGGACACAGTACAGACCTTCTAGGCAGAGTTGCAAAGAAAAAGCCATATCTCAGACTGCCCATCTTAATATTTTCTTTTTATTGGCCAGTCTGAGATATGGCTTTTTCTTTGCAACTCTGCCTAGAAGGTCAGCATCCCGGAGTCGCCTCTTCACTGTTGACATTGAGACTGGTGTTTTGTGGGTACTATTTAATGAAGCTGCCAGTTGAGGACCTGTGAGGCGTCTGTTTCTCAAACTAGACACTAATGTATTTGTCCTCTTGCTCAGTTGTGCACCGGGGCCTCCCACTCCTCTTTCTATTCTGGTTAGAGCCAGTTTGCGCTGTTCTGTGAAGGGAGTGCACAGCGTTGTACGAGATCTTTAGTTTCTTGACAACTTCTCGCATGGAATAGCCTTCATTTCTCAGAACAAGAATAGACTGATGAGTTTCAGAAGAAAGTTATTTGTTTCTGGCCATTTTGACCCTGTAATCGAACCCACAATTGCTGATGCTCCAGATACTCAACTAGTCTCAAGAAGGCCAGTCTTATTGCTTCTTTAATCAGCACAACAGTTTTCAGCTGTGCTAACATAATTGCAAAATGGTTTTCTAATGATCAATTAGCCTTTTAAAATGATAAACTTGGATTAGCAAACACAACGTGCCATTGGAACACAGGACTGATGGTTGCTGATAATGGGCCTATGTAGATATTCCATTAAAAATCAGCTGTTTCCAGCTACAATAGCCATTTACAACATTAACAATGTCAACACTGTATTTCTGATCAATTTGTAGTTATTTGAATGGACAAAATAATTGCTTTTCTTTCGAAAACAAGGACATTTCTAAGTGACCCCAAACTTTTGAACCATAGTGTATATATAAAAGATTATTGCGATACAGGTACAGTGGGGAAAAAAAGTATTTAGTCAGCCACCAATTGTGGCTAAATACTTTTTTCCCCCACTGTATTTGGAACATAGCGCTAAAACATACATTCAAATGAATTCAATATATCGCCCAGACAGACCCGGCGACAGGATAAAGTGACTAATGGGGGCAGTTGAAATCGGTGAGGGGGCACAATTTTGGGGGGGGGGGTTCTTGCATTATATGGAATTATATTGAATTCTGCTTATATCACACTATACCATAAACAACCGTCCGAGACTCCGACCGAGACCATTTGAAGTGACAGGTTGGCGCGAAATCTGCACTGTATCAGCACAATGGACAGCACCCTACACGCTAAAGTAAGGCCGTTTTTTGGTAATGAATATAGGCTACAAGATAGATAGGCTGTTTTGTAATAGGTGAATATGTGAATGCAGCCGTACACACAGCTGTCTTACCAAAATAATGTAAACTAAATGCTGAAAGTAGTTGCCTAGTTATTCATGCATGCAAAAATAATATATTAAATAGCAGTTTGGCTTAGAATACCTTCAACTGTGAATGCGAACAAATAAATGCGAACAGAACAAAACAGCGGTGGTACCAAGTAGGCCTAGTAAATTAATATCAGATCAATAAAGACATGACACCATCTATATTTAGTCTAGTTACATTAACAGTAAACAAACACAGTAAACAAAAGGCAAATGGAGATCCAAATAACCAAAATATAGCCTACAGTGAGATGCAGCCACGCACAGCTGTTGTATCCGGCTCGGCGACCGGGAGACCCATGGGGGCGGCGCATAATTGGCCCTGCGTCGTCCAGGGTAGGGGAGGGAATGGCCGGCAGGGATGTATCTCAGTTGGTAGAGCATGGCGTTTGGCAACGCCAGGGTTGTGGGTTCAATTCCCACGGGGGGCCAGTATGAAAAATTTAAATAATGTATGCATTGTAAGTCGCTCTGGATAAGAGCGTCTGCTAAATGACTAAAATTTTAAAAAAATTAAAATGTAAGTGACAGGTTGGCACACTATCAGCACCATGGACAATGCCCTACACACTAAAGCAAGGCCGTTGAAAACCTTTGCTGGCTAAGGAAGTAATTTGCCACTCCATACCCTAGATCTTTGCTGAAAATTATGCCTCTATCACCAAGATTTCGATCAAAACCAACCAGCTAGATTGTTTCTTACCTTTTCAGAAGAGTTGCAGCCTCCTTGATGCTCTGTTGAACTTCCCGAGTAATCAATCAATCATCTTGTAAGATCCTCCTCAAATGCCAGTTGGATTAGTTAAGCTTTCCTCGGGTGTAGCATGCTTCTTCTGTGCTGACTGAACACATTTGTCAAAGTGGAAAATGAGTTCTCGCATGTAACTGTGGACGCCCCGTCCAACTCATGAGCCCTATGATTTCATGTTGAATATGATGTGGCATTGTGGGTATGGTGCTAAACACCTTGGCAAGTTCCTTGTCCTTTCAGAGAGTATATTCCATCAGGAAAAAGTCAACTGCCCCCCCCCCCTCCCCTTTTGACTCTATCGCGTCCAATGTCTCCCTCAGTGGTTGCTGATTTGAAACAAGGAACTCAATGATGTCCGCAATCGCCGACAATATACAGTACATGCGATTTCTTGCCAGCTGCCGATCATTTAAAAAGGGTTGACAACCATGTTCCCAATAGCACTTCAAACTAGTTGTTCTACCCACAATGCAGTGCGTTTCAAATGCTCTTGATGATGCCTACCCAATCCTTAGGTACTATCAATAGCATGCTTCCAGTCAGAATACCCAGCTTGGGTGAAGGTCTGCGTTAGCATTGGACCCAACACAGAACCTTCGACATGGGGGAAACAAAATGCCGTATCTGCGGTAACAGAGTAGTCCAGCCACTCTCTTCCTATGAACCAATTGCTATTAAATGAACGTTTTTTGGACAGAAAACCTGCAGCTAGGGTAGGATTTCTAGGCCTAACCTGGGCTGGCGCCTCTGTTCTAAGATTATCAGGAACAATTGGAAGTGGATTGAATTTATTGAATTTATTAGACAAGGGTGGGTAGGCTGCTGCACGCGGAGCTAGCTGGAGCGCGGTGGTTTGAGGCTGCTGCACGCGGAGCTAGCTGGAGCGCGGTGGTTTGAGGCTGCTGCACGCGGAGCTAGCTGGAGCTCGGTGATTTGAGGCTGCTGCACGCGGAGCTAGCTGGAGCTCGGTGGTTTGAGGCTGCTGCACGCGGAGCTAGCTGGAGCTCGGTGGTTTGAGGCTGCTGCACGCGGAGCTAGCTGGAGCTCGGTGATTTGAGGCTGCTGCACGCGGAGCTAGCTGGAGCTCGGTGATTTGAGGCTGCTGCACGCGGAGCTAGCTGGAGCTCGGTGATTTGAGGCTGCTGCACGCGGAGCTAGCTGGAGCTCGGTGATTTGATGCTGCTGCACGCGGAGCTAGCTGGAGCTCGGTGATTTGAGGCTGCTGCACGCGGAGCTAGCTGGAGCTCGGTGATTTGAGGCTGCTGCTCATTGCGCTCCTCCTCCTTTTGGCTTTGTTTTGGGTACTTTGGTGAAGCCACTTTCTGAAATCCCATCGTAGCTGTGGAGATTAGCTGGTTCCAGCTAGCTAAATAGGCTAAGGCTAATAACACTAATGCTTTTTACAGCTAGCTAAGAAGCTAACTGAACTCTGGAGTGGTGACGGGCATGAGGCAGAGTTGAGTGAAACAGCTTCAACGGTAAAACTTGACCCTGCCCTTTTATAAATCAAATATTACAGGCTGAGGCGTATCACTTCATTCACGTAGCCTACCACAGATGAGCAGCATTTTCCCCCCAGTTTTTTTGTATGGAAACCCAAAGGAGTCATACCAGTCCCCCCCAGTAGCTCATTTGTACTTTTTTGAAAAACATTTGTATATAGGGACCTAAAACTAAAACTGAGGGGGGCTAAGCCCCCTTTTGCCCCCTCGTAAAACCGGGCCGAGCCCAACCCTAGGAACAGTATTATATAGAGCCATGATCACATGGAACTCCCATCTCAAATGACTCAAGCAAACACCAAAATGTGCTTTAAAAAAAACAAAACGCCCCTATCTGCCCTAGTTAAGGCATATGTATACACTGAGCGTACAAAACATTAAGAACACCTTCCTAATATTGAGTTGCACCCCCCCTTTTGCCCTCAGAACAGCCTCAATTCGTCGGGGCATGGACTCTACAAAGTGTTGAAAGCGTTCCACAGGGATGCTGGCCCATGTTGACTCCAATGCTTTTCACAGTTGTGTCAAGTTGGCTGGATGTCCTTTGGGTAGTGGACCATTCTTGATACACACGGGAAACTGTTGAGTGTGAAAAACCCAGCAGTGTTGCAGATCTTAACACAAACCGGTGCGCCTGGCACCTACTACCATACGCCATTTAAAAGACACTTCAGTCTTTTGTCTTGCCCATTCACCCTCTGAATGGCACACGTACACAATCCTTGTCTCAATTGTCTCAAGGCGTAAAAATCCTTCTTTAACCTGTCTCCTCCCCTTCATCTACACTGATTGAAGTGGATTTAACAAGTGACATCAATAAGGGATCATGGCTTTCACCTGGATTCACCTGGTCAGTCTATGTCATGGTGTTCCTAATGTTTTGTATACTCAATATAGACTACAATATTACCTGGTCAGTCTGTCACGGAAAGAGCAGGTGTTCATAATGTTTTGAACACTCAGTGTATGTAGTAATGCATGGATGTGTGCCTGTAATGTCTGTGTTAATGTTTTTAAGTTAATGTCAATTGTGTTTTTGTCTGTCTTTCGTTATGTGTTGGACCCCAGGAAGACTAGCTGTCGCCATTTGGCGTTGGATAATGGGGATCCCAATAAAATCTATAAATCTATGATCGTGATCTAAAAGGTGCTTGACTTCTATCTCCAGCCACCACCTCCACCACAGCTTCCTCGACCCTCCTGGAATGTCACTTTTTGTAATTAAGAGCAGGTGAACTTTCGCTTGTTCTCCCTAAGAGGGTTTTTACCGTTGACCATCAACACTGACCTTTGCTACCACTGCAGGTTATGTTGCCGGTAGCGACAGTAGCCTATGATCGACAAAATGTTATTGAAGCTAGCGTTTTAACTATATGCACCTGTAATGAGATAGCCCTATTGATCCTACCATTGGTATAAAGTATAGCGATGCATCCCAAATTGAACCCTATTCCCCTATATAGTGCACCAGCGCCCTGGTCAAAAGAAGTGCACTGTATAGGAAATAGGGTGACATTTGGGATGCAGACTGAGTTCAGTTCAGGATGTTTAATCAGTTCTAGTTACTTTTATTATAGTTTATTTAAACAAAATGTGATGATATTAACAGATTTAGAGGAGAACAAAAAAGTTCATCACTCTCAGTTTAACGTAGCGCGCGGCTCATAAACTGAACACTCATTGGGCCTACACAGACCGACCGATACCAGGAAGTTACTTCCTCCCTATAGTTGGCTGGATCTAGCCTAGATAGCCTGTAGGCTAGTAAGCTACGTTTCCAGAGTGTCTTCCCCAACACCACTTATAACTGAATTCTTTAGTCTAGTCAAGCTTCTACGACCCAACAATGTCGACCATAGAGGGCTGCCGTAGTAGTAGCCACCTGGTAAATGCATGCTATACCCATCACAGCCACTAGAGGGTGCTATGGGGCTACTTGCTGTGTTGACCTTGCAGTCTGAGGTGCGGAGACGGGTTAAACTACTGTCACCAGTTTATGGATGGACTGAATGAATGCTTGGTTTAGCTCTGGGGGTAAAGTGTACCTTAGGTACAGATCTAGGACCAGTTTTCCCCTCCCTCAACCCATTAGTGGGGGAAATGCTAAACTGACCCAGAATCAGTGTCTAGGGTCAACTTCACCCAACACCCTGGGTTACATTTTTACATTTACATTTGAGTCATTTAGCAGACGCTCTTATCCAGAGCGACTTACAGTTAGTGAGTTCATACATTATTATTATTATTATCATATTTATTTATTTTCATACTGGCCCCCCCATGGGAATCGAACCCACAACCCTGGCGTTGCAAACGCCATGCTATACCAACTAAGCGCCATCCTTGCCGGCCATTCTCTCCCCTACCCTGGACGACGCTGGGCCAATTGTGCGCCGCCCCATGAGTCTTACCATACAGTAGAGCCAGGCATCACTCATCTCCCTTTAACAAGTAACATTAGCATGTTAATGGCCATTATTAAAACCATTTTTAATTTTGTTTATGATTATTGTTTACGAAACCCATGACTAACCAACGGATAGTGTTGCATTTGCTTTGTCTAGGGGTCTTAACCCTAGTTACATGGTCTCTAACCTGAATGAATGTGTGCATAAATGTGAGAAATCAGCGTTTGAGGACCGTGTTGGATGCACATGTGCCCAGGGAGACAGCAACCTTACCTTAGGTCCAGGGAGACAGCAACCTTACCTTAGTTCCAGGGAGACAGCAACCTTACCTTAGGTCCAGGGAGACAGCAACCTTACCTTAGTTCCAGGGAGACAGCAACCTTACCTTAGGTCCAGGGCCAGCGCTTTCTTGACTCCTTTGGGTCGGCCAGTCCAAGCAGATTGTTATTTGTTCAGATGGTCATAAACATAAATATGTACAAAAAGGAAACATACCAAAGGCCCAAACTAAAGATTCAAAATCAAACAAAGGGCCTCATGGCCACCAAACGGCTCTGCCAGCTGGGACACTGACTGACCATCGCCTACCCAGTCCCCTGTAGCTCAGTTGGTAGAGCATGGCGCTTGCAACGCCAGGGTTGTGGGTTCGTTTCCCACGGGGGGGGGGGGGGGGGGGGGCAGGGGCAGTATTGAAATGTATGCACTAACTGTAAGTCGCTTTGGATAAGAGCGTCTGCTAAAATGACTAAAATGTAAATGTTGGCAGTACCTGATGTGCTTATCGACCAGGCGCAGCATATGAAAAAGGTTGCTGCTGCCCCCTGGGGGATAGAATGTGGAAGTGGTAGTGAGCTGTAGAGCCCTATCTAACCTATTCCATAACACTGTGTGAGGACAGAGACAGACAGTGGTCTGGTCTCAACGGCTTCAGTGACATATAGACCAAGAGGAGTGACGATAAGGAAACCCAGGAGGTTTTTCTTGACAACTTGAATTTAGCTGCTGATCCATTGGCGCAGTAGTGCTTCCATAGTTTAAACATCTGAACAGGCTGTGAGCGGATACAATGAATAACAGACGTTCACATTTTCAATGAATAGATGCCTTATTTGTAGAAATTGTCAGTACATTAATCAATGTAATGGATCAAATCAAATGTTATTTATATTTAGTTATTTTTTGCAACAACATTTGTCACAGTGCTTCAACATAACCCCCCAGAGTACTACTAAATACAAAAATCAAATACATTTTATTTAGCAGACGTTCCGACTTACAGGAGCAATTAGGGTTAAGTGCCTTGCTCAAGGGCACATCGACTGATTTTTTCACCTAGTCGGCTCGGGGGATTAGAACCAGCGACTTTTCGGTTACTGGCACAACGCTCTTAACCACTAAGCTACCAGAGTAACAGTACCGTGGCAAGGGGAAAAAACTCCATAAGGAAGAAACATCGAGAGGAACCAGATGCAGCTGTAGTAATATTGGTGGATGTAGCCAGAGGTTTTTAATATTGTTCCATTCCATTCCGTCCTGTCTGTCTGTCTGATATTTGATTTTATCCTTATCTATTGCTACAGTTAAAATGACATCTCATGATAAGTGTTCTTTATTTTGAGATAGAATGTAACATCTATTGAAATAGAAACCTGCTAAAACAAACATACACTCTATCATGCCGCCCTACGCAGCAAGCATGTAAACAGGCCGTTACAGTAAAGATGGGTGAATATGCGCAAGGGCTCTACTCCCGCCGTCTCCTACAGGGGCTGAACTGGCAGTTGCGCGCCAGTGTGGAGAATTACCGCGGCGCAGAGAACCCGCTTTCCCACCGGAGCGGAGGGGCTCTGGTCTTCTTCTTCGGTGGAGTTTATCGGTTGTTGGCATCCAACGTTATGGTGCATTACGAGGGGCTCTGTTGCACACGAGAGAAAACAGAATCCCATGGAGAATTTATCAGATGACAGGACTATACTGAATGCAAATGAAAGAAGTGATAGGAGTTGTTAGCAGGGGAGCAAAACTTTTTTTGGAAAGGGCTAGAAATGATCACGCTGCTCCTAGGTTTTGTTCTTTTAGACCGTTTTTTTGTGTGTGTAGGTGACTGATAACCTGTGTGTGTATGCCTGTGTTATAGTGGGATATTATTTAGTTTGTAGGCTACGATTGAGAACCTAAACCCGAGGTCAGACGCACCTCAACGGACTAGCCGACTCTCGTTATTTCTCTCGGTCGACAGAACGACCAACCCTCCTACCAAACCTGTCTGGTGCAGGCGGATAGTCTCTCCCCTCGTCGTTTTTAGGACTGATAGCTGGACACTGGAAAGTCTGGGAGGGGGGGCTCATGTGATTCTAATGGCCCTCCTAACCTGCTCACAGAAATGATCAAATGATATGGAAGCTGATTGTAGGTGTGTGAGCGATCAGCAGCGTTGTTACATTGTGGCGATGGAAGGTTTTTCTGTGGCTCGGTTCAAAGCTACTTCCTGGTACAACAGAAAGAGGCAGTGCTGAGTTAGAGACCGAATAGACATTTAGATTAGAAAAATACTGAGAGAAGAGGAAAGGAACGATATAGAAACTCTTGGCCAGAAATCCAAAACCTTCGTTTTCTTGTGTATTTCTCCATTTGTTATTTTAACGATTCGAGTTTTTTTGTGGGGGGTGGGGGGTGGGGGGGGAATCAAAAATTGGTTTGGATGCCGAAGGAAGGTCAGGTTGGTTGCGGCTAAAAAGGAATCGTAGCGGGGAGAACATAGCCCTCCCAACGGCGGAGAAGCGTCGCACCATTTAGGTTTTTCATTATAACGTCTTTGGGTATTATTTCGCATTTTCGATAGACGAGGTAGGTCAACGGAAGATGGGTTGTTTGGGCAACAGCAAGACTGAAGATCAACGCATCGACGAAAAGGCACAACGAGAGGCAAATAAAAAAATTGAAAAACAGTTGCAAAAAGAAAGACAATCATATAACGCGACGCACAGGCTCTTATTATTGGGTAAGGTTTTATTAAACGGATATGTGATCTAAATGTCATTCGTTTACCCCAACACGTATTTTGACAGCTTTCGCAATATGTCATGGCGGTGGATATTGATGGAAGCGAAGCCTAGCAATTAGCTTCATTTCGACATCATTCTTATTCATTTTGAACGGTAACAATATGACCCTTATCGTTCCGTTATCAGCAACATTGTAACACTATGTCCTGTTTGCCTCATTCTGAAGGTGCTGGAGAGTCCGGGAAAAGCACTGTTGTGAAGCAGATGAGGATTCTTCACGTAAATGGTTTTAACGCAGAGTGAGTACACGCATCCACTGTTATTGAAGGCCCTACCGAATCTCCATTTGATACACAGGCCCAGATATATATACCTATTTCGGAACATATTTTGTTATAATCAGGGTCTCCCTGGCTGTGAGTGAGACTGCCGAGAATAGGCTTTAGAGAACTGAATGGATTTTCCTCAGGCACTGCAGCGCCTAGGCCCTGTCTGTTAGTGACCAACACACCAGGTACTGCCAGGCGGCTAGCGCTAGCAGAAGCAGTATCACCTGGTTTCCCCAGAAGCAGCTTAAGGCTAATGGATCTAACGATGAACTCAGCCTTAAGATGCTTCTGGGGAAACCAGAACTTTAGGTTCTTGGACAGGACCTAGAGCCGGAGTGGGTCTACGCTGCCTTCGTAGTGGGATCTTTAGGTTCTTGGACGAGGACTATTGTGATGTTGTTGTTATCTTGTTGGTCACGGTCTCCTCACGGCTGTGTTCTGTCCTCCTTCACCAGAGAAAAGAAACAGAAAATCCAAGATATTCGGAAAAACGTAAAGGATGCCATAGTGGTGAGTAGGCTAGCATTAATCTGTGTCCTGTTTTAAATAGATTGGTGGTTTACCGGGTTATTCTGTCCGTCCCAAATGGCACCCTATTCCCTATATAGTGCACTACTTTTGACCAGGGCCCAGGGCACTAGGCCTATACAGGGAATAGGGTGGCATTTGGCATGCATCCTCAGTGTTCGATGGAACACCCCAATCCTATTTCCCTTAATAGATAGGCTTATGATCTCATTTAGCCTGTATTTAGCCTGTATTTAGCCTGTATTTAGCCTGTATTTAGCCTGTATTTATCCAGCTTAACGCCGCTGGGTGTGTTTCTCCCCTCCTCTTTCTAGACCATAGTGTCAGCGATGAGCACCTTGATACCCCCGGTCACTCTAGCCAACCCTGAAGACCAGTTCAGAATCGAGTACATCAAAAGCATAGCTCCTCTCTCGGACGTTGACTACACACAGGTAAGATGGCTGTTTTAGGTTTTCATTCAGGTGTGTGTGTGTGTGTGTGTGTGAGCTTGATGTGTGTGTGTGTGTGTGTGTGTGAGCTTTGTGTGTGTGTGTGTGTGTGTGTGTGAGCTTGGTGTGTGTGTGTGTGTGTGTGGTCAACTTTGCCCAGTAACTTAGAAGAATGAATGTTATACTGTTATTATCAATGCCATTTTGTTAGACTTTGTAAGTCTGTTTTTTTTTTAGTTCTTTAAAAAAAATGAGTCTATGCTACTAAGCACTATTATTTATCTGTGAGGAAAGATTGGAAATGTTGTTGGACTTTTGATCGTCCGTAATCGACAGATAAATATAAACTTTTCGTCAGTTTATCAATGGCGTTGCCTTTCCAGTTTAGTTCCCCCTGGTTTGCGTCCTAAATGGCACACTGTTTCCTACATAGGGCACTACATTTGACCTGGGCCCATAGGGCACTACATTTGACCTGGGCCCATAGGGCACTACATTTGACCTGGGCCCATAGGGCACTACATTTGACCTGGGCCCATAGGGCACTACATTTGACCTGGGCCCATAGGGCACTACATTTGACCTGGGCCCATAGGGCACTACATTTGACCTGGGCCCATAGGGCACTACATTTGACCTGGGCCCATAGGGCACTACATTTGACCTGGGCCCATAGGGCACTACATTTGACCTGGGCCCATAGGGCACTACATTTGACCTGGGCCCATAGGGCACTACATTTGACCTGGGCCCATAGGGCACTACATTTGACCTGGGCCCATAGGGCACTACATTTGACCTGGGCCCATAGGGCACTACATTTGACCTGGGCCCATAGGGCACTACATTGACCTGGGGCCCATAGGGCACTACATTTGTACTGGGCCCATAGGGCACTACATTTGACCTGGGCCCATAGGGCACTACATTTGTACTGGGCCCATAGGGCACTACATTTGTACTGGGCCCATAGGGCACTACATTTGACCTGGGCCCATAGGGCACTACATTTGTACTGGGCCCATAGGGCACTACATTTGTACTGGGCCCATAGGGCACTACATTTGACCTGGGCCCATAGGGCACTACATTTGACCTGGGCCCATAGGGCACTACATTTGACCTGGGCCCATAGGGCACTACATTTGACCTGGGCCCATAGGGCACTACATTTGACCTGGGCCCATAGGGCACTACATTTGACCTGGGCCCATAGGGCACTACATTTGACCTGGGCCCATAGGGCCACTACATTTGACCTGGGCCCATGACCTGGCCCATAGGGCAAATACATTTGACCTGGGCCATAGGGCACTACATTTGTACTGGGCCCATAGGGCACTACATTTGACCTGGGCCATAGGGCACTACATTTGTACTGGGCCCATAGGGCACTACATTGTACTGGGCCCATAGGGCACTACATTTGTACTGGGCCCATAGGGCACTACATTTGACCTGGGCCCATAGGGCACTACATTTGACCTGGGCCCATAGGGCACTACATTTGACCTGGGCCCATAGGGCACTACATTTGACCTGGGCCCATAGGGCACTACATTTGACTGGGCCCATAGGGCACTACATTTGACCTGGGCCCATAGGGCACTACATTTGACCTGGGCCCATAGGGCACTACATTTGACCTGGGCCCATAGGGCACTACATTTGACCTGGGCCCATAGGGCACTACATTTGACCTGGGCCCATAGGGCACTACATTTGACCTGGGCCCATAGGGCACTACATTGACCTGGCCCATAGGGCAGACCTGGGCCCATAGGGCACTACATTTGACCTGGGGCCCCATAGGGCACTACATTACTGGGCCCATAGGGCACTACATTACTGGGCCCATAGGGCACTACATTTGACCTGGGCCCATAGGGCACTACATTTGACCTGGGCCCATCATTACTGGGCCCATAGGGCACTACATTACTGGGCCCATAGGGCACTACATTTGACCTGGGCCCATAGGGCACTACATTTGACCTGGGCCCATAGGGCACTACATTTGACCTGGGCCCATAGGGCACTACATTTGACCTGGGCCCATGGTGCACTCTGTAGGGAATAGGGTGCCCTTCCCGACACCCCTCTGCTGTGTTTTGATCCGGGCTCTGATAGGGTCAAATGGAATAGTCACGTCATGTTTTTCATCATTCTGGAAGTCATCCATTGAAATTCTCTTTCAGTTGCTGCAGTGTTGTGAATGACAAGCTAAAGTGTTTCTGTACTGGTTGCCAACCTGAGAGGGATCAGGACTGTAGCAGATTATTTTACATTTACGTCATTTAGCAGACGCTCTTATCCAGAGCGACTTACAGTTAGTGAATACATTTTTAATTTTTTTTATACTGGCCCCCCGTGGGAATCGAACCCACAACCCTGGCGTTGCAAACGCCATGCTCTATCAACTGAGCTACATCCCTGCCGGCCATTCCCTCCCCTACCCTGGACGACGCTGGGCCAATTGTGCGCCGCCCCATGAGTCTCCCGGTCGCGGCCGGCTGCGACAGAGCCTGGATTCGAACCAGGATCTCTAGTGGCACAGTTAGCACTGCGATGCAGTGCCTTAGACCACTGCCCCACTCAGGAGGCCATTATGTCAACTTTAAAGCTGGGGTCATGTGTATATACTGTATTAAGACATGCACAGGTTCTCAGTTGATTCTTGTCAAGGGGAACAGAGGGTTAGGCCTGATGGTCATATTTCTTATGCATCCTGGTAGTGATGTTATGTCATTTAATGTCTTAAGGTAGAGGCCTAGTTACAATCTACTAGTTACTAGAGGCCTAGCTTTCATAGTGATTCCTAGAGATCGTACCCAGACAAGTTGACACTGTCCTTGCTTTACTGGATGTCATGTGGGTTTGAATGGGCGGCAGGTAGCTTAGTGGTTATGAGCGTTGTGCCAGTAACTGAAGAGGTCGCTGGTTCTAATCCCCGAGCCGACTAGGTGAAAAATCTGTTAATGTGCCCTTGAGCAAGGCACTTAACCCTAATTGCTCCTGTAAGTCGCTCTGGATAAGAGCGTCTGCTAAATGACAAAAAAATTAAACATTTACCGTCCAAAACCACTCCCCTTTTCCCGGGTTAAATAACTGCGAGATACCGATTTTTTTTTTAACAATTATTTTTATGAACAACATGGCCTGAAATGGAACTGTTAAGTTATGTGATGTCTAAATCCGTCTTCTCTACGGCCTCTGCATGATGAATCAACGCTCAGGGTGGAGACAGACAGCCCCTCTCAATATGGAGAGCAGTTCACAATACATATAGACCTATCATCTCACCATGGTAACAATACATGTAGACCTATCATCTCACCATGGTAACAATACATGTAGACCTATCATCTCACCATGGTAACAATACATGTAGACCTATCATCTCACCATGGTAACAATGCATGTAGACCTATCATCTCACCATGGTAACAATACATATAGACCTATCATCTCACCATGGTAACAATACATATAGACCTATCATCTCATGGTAACAATACATATAGACCTATCATCTCATGGTAACAATACATATAGACCTATCATCTCATGGTAACAATACATATAGACCTATCATCTCATGGTAACGTATGTTTTCTTGTGACAGGTAGGCCTACATTTGCTGCAGCCTAGCCTATGCTACTGTAATATAAAGACTGAATGCGTATCTAATTTAACCATCTCCATCTGGCTTTCGGGGGTCACCTTGTTTTTTAATTGTAAAGATGTATTTTTATTGCAGCTGCAGAGTTTTTAAATATCGTTGCTTTAAATCAGTGCACGCGCGAGCACTCTCCCGCTGTCTCTCTCTCTCTCTCTCTCTCTCTCTCTCTCTCTCGCCATCAACTCCATTCAAATTGCATCCAAAATAGATAATCCTGTTCTAGATTGATATACACTGCCTTCGGAAAGTATTCAGACCCCTTGACTTTTTCCACATTTTGTTACGTTACAGCCTTATTCTAAAATGGATTAAATTGTTTTTTTTTTCTCCACTCGTCAATCTACACACAATACCCCACAATAATGACTAAGCAAAAACAGTTTTTTTGAAATGTTTGCTTTCCCAAATTCGCTAGCCTATACTGGTAACTTTGTAGGCTGCATGTGCTGCACCAGAATCGCATGTTCTCTTCTAATAATAATAATAATAATAATAATATGCCATTTAGCAGACGCTTTTATCCAAAGCGACTTACAGTCATGCGTGCATACATTTACTTCTGTTATCATGGTTAGAACGATGTGCGTAATTCCAGTCCATATAATACAGTATAATACAATACAGTACAGTAATACAGTTCACACTCAAACAGATTAGCCTACTGGAGCTAGTTTCATTTAGTTACCCAATAGAGCATATAGCTAGCTACATCTATGGGCTTTATATAGCTAGCTACATCTATGGGCTTTTATATAGCTAGCTACATATATGGGCTTTTATATATCTAGCTACATCTATGGGCTTTATATAGCTAGCTACATCGGGCTTTATATAGCTAGCTACATCTATGGGCTTTTATATAGCTAGCTACATCTATGGGCTTTTATATAGCTAGCTACATATATGGGCTTTTATATAGCTAGCTACATCTATGGGCTTTTATATAGCTAGCTACATCTATGGGCTTTTATATAGCTAGCTACATCTATGGGCTTTTATATAGCTAGCTACATCTATGGGCTTTTATATAGCTAGCTACATCTATGGGCTTTTATATATAGCTAGCTACATCTATGGGCTTTTATATATAGCTAGCTACATCTATGGGCTTTTATATAGCTAGCTACATCTATGGGCTTTTATATAGCTAGCTACATCTATGGGCTTTTATATAGCTAGCTACATCTATGGGCTTTTATATAGCTAGCTACATCTATGGGCTTTTATATAGCTAGCTACATCTATGGGCTTTTATATAGCTAGCTACATCTATGGGCTTTTATATAGCTAGCTACATCTATGGGCTTTTATATAGCTAGCTACATCTATGGGCTTTTATATAGCTAGCTACATCTATGGGCTTTTATATAGCTAGCTACATCTATGGGCTTTTATATAGCTAGCTACATCTATGGGCTTTATATAGCTAGCTACATCTATGGGCTTTATATAGCTAGCTACATCTATGGGCTTTTATATAGCTAGCTACATCTATGGGCTTTTATATAGCTAGCTACATCTATGGGCTTTTATATAGCTAGCTACATCTATGGGCTTTTATATAGCTAGCTACATCTATGGGCTTTTATATAGCTAGCTACATCTATGGGCTTTTCTGTTTTTCTGTTGTGCATAATGTACAGGAGCCTATATCATATAGCCTATGTATTGGATAACAGTACAATTATTTTGGCTTTTCTGGGGTTGGGCTCATGAAATGTCATTAATGTAGGGCTCATAAAATGTATTTAATATATAACTCATCAGGCTGAGGTAGCATAAGGTTTGATTTTTCATGCTGATCAAAGCTTTATAATGCTTTTGAATGAACACTTCCATTTTGGCGGGAAATACCGGGTTACCCGGAGAAAAGTGATTTATTCTCGGGATGGGACGTTTGTAAAATACCGGGAAAATATGAAATCCTAATGTCATGTCATCATAACATAACCCGTTGTAATCCACAACTTTCTTGTGGGATGTTTTCTTCCTCTGTGAGCATGGTTAGGCCTAGTTATGTGATGACAACATGAGGCCTTCAGGATCACTGTCTGTCTGCCTGGTATGACGGGGCCTGTCTTGTGGGTCGGTGGTTTAGGCTTGGGCGGTATACTGTATATACCGTATACCGGGGTGTTTGGAAATGGCCACGGGAGGGTTTTTAAATACCGTCAATACCGTTGAAACGATTTAAAAAAAAAAGTGTTTTTAATAAATTGTAATATTTGTAGCTACTTTTTTAATTAATACCTGCAGTCAACTTGTGCAATACGTTGAGATAAAGAAGATCTAGTTTTTCATTTCACCTGTCATATCGTTGTTCATTATGTAGCTTACTGGTAGTCCCCAGTCACATGGTGCTTGTTTACAATCACACACAGACCAGGGACCGGAGCCTTGCGAGTCACTCACTGTTGTCCAACACACGCCAGGTGATCTAGTTACAGTGTGGAATTCACAACTAAATGTTTGCCTGCTAGATATCTTTATAACCATTTTTAAGTTAACTGTCTTTAAAATATGCTAAATGCTCTGCAGTTGTGCATTTGGTTTGCTAATTGTTGTATCTAGTTTAGCTATCTAGCTAAGTGGTTAGCTTCTTCCAAAGTCAATCTTTGCTTGGTAATGGCAGAGAATCCCTTCCTGGATCAAGAGCCTTGCTGTCTAATAAATGGCCATTGTTTAATGTACCTATGTTTGTCCTGTGTAATTATGTTCTTCTTTTCTTTGGGGTCTGCAATGTCATTTTTTATTAAAAATAGTGTTTTATGCAACCCCCCCCCCCCATTAGCAGAATCTATGGATTCAACTTTATAACCACCAGGACCAGCACAGTAAGCATTTAATAATTGATATTTAGAAATGTATCGAGTGGTAGTGTACGTTTTGAAGTCGTTACCTTTATACTTCATTGGGAAACATTATGCTGCACAATTTGACAAAAAAAACGATGGATTTCAGCACCCAAAGAAAAGAACGCAGTTACACACAAATGGTACAAGGCATTAAAGAATGGACAAGTATCGACTCAACCCCATTGAGATGTATACTGTATATTGTTGAGTTTAGTCAGTTATGGGAGGGCCAGTCTCTCTCTCTCTCTCTCCTCTCTCTCTCTCTCTCTCTCTCTCTCTCTCTCTCTCTCTCTCTCTCTCTCTCGTGTGACTGGGCCTGTCTCTGTGTGTGACTGGTCCTGTGTCTCTGTGTGAGCCGTGCCGTGGGGATAGAGACAGGCCAGTTCCCAGGCCTAGCTGAACAACATGTCTCTGTGTTAGTTTTGTCCCAGCCAGTCATCGTCCTCATCACCACATCACTTCGCTCTGTCCTCAGGGTCACCACTACGTTGTCACCTAGTGCCACTGGGGTTCATATCTACAGAATGAGATACTTCTCAGCCCTTTTCAGCTAAATTAGCCTCTCACTCACTATGCTGGTCATCCTTCCCTTTCAGACTGTGCTTGAATCTGATCTGATCCCTTTCTTCCCAATGTACTGCTTTAGGCTACTTGGTGATTTGAAGTAGAATACAAAAAACATGAGTATGTTGAGAACACCACATACAACATACAACTTCATATAAAACAATCATGATTTTAGTTGTATATTGGTGGATGTATGTTCTCAAAACATGGGCAAATTATACAATGTATTCAAAGTAACTTGGACGTTAACCCCATTTGGGATCTCAAGTAAATGTTTAAGGAACTATTGAATGTAGGCTAGGTTCCCTCCACTTTGAAGGAAGTATGTAGACTAGGCTCCCTCCACTTTGAAGGAAGTATGTAGACTAGGCTCCCTCCACTTTGATGGAAGAATGTAGGCTAGGTTCCCTCCACTTTGAAGGAAGTACAGTGCATTCGTGAAAGCATGTTGTATCTGTTTTAACACTGATTCATAAACTATCTATGAATGAATGATTAACAGTCTAAGCTTCTTTAAACTATAAACTAGTCCTCTATACCAGGCGGTGTCAGAGGAAGGATCCAGGCGGTGTCAGAGGAAGGATCCAGCCACTCAGGCCATACACTACCGGTCAAAAGTTTGGACACACCGACTCATTCAAGGGTTTTTCTTTATTTTTACTATTTTCTACATTATAGAATAATAGTGAAGACATCAAAACCTATGAAATAACACATATGGAATCATGTAGTAACCAAAAAAGTGTTAAACAAATCAACATATATTTTATATTCTTCAAAGTAGCCACCCTTTGCCTTGATGACAGCTTTGCACACTCTTGGCATTCTCTCAACCAGCTTCATGAGGTAGTCACCTGGAATGCATTTCAATTAACAGGTGTGCCTTCTTAAAAGTTAATTTGTGGAATTTCTTTCCTTCTTAATGCGTTTGAGCCAATCAGTTGTGTTGTGACAAGGTAGGGGTGGTATACAGAAGATAGCCCTATTTGGTAAAAGACCAAGTCCATATTATGGCAAGAACAGCTCAAATAAGCAAAGAGAAACGACAGTCCATCATTACTTTAAGACCTGAAGGTCAGTCAATTCTGAAGAACTTTGAAAGTTTCTTCAGGTGCAGTCACAAAAACCATCAAGCGCTATTGATGAAACTGGCTCTCATGAATACCACCACAGGAATGGAAGACCCAGAGTTACCTCTAAGGAAGAGGATAAGTTCATTAGAGTTACCAGCCTCAGAACTTGCAGCCCAAGTAAATGCTTCACAGAGTTCAAGTAACAGACACATCTCAACATCAACTGTTCAGAGGAGACTGTGTGAATCAGGCCTTCATGGTCGAATTGCTGCAAAGAAACCACTACTAAAGGACACCAATAAGAAGAAGAGACTTGCTTGGGCCAAAAAACACGAGCAATGGACATTAGACTGGTGGAAATGTGTCCTTTGGTCTGGAGTCCAAATTGGAGATTTTTGGTTCCAACCGCCATGTCTTTGTGAGACGCGGTGTGGGTGAACGGATGATCTCTGCATGTGTATTTCCCACCGTAAACCATGGAGGAGGTGGTGT
>LR778273.1:48238232-48295732 GCA_902810595.1 Coregonus sp. 'balchen' | reverse complement strand
AACCGAATGGTCGCTGGTTCTAATCCCCGAGCCGACTAGGTGAAAAATCTGTCGATGTGCCCTTGAGCAAGGCACTTAACCCTAATTGCTCCTGTAAGTCGCTCTGGATAAGAGCGTCTGCTAAATGACTGTGGGCAGGGGAACCTTTTTTTAAGTTCCTGTAAAAACTCCAATCAGTTTTTTAAATAAAGTTTTATTTCACCCATGATGCATAATCTAGAGGAGCAGTAGAAGTTAAGTCTCTTCTATCTGTTTAGAATTAAAATGTAATTACATTTTTAATATTTGTATTTTCAGTGTTATGATTAACTCAGGCATTTTCGTTATGGGAGCAATGTTAAAATATATTGATTTGTTTAACTTTTTGGGACTGTTGCAGTAATGGGAATTTTGTGGAAATTGTGGTTAAATGCATACTATCTGATTGAAGTACAGATCCTAATCTCAGTGATCCAAGAGGAAATTTCATGAAAAATGACGTTTTAAATAATGTTTTGGTCAAATTTCAGTTTCGTAGACCCGGGTTCGATCCTGGGCTGTGACGCAGCCGGCCGCGACCGGGAGACCCATTAGGCGGCACACGGTTGGCCCAGAGTCGTCCGGGTCGGGGGAGGGTTTGGCCAGCCGGGATGTACTTGTCCCATCGCACTCTGGCGACTCCTGTGGCGGGCACATGCACACTGACACGGTCGGCAGTTGTACGGTGTTTCCGCTACCGGGTTGGGCAAGCGGTGTGTTGAGAGGCGGTGCGGCTTGGCGGGGTAGTGTTTTGGAGGACGCATGGCTCTCGACCTTCGCCTCTCCCGAGTCCGTACGGGTGTTGCAGCGATGGGACAGGACTGTAACTTCCAATTTGGATATTTTATTTATACATTTTTTTATTTCACCTTTATTTAACCAGGTAAGCCAGTTGAGAACAAGTTCTCATTTCCAACTGCGACCTGGCAAAGATAAAGCAAAGCAGTGCGATAAAAACAACACAGAGTTACATATGGGGTAAAAAAAACATAAAGTTAAAAAAAAATACAACAGAAAATATATATACAGTGTGTGCAAATGTAGTAGGTTATGGAGGTAAGGCAATAAATAGGCCATAGTGCAAAAATAATTACAATTAGTATTAACACTGGAATGATAGATGTGCAAGAGATGATGTGCAAATAGAGATACTGGGGTGCAAATGAGCAAAATAAATAACAATATAGGGATGAGGTAGTTGGGCGGGCTAATTTCAGATGGGCTGTGTACAGGTGCAGTGATCGGTAAGCTGCTCTGACAACTGATGCTTAAAGTTAGTTGTCAGAGTTGGGGATCATAGAGTTAAGGATCACAGAGTTAGGGATCACAGAGTTAGGGATCACAGAGTTAGGGATCACAGAGTTGGGGATCACAGAGTTGGGGATCACAGAGTTGGGGATCACAGAGTTGGGGATCACAGAGTTGGGGATCACAGAGTTGGGGATCACAGAGTTGGGGATCACAGAGTTAGGGATCATAGCTTTCACCTGGATTCACCTGGTCAGTCTGTCATGGTGTTCCTAATGTTTTGTATAGTCAATGTAGACTACAATATAATGCAAAGTTAGTATTGATCATATTGAACAATATTACTCTGTCATTTCCATTCTGTATAGAGGGGGTGTTTTGTGTGCTACTGTACCCTGTAAGCCCACCTGAGATAAATGTCAAATTTACAAAAATGACATCAATGTATAAAATTGCAAGGTTAATTTAACAGTAAATTAAGACAACATGCATTTAAAAATGTAAACTCTGTTGTAGTTCACCATGTTGCGAGTAGGAAAACCCCATATTTTCAATTGGAAATAAATATTTATGAATGCACATTAAATATGCTATCATGTGCATATATCAGCACCAATGTCTTAATTTGACAAAGTATGATTACCGATCTGAGAAGGTACAAAAAAAATTCTAAAAATTTGTATCTTATATTATTTATTTTGAGGGTCACCTCAACAAGTTAAAAAAAAAAAAAATTTGCAGCTTTGAAATTGTCGACTAGTGTGAACTTACACAACTGTTAATACGTTTAATAATAAAACATCTGATAAAAATAAAAACTGTTATGGATATAACAAAAAATGAATACAAGTATTCGAAAATCTAATGTCTGTTCGGATATTCAAATAACTGCACATCCCTAGTTTCTACTTTCTATCGAGACGTTCAAGGGTGGCCTGGAGGGTTTTTTAACCCAAACCTCCCGGGGGCCGTATTGAATGGGCCGAGGGCCGCGGGCCGTATTGAATGGGCTCGCGGGCCGGGGGCCGTATTGAATGGGCTCGCGGGCCGGGGGCCGTATTGAATGGGCTCGCGGGCCGGGGGGCCGTATGTCGCCCAGCCCTGCTGTAGCTGATGGCTATGCTTTCTCCAAGGGGAGAGGTGAGGTCACCCAAACTGGGCCCTAGTATTGAAAAACTAGGATGATGTTGGAGATGAGCAACAACAGTGTTAAAGTGAACTAACTCGGTGTGTGTGTGTGGTGTGTGGTGTGTGTGTGTGTGTGTGTGTGGTGTGTGTGTGTGGGTGTGTGGTGTGTTTGTGTGTGTGGTGTTTGTGTGGTGTGGTGTGTGTGTGTGTGTGTGTGTGTGTGTGTGTGGTGTGGTGTGTGTGTGTGTGTGTTTGTGTGGTGTGTGTGTGTGTGTGTGTGTGTGTGTGTGTGTGGTTGTGTGGTGTGTGGTGTGTGGTGTGTGTGTGTGTGTGTGTGTGTCAGTCAGTAGCTCTTTAGGGCACTGCAGCAACACTACATTTATTCAGCCCAATGTCACACGGCTCTGTGGAAAAGAGCCTCCAGGAGTCAGACCACGCGCTCTCTCTCTCCCTCTCCCTCTCCCTGTCTGTCTGTCTTTCTCTCTCTGTCTCTCTCTGTCTCTCTCTCTCTGTCTCTCTCTCTCTCTCTCCTCTCTCTCTCTCTCTCTGTCTCTCTCTCTCTGTCTCCTCTCTCTCTCTCTCTCTCTCTCTCTCCCTCCATCACTTTCTCTCTTTCTGCTCTCTCCATCTCTGTTCCTATAAACAACATTTCTATAGGCTATGCAATTGCATGAGAAAACAGAGTGATGGCCTCTATTAAAAAGAGGAGGATCCCATCAGCTTTCTATAGGCTAGGCCTACTATATTTATTTCTCAACTTTCCTAATATTAAGCACATTGCTTATATTTACAACAGGAGTATAGCCTACCTGGCTGGCATGAAAATAAACCACGGGAAAAGCCTCCTCCATTTACTATTCAATGTTGTTGTTTTTTTATTCATCCCCAGTTCCAACATCGGCATGAAAATGGCCCATTTGTATATTGAAACTAATTTCACACATACACTACCATTCAAAAGTTTGGGGTCACTTAGAAATGTCCTTGTTTTTTCGAAAGAAAAGCATTTTTTTTTTTGTCCATTTAAAATAACATAAATTGATCAGAAATGCAGTGTAGACATTGTTAATGTTGTAAATGGAGGCGACTCCGGGATGCTGACCTTCTAGGCAGAGTTGCAAAGAAAAAGCCATATCTCAGATTGGCCAACAAAAATAAAATTGGTGGCTGACTAAATACTTTTTTCCCCCACCGTATATAGGAAGGTTCACAGTGGACACAACACAGACGAGGGGCTTGGTGTCTGGAGTGGGAAGGTTCACAGTGGACACAGTACAGAGGGAGGGGCTTGGTGTCTGGAGTGGGAAGGTTCACAGTGGACACAGTACAGAGGGAGGAGGGGCTTGGTGTCTGGAGTGGGAAGGTTCACAGTGGACACAGTACAGAGGGAGGGGCTTGGTGTCTGTGGAGTGGGAAGGTTCACAGTGGACACAGTACAGAGGGAGGGGCTTGGTGTCTGTGGAGTGGGAAGGTTCACAGTGGACACAGCACAGAGGGAGGGGCTTGGTGTCTGTGGAGTGGGAAGGTTCACAGTGGACACAGCACAGAGGGAGGGGCTTGGTGTCTGGAGTGGGAAGGTTCACAGTGGACACAGTACAGAGGGAGGGGCTTGGTGTCTGGAGTGGGAAGGTTCACAGTGGACACAGTACAGAGGGAGGGGCTTGGTGTCTGGAGTGGGACAGGTTCACAGTGGACACAGTACAGAGGGAGGGGCTTGGTGTCTGGAGTGGGAAGGTTCACAGTGGACACAGTACAGAGGGAGGGGCTTGGTGTCTGGAGTGGGAAGGTTCACAGTGGACACAGTACAGAGGGAGGAGGGGCTTGGGTCTGTGGAGTGGGAAGGTCAGGTACAGTACAGAGGGGGGGCTTGGTTGTCTGGAGTGGGAGGTTCACAGTGGACACAGTACAGAGGAGGAGGGGCTTGGTGTCTGGAGTGGGAAGGTTCACAGTGGACACAGCACAGAGGGAGGAGGGGCTTGGTGTCTGGAGTGGGAAGGTTCACAGTGGACACAGTACAGAGGGAGGAGGGGCTTGGTGTCTGGAGTGGGAAGGGTCACAGTGGGACACAGTACAGAGGGAGGGGCTTGGTGTCTGTGGAGTGGGAAGGTTCACAGTGGACACAGTACAGAGGGAGGGGCTTGGTGTCTGTGGAGTGGGAAGGTTCACAGTGGACACAGTACAGAGGGAGGGGCTTGGTGTCTGGAGTGGGAAGGTTCACAGTGGACAACAGTACAGAGGGGAGGAGGGGCTTGTGTCTGTGGAGTGGGGAGGTTCACAGTGGACACAGTACAGAGGGAGGGGGGCTTGGTGTCTGGAGTGGGAAGGTTCACAGTGGACACAGCACAGAGGGAGAGGGGCTTGGTGTCTGGAGTCGGAAGGTTCACAGTGGACAACAGTACAGAGGAGAGGGGCTTGGTGTCTGGAGTGGGAAGGTTCACAGTGGACACAGTACAGAGGGAGGAGGGCTTGGTGTCTGGAGTGGGAAGGTTCACAGTGGACACAGTACAGAGGGAGGAGGGCTTGGGTCTGTGGAGTGGGAAGGTTCACAGTGGACACAGTACAGAGGGAGGGGCTTGGTGTCTGGAGTGGGAAGGTTCACAGTGGACACAGTACAGAGGGAGGGGCTTGGTGTCTGGAGTGGGAAGGTTCACAGTGGACACAGTACAGAGGGAGGGGCAGTAACAGAGGGAGGGGCTTGGTGTCTGGAGTGGGAAGGTTCACGTGACACAGTACAGAGGGAGGGGCTTGGTGTCTGTGGAGTGGGAAGGTTCACAGTGGACACAGTTAACAGAGGGAGGGGCTTGGTGTCTGTGGAGTGGGAAGTTCACAGTGGGACACAGTACAGAGGGAGGGGCTTGGTGTCTGTGGAGTGGGAAGGTTCACAGTGGACACAGCACGAGGGGAGGGGCTTGGTGTCGTGGAGTGGGAAGGTTCACAGTGGACACAGTACAGAGGGAGGGGCTTGGTGTCTGTGGAGTGGGAAAGGTTCACAGTGGACACAGCACAGAGGGGAGGGGCTTGGTGTCTGTGGAGTGGGAAGGTTCACAGTGGACACAGTACAGAGGGGGGAGGGGCTTGGTGTCTGGAGTGGGAAGGTTCACAGTGGACACAGCACAGAGGGAGGAGGGGCTTGGTGTCTGGAGTGGGAAGGTTCACAGGGACACAGTACAGAGGGAGGGGCTTGGTGTCTGGAGTGGGAAGGTTCACAGTGGACACAGTACAGAGGGGGAGGGGCTTGGTTGTCTTGGAGTGGGAAGGTTCACAGTGGACACAGTACAGAGGGAGGGGCTTGGTGTCTGGAGTGGGAAGGTTCACGTGGACACAGTACAGAGGGAGGAGGGGCTTGGTGTCTGTGGAGTGGGAAGGTTCACAGTGGACACAGTACAGAGGGAGGGGCTTGGTGTGTGGAGTGGGAAGGTTCACAGTGGACACAGTACAGAGGGAGGGGCTTGGTTGTCTGAGGTGGGAAGGTTCACAGTGGACACAGACCAGAGGGAGGAGGGGCTTGGTGTCTGGAGTGGGAAGGTTCACAGTGGACACAGTACAGAGGGAGGGGCTTGTGTCTGTGAGTTGGGAAGGTTTCACAGTGGACACAGTACGAGGGAGGGGCTTGGTGTTGGAGTGGAAGGTTCACAGTGGACCACGTACAGAGGGAGGGGCTTGGTGTCTGTGAGTGGGAAGGTTCACAGTGGACACAGTACAGAGGGAGGAGGGGCTTGGGTGTCTGGAGTGGGAGGTTCACAGTGGACACAGTACAGAGGGAGGGGCTTGGTGTCTGTGGAGTGGGAAGGTTCACAGTGGGACACAGTACAGAGGGAGGGGCTTGGTGTCTGGAGTGGGAAGGTTCACAGTGGACACGTACAGAGGGAGGGGGCTTGGTGTCTGGAGTGGGAAGGTTCACAGTGGACACAGCACAGAGGGAGGGGCTTGGTGTCTGGAGTGGGAAGGTTCACAGTGGGACACAGTACAGAGGGAGGAGGGGCTTGGTTGTCTGGAGTGGGAAGGTTCACAGTGGACACAGCAACAGAGGGAGGAGGGGCTTGGTGTCTGGAGTGGGAAGGTTCACAGTGGACACAGTACAGAGGGAGGGGGGCTTGGTGTCTGGAGTGGGAAGGTTCACAGTGGACACAGTACAGAGGGAGGAGGGGCTTGGTGTCTGTGGAGTGGGAAGGTTCACAGTGGACACAGTACAGAGGGAGGAGGGGCTTGGTGTCTGGAGTGGGAAGGTTCACAGTGGACACGTACAGAGGGAGGAGGGGCTTGGTGTCTGTGGTGGGAAGGTTCAACAGTGGACACAGTACAGAGGGAGGGGCTTGGTGTCTGGAGTGGGAAGGTTCACAGTGGACACAGTACAGAGGGAGGAGGGGCTTGGTGTCTGTGGAGTGGAAGGTTCACAGTGGAACAGAAAGGGAGGGGCTTGGTTGGAGTGGGAGGTTCAAGTGGACACAAGAGGGGAGGGGGGTTTGTTGTTGTGGAGTGGGAAGGTTCACAGTGGACACAGTACAGAGGGAGGGGCTTGGTGTCTGGAGTGGGAAGGTTCACAGTGGACACAGCACAGAGGGAGGGGCTTGGGTGTCTGGAGTGGGAGGTTCACAGTGGACACAGTACAGAGGGAGGGGGGCTTGGTGTCTGGAGTGGGAAGGTTCAACAGCTGACACAGTACAGAGGGAGGGGCTTGGTGTCTGGAGTGGGAAGGTTCACAGTGGACACAGTACAGAGGGAGGAGGGCTTGGTGTCTGGAGTGGAAGGTTCACAGTGGACACAGTACAGAGGGAGGGGCTTGGTGTCTGGAGTGGGAAGGTTCACAGTGGACACAGCACAGAGGGGAGGGGCTTTGGTGTCTGTGGAGTGGGAAGGTTCACAGTGGAACACAGTACAGAGGGAGGGGCTTGGTGTCTGGAGTGGGAAGGTTCACAGTGGACACAGACAGAGGGAGGGCCTTGGTGTCGGAGTGGAAGGTCACAGGGCACAGTACACAGGGAGGAGGGGCTGGTGTCTGGAGTGGGAAGGTTCACAGTGGACCAGTACAGAGGGAGGGCTTGGTTCTGGGTGGGAAGGTTCACAGTGGACACAGTACAGAGGTAGGGGCTCTGGTGTCCTGTGGAGTGGCGAAGGTAAGTGGACACAGTACAGAGGGAGGGGCTTGGTGTTTGGAGTGGGAAGGTTCACAGTGGACACGCCAGGGGAGGGCTTGGTGTCTGGGGTGGGAAGTTTCACAAGTGGAACAGCACAGAGGGGGCTTGTCGTTGTGAGGGGGGTTCACAGTGGACACATTCACGGAGGAGGGGCTGGTGTCTGGAGGGGAAGGTTCACAGTGGACACAGCACAGAGGCGAGGGGCTTGGTGTCTGGATGGGAAGGTTTCACAGTGACACAGTACAGAGGGAGGAGGGCTTGGTTGTCTGGAGGGGAAGGTCACAGTGGACACAGTACAGAGGGAGGGGCTTTGTGTCTGGTGGAGTGGGAAGGTTCACAGGGAACAGTACAAGGAGGAGGGGTGGTGTCTGTGAGTGGGAAGGTCCACGTGGACACAGTACAGAGGAGGGGCTGGTGTTCTGGAGTGCGGAAGTTCACAGTGGACACAGTCAGAGGTAGGAGGGGCTGGTGTCTGGAGTGGGAAGGTCAAGTGGACACAGTAGAGGGAGGGGCTTGGTGTTCTGGAGTGGGAAGGTCAAAGTGGCACGCAAGAGGGAAGGGGCTGGTCTTGGAGTGGGAGGTCACACAAGTGGGACACAGTACGAGGCAGAGGGGCTTGGTGTCTGGAGTGGGAAGGTCACAGGGGACACCATACAGAGGGACGGGGCTTGTGTCTGGAGTGGGAAGGTTCCAGTGGAAACAGACAGGGAGGGTTGGTGTCGTGGAGGGGAAGTTTCACATGGGAACAGTACAAGAGGGGGCTTGGTGTCTGTGAGTGGAAGGTTACAGTGGACACGACAGAGGAGGGGTTCTTTGTCTGGAAAGTGGGAAGGTTCAAGTGGACCCAGCACAGAGGGAGGGGTTAGTGTGTGGAGTGGAAGTATCACAGTGGACAAGACAGAGGGAGGGTTAGGATGTTGGAGTGGGAAGGTTCACAGTGGACACAGTACAGAGGGAGGGGGCTTGTTGAGTGTCTGTGGAGTGGGAAGGTTCAACGTGAACAGTACAGAGGGAGGGCTTGGTTTGTCTGTGGAGTGGAAGGTTCACAGTGGACACAGTACAGAGGGAGGGGCTTGGTGTCTGTGGAGTGGGAAGGTTCACAGTGGACACAGCACAGAGGGAGGGGCTTGGTGTCTGGAGTGGGAAGGTTCACAGTGGACACAGTACAGAGGGAGGGGGCTTGGTGTTCTGGAGTGGGAAGGTTCACAGTGGACACAGTACAGAGGGAGGAGGGGCTTGGTGTCTGGAGTGGGAAGGTCACAGTGGACACAGTACAGAGGGAGGGGGGCTTGGTGTCTGGAGGAGGTGGGAAGGTTCACAGTGGACGCACAGTACAGAGGGAGGGGCTTGGTGTTCTGGAGTGGGAAGGTTCACAGGGACACCGTACAGGGGAGGGGCTTGGTGTCTGTGGAGGGGGGGGAAGGTCACAGTGGACACAGTACAGAGGGAGGGGCTTGGTGTTCTGGAGTGGGAAGGTTCAAGTGGACACAGCACAGAGGGAGGGGGCTTGGTGTCTGGAGTGCGGATAGGTTCACAGTGGACACAGCACAGAGGGAGGGGCTTGGTGTCTGGAGTGGGAAGGTTCCCACAGTGGAAAAGACAGAGGGGGGGGGCTTTGGGTTTTTGGAGTGGGGGAAAGGGTTTACAGTGGCAAGACGGGGAGGGGTTTTGGTGTCTGGAGTGGGAAAGGTTACGTGGACACAGTACAGAGGGGGGGGTTGGTGTCTGTGGATGGGAAGGTTTACAGTGGACACAGTAGAGGGAGGGGTTGGTGTTTGGAGGGGAAGGTTTACAGTGGACACGTACAGAGGGAGGGGGCTTTGGGGTCTGGAGTGGGAAGGTTTAAAATGGACACAGTACAGGGGAGGGGGGGTTGGTGTTTGGGGTGGGAAGGTTCACATGGACAGTACAAGGGGGGGGTGGTGTCTGGAGTGGGAAGGTTACATGGACAAACCAGAGAGGGGTTGGTGTTTGGAGGGGAAGGTTCACAGTGGAACAGTAAGGGGGGGGGTTGGTGTCTGTGGAGGGGAAGGTTCAAGTGGACACAACAGAGGGGGAGGGGTTGGGTCTGGAGTGGGGGGGTTTCCGTTTGACACAGTACAGAGGGAGGGGCTTGGTGTCTGGAGTGGGATAAGTTCCAGTGGACACGTACAGAGGGAGGAGGGGCGTGGTGTTGGGAGTGGGAAGGTTCACAGTGGGACACAGCACAGAGGGAGGAGGGGCTTGGTGTCTGGAGTGGGAAGGTTCACAGTGGACACAGTACAGAGGGAGGGGCTTGGTGTCTGTGGAGTGGGAAGGTTCACAGTGGACACAACACAGACCTTCTAGGCAGAGTTGCAAAGAAAAAGCCACATCTCAGACTGGCCAATAAAAATAAAAGATTAAGATGGGCAGTCTGAGATATGGCTTTTTCTTTGCTACTCTGCCTAGAAGGTCAGCATCCCTGAGTCGCCTCTTCACTGTTGACGTTGAACTGGTGTTTTGCAGGTACTATTTAATGAAGCTGCCAGTTGAGGACCTGTGAGGCGTCTGTTTCTCAAACTATATACTAATGTATTTGTCCTCTTGCTCAGTTGTGCACCGGGGCCTCCCACTCCTCTTTCGATTCTGGTTAGAGCCAGTTTGCGCTGTTCTGTGAAGGGAGTAGTACACAGCGTTGTACGAGATCTTCAGTTTCTTGGCAATTTCTCGCATGGAATAGCCTTCATTTCTCAGAACAAGAATAGACTGACGAGTTTCAGAAGAAAGTTATTTGTTTCTGGCCACTTTGAGCCTGTAATTGCACCCACAATTGCTGATGCTCCAGATACTCAACTAGTCTCAAGAAGGCCAGTTTTATTGCTTCTTAAATCAGTACAACAGTTTTCAGCTGTGCTAACATAATTGCAAAAGGGTTTTCTAATGATCAATTAGCCTTTTAAAATGATAAACTTGGATTAGCAAACACAACGTGCCATTGGAACACAGGACTGATGGTTGCTGATAATGGGCCTCTGTACGCCTATGTAGATATTCCATTAAAAATCAGCAGTTTCCAGCTACAATAGCCATTTACAACATGAACAATGTCTACACTGTATTTCTGATCAATTTGATGTTATTTTAATGGACAAAAAAATTGCTTTTCTTTCGAAAACAAGGACATTTCTAAGTGACCCCAAACTTTTGAACGGTAGTGTATATTATTTAGTATATGTAAAGACAAGATTAAATCAAGAATAGTCTGATGGGTGTCAATATTATAACTTGTTGATGATGCCCACCGTGTGTAGTCTAAGGCAAGAAACAGCGCATGCATTATTTTTTGCGACTTTTCTAATCATAGTCGCACACCTCATGTAGCCTAGCCCATAGGCCTATATGTTTTGATAAGGTTTGTATCACAACTAAAGTGACAAATAACTCAATGTAGGCTATAGCCCTAGGACACCTGGAATACACTTAGGGAGGACAGAGCCTAGAGAAACCTGTGTCCAGTCATTGTACAATCGTGTGTGAAAACAGAGTTTTGACTGGCCACTATTTAAAAAAAGGATATCAGCTTTCTCGTGCTCAATTCTTAAAATTAAGCACATTAATCCACTCTACAACCGGTGTAGCCTACCTGGCATATTAAAAACGTAATCGCACGTATCATCCATTCGCTATTCAAGTGCAGGCTACTGATTTTACTTATTTTTTATTTTATTTTTGGCATTCTAAATAATAATTCCACACATATATATTAGCGAAGTTATGATTAGTATGTAAAGACCAGATTAAATTGATCCAGGCTCTGTCGTAGCCGGCCGCGACCGGGAGACCCATGGGGCGGCGCACAATTTGGCCCAGGGTAGGGGAGGGAATGGCCGGCAGGGATGTAGCTCAGTTGGTAGAGCATGGCGTTTGCAACGCCAGGGTTGTGGGTTCGCTTCCCACGGGGGGGCCAGTATGAAAAAATAAATAAATAATGTATGCACTCACTAACTGTAAGTCGCTCTGGATAAGAGCGTCTGCTAAATGACTAAAATGTACAATGTAATAGTCTGATGGGTGAGGATATTATCAAGTGATTGTCACATTAAAAATGAGAGACTGATGAAATCCTCATTAGTTGCATCATGCAGCCTTAGGCAGATGGTGCCACAAAGTATTGTAGTTATCAACATTCTACGTTCTGGACGTCAACATTCTAGACGTCAACGTTCTGGACGTCAACGTTCTAGACGTCAACGTTCTGGACGTCAACGTTCTGGACGTCAACGTTCTGGACGTCAACGTTCTGGACGTCAACGTTCTGGATGTCAACATTCTAGACGCTGCAGCATATTGATGTCGTAGTCCAGGAGCTAATGACTGTTTCACCCATTGATGCGGACTTAGGATATATGTTTTGATTTCTAATACATTCTAACTGTTTCTTTAACTGCTCAACACATTTACATTTACGTCATTTAGCAGACGCTCTTATCCAGAGCGACTTACAAATTGGTGCATTCACCTTATAGCCAGTGGGACAACCACTTTACAAACACCGAATGGCCGCATGTGCGGAAATTGGAACTTGGAAATTGTTTGTGGAAAAAATCCTTTCTATTTTATTCAGCTCGATTCAATTGTATTGTTCTTACTATAAAATAATATAAAATAATGCCACAGGAATTTTAAGCAAATCTTGTCTGCTAAATGAACTAGTGTAGCCCACAGCCATTTGGCATAGCCAGATCAGGGCCTAACATACATTTAGTTGACTCAGAGTATGCTATTCTGTTCTTCTGAAATAGACTACATTTTCTTCATATCATGTTTCTTTAGACCTGTCTAAAATAAATAATGGATTCATTGTGAAGGTATAGGCTATATTAAATTGATATATTAGACTTTCAAAAAATTTAGACATTCCAAAGGTCTGCATCAGTGGCTTGTAGGCCATGCTTAGAAGCCAGAGATGATAAACCTGTTTTGTTAATTAACGGTCAATTACCGTGAGACTGGCAGTTATTTGCATGACAATCCCCGGCTGATGAAATGTCAGGACCGCCACAGCCTTATTCCTGACTCTGGGACAGCGACTTGTGGACAAATGTACGTCTCGTCATTGTATCCAGATCTCCGGTGTAAATGGAAGGTGCAGACAGCACAGAAGGAGACCAAAATAGACAGCATGAGAACAAGCAGACATAAACGCTCATTTAAACAAAAAACGAATTTAAAAAAAACGTGATTCTTGCGATACAGGCATTTGGAATGTCGCACAAAAACATACATTCAAATTAATCTAATTTTATATATATCGCCCAGCCTTAGTTTATATATAGAGTAGCCAACCAGGCTAGCAGCTCTGTTTCGGTGCCCTTTCTGGTACATTCTAATGTCTTGATTCCATCTGAAATACACAGAGAAATCATTACTTTATCGAGTTTTCCTCTCAGATTGGAAAAATGTGTTGTGGGTCGTTCCCCTCCTTGACACCCACCATCTCAGATTGTTCTGAAATTGTTTCTGTACTTAGAAACAGATAAGATAAGCGTTCCTGAAACATTATTTTGTTGAAAGACGATTTGAACGCCTGAGAAATTTAAGCTAAATGATTGCACCCAAATTTTCCCATTTCCATTTTTATAGGATTCATATAATATTAAATAAATATTGTACCCAACATCCGATTTGCACAAGAACCTCCTCGCAAACAGTGATTTAAGATGTGAGGAATCAAAATAAATGGATCGAACCCACTACCCCTGGCGTTACAAGCACCGTGCTCTACCAGCTGAGCTACAGAGGACCACTTTTTGTTGGTCTCTTTTTGTTTATCAAATGTATCACAACATTTTCTTTGCAACTTTGGGTAGAAAACCAATAGCTTAAAATAAATGGTGTGGTCCTCCTCATAAATTAAATATTGAATATTTTATATTAATCCTCTAAATGGAAGTGGCGAATTTGGGTGCAATCAATTAGCTTTAATTTCTCAGAGATAAAATTATATTTCAACAAAATATTGCAGAAATGCTTATCTGTTTCTAACTACAGAAATAATTTCAGAACAGTATGAGATGGTGGGTGTCGATCTTCTTTCTTGTGCTTTTTGAGGTGGAACGAACCTTGTGATCTAGAAAGACATGACTTTACCATTTGAAATGACTGAAAATGTCGGGATTTAGTGTATTGTTGTTTTGGATATTGTCTAGGACTATATGATCAGGACTGTTTTCTAAGTAAGAGAACATTAAACCTTTTAACATTTATCTTGTCTTCTCTTGAGATTAAAGTCTCATTTTATAGTTTTACTGCAAGATATGAATTGGCACAATGATGTTAGTTCTTCAAATTATGCATTTGATTAAAACACTAAAATTAAGTAAATAGTCCACATAATCTTGACAAGTATTTTAAAGGTTTAGATTTTCCAGTTTTTATCAAGTTTTTTTTTTGGGTTTCACTCTCGAAAGCATTTTTTAAAATAGAAAAGACACAATTGGATGAGACAAATACCCACAAATACCCCAATAAAAATCTACCATTTTGACCTTGAGCACGGCAGTTAACCCCCAACAACAACTGCTCCTTTGGGCGCCGTGGATGTTGATCAAGGCAGCCCTCCGCACCTCTCTGATTCAGAGGGGTTGGTTTAAATGTGGAAGACACATTTCGGTTGAATGCATTCAGTTGTACAACTGACTAGATATCCCCTTTCCCTAGACTAGTTTGTAGTTTTCATTTAATTGAGAAGGTTTTAGGGAAAGCCTTTCCATCTACCAGAAGACAGTTTTCATTATCATTGGTAACGGTTACAGAGAGTGGTAGACGTGATGCACCGCACACACACAGACAGGGGCATTCACTGATGCATTCTGGTCATGTCTTATGATAAACTTGGGCAAATTAATTAATGTTCAATTTAGTTGATTCCCTACTAAGGTCAATACATTTAGTTGATTCCCTACTAAGAATAATACATTTAGTTGATTCCCTACTAAGATTAATACATTTAGTTGATTCCCTACTAAGGTCAATACATTTAGTTGATTCCCTACTAAGGTCAATACATTTAGTTGATTCCCTACTAAGGTCAATACATTTAGTTGACTCTCAACTAAGGTCAATACATTTAGTTGATTCTCAACTAAGGTCAATACATTTAGTTGATTCCCTACTAAGGTTAATACATTTAGTTGACTCTCAACTAAGGTCAATACATTTAGTTGATTCTCAACTAAGGTCAATACATTTATTTGATTCCCTACTAAGGTCAATACATTTAGTTGACTCTCAACTAAGGTCAATACATTTAGTTGACTCTCAACTAAGGTCAATACATTTAGTTGACTCTCAACTAAGGTCAATACATTTAGTTGATTCCCTACTAAGGTTAATACATTTAGTTGATTCCCTACTAAGGTTAATAAATTTAGTTGATTCCCTACTAAGGTCAATACATTTAGTTGATTCCCTACCAGTTGCATGGGACGTGCAAATTCACCAGCATCGTGCTCTCTCCCTCCTCCGTGTAAAGAAACTCGACTGCAACCAGAGATCTGTATGTAATGATGAGATGCTCATGTCTCTGCCTTAACAATAGGAGTCATTGTCCCAAAGGCAGGAAGACAGGCAACAAGCTCAGGTCCAAAATAAGCCCATAGAAACACATTGGGCTTATTTTGGACAGATTTTGTCGAGAGTGAAACCTCTCGCTGCGTTTCCCTGTCATCGCTCGCTTTGTGACCGACAGGAGCCTGTCCTATCAATAGATCGCTAGAAGATGCATATCGTTCATTGTAGTGAAAGAGAGGGCTCGACGGTCTAGCGAATTGAAACTTTTAAATGAAAAGTAGCCTACTTAATATAAATTGGACATTGTAGCCGGCTGAAAATGGGGTTGGAGACATGGTACTGTTCTGTAGGAGAGGCTGGGGTTGGATACATGATACTGGAGGAGAGACTGGGGTTGGAGACATGATACTGGAGGAGAGGCTGGGGTTGGAGACATGGTACTGGAGGAGAGGCTGGGGTTGGAGACATGATACTGGAGGAGAGGCTGGGGTTGGAGACATGATACTGGAGGAGAGGCTGGGGTTGGAGACATGATACTGGAGGAGAGGCTGGGGTTGGAGACATGATACTGGAGGAGAGGCTGGGGTTGGAGACATGATACTGGAGGAGAGGCTGGGGTTGGAGACATGATACTGTAGGAGAGGCTGGGGTTGGAGACATGATACTGGAGGAGAGGCTGGGGTTGGAGACATGATACTGTAGGAGAGGCTGGGGTTGGAGACATGATACTGGAGGAGAGGCTGGGGTTGGAGACATGATACTGTAGGAGAGACTGGGGTTGGAGACATGATACTGGAGGAGAGGCTGGGGTTGGAGACATGATACTGGAGGAGAGGCTGGGGTTGGAGACATGATACTGTAGGAGAGGCTGGGGTTGGAGACATGATACTGGAGGAGAGGCTGGGGTTGGAGACATGATACTGGAGGAGAGGCTGGGGTTGGAGACATGATACTGGAGGAGAGGCTGGGGTTGGAGACATGATACTGGAGGAGAGGCTGGGGTTGGAGACATGATACTGGAGGAGAGGCTGGGGTTGGAGACATGATACTGGAGGAGAGGCTGGGGTTGGAGACATGATACTGGAGGAGAGGCTGGGGTTGGAGACATGATACTGGAGGAGAGGCTGGGGTTGGAGACATGATACTGGAGGAGAGGCTGGGGTTGGAGACATGATACTGTAGGAGAGGCTGGGGTTGGAGACATGATACTGGAGGAGAGGCTGGGGTTGGAGACATGATACTGGAGGAGAGGCTGGGGTTGGAGACATGATACTGGAGGAGAGGCTGTGGTTGGAGACATGATACTGGAGGAGAGGCTGGGGTTGGAGACATGATACTGGAGGAGAGGCTGGGGTTGGAGACATGATACTGGAGGAGAGGCTGGGGTTGGAGACATGATACTGGAGGAGAGGCTGTGGTTGGAGACATGATACTGGAGGAGAGGCTGGGGTTGGAGACATGATACTGTAGGAGAGGCTGGGGTTGGAGACATGATACTGTAGGAGAGGCTGGGGTTGGAGACATGATACTGTAGGAGAGGCTGGGGTTGGAGACATGATACTGGAGGAGAGGCTGGGGTTGGAGACATGATACTGGAGGAGAGGCTGGGGTTGGAGACATGATACTGGAGGAGAGGCTGGGGTTGGAGACATGATACTGTAGGAGGCTGGGGTTGGAGACATGATACTGGAGGAGAGGCTGGGGTTTGGAGACATGATACTGGAGGAGAGGCTGGGGTTGGAGACATGATACTGGAGGAGAGGCTGGGGTTGGAGACATGATACTGGAGGAGAGGCTGGGGTTGGAGACCATGATACTGTAGGAGGCTGGGGTTGGAGACATGTACTGGAGGAGAGGCTGGGGTTGGAGACATGATACTGGAGAGATGGCTGTGGTTGGAGACATGATACTGGAGGAGAGGCTGGGGTTGGAGACATGATACTGGAGGAGAGGCTGGGGTTGGAGACATGATACTGGAGGAGAGACTGGGGGTTGGAGACATGATACTGGAGGAGAGGCTGGGGTTGGAGACATGATACTGGAGGAGAGGCTGGGGTTTGGAGACATGATACTGAGGAGAGGCTGGGGTTGGAGACATGATACTGGAGGAAGGCTTGGGTTGGAGACATGATACTGGAGGAGAGGCTGGGGTTGGAGACATGATACTGGAGGAGAGGCTGGGGTTGGAGACATGATACTGGAGGAGAGGCTGGGGTTGGAGACATGATACTGGAGGAGAGGCTGGGGTTGGAGACATGATACTGGAGGAGAGGCTGGGGTTGGAGACATGATACTGGAGGAGAGGCTGGGGTTGGAGACATGATACTGGAGGAGAGGGCTGGGGTTGGAGACATGATACTGGAGGAAGGCTGGGGTTGGAGACATATACTGGAGGAGAGGCTGGGGTTGGAGACATGATACTGGAGGAGAGGCTGGGGTTGGAGACATGATACTGGAGGAGAGGCTGGGGTTGGAGACATGATACTGGAGGAGAGACTGGGGTTGGAGACATGGTACTGTAGGAGAGGCTGGGGTTGGAGACATGATACTGGAGGAGAGGCTGGGGTTGGAGACATGATACTGTAGGAGAGACTGGGGTTGGAGACATGATACTGGAGGAGAGGCTGGGGTTGTCCTGGAGGACCAACGCACAGTCCTGTCTTGTAGGACCAATGCACAGTCCTGTCTTGGAGGACCAATGCACAGTCCTGTCTTGTAGGACCAATGCACAGTCCTGTCTTGGAGGACCAATGCACAGTCCTGTCTTGGAGGACCAACGCACAGTCCTGTCTTGGGAAATATTTCATAATGCCCATGATGTATCTACAGTGTGGAGAACAAGTATTTGATACACTGCCGATTTTGCAGGTTTTCCTACTTACAAAGCATGTAGAGGACTCCTCTGAGGAGCCTCCACTGGTGTGTGTGTGTGTGTGTGTGTGTGTTGTAAGACACGGCTGCCTGACTTTCCAAAGGTCTTATTCTGTGAGTTAGGTGGATGAATACGACTACATGTTTGCCCTTCAGAACAACCTGTATATTACATTAATACAATGTGATTGATTGATTTTACATTTTAGTCATTTAGCAGACGCTCTTATCCAGAGCGACTTATAGGAGCAATTATGGTTAGGTGTTGGCTCTGAGATTCGAACCAGTGACCTTTCGGTTACTGGCCCACCGCTCTTAACCGCTAGACGACCTGCCGATTTGATATCTGGTCGGCTTCTAACCTTATGCCCTCTCTCTACCCTCTGTCCAGGAGTTCTTTGATCATGCGAAGAAGCTGTGGGATGACGAGGGAGTTAAGGCGTGCTTCGAGAGATCCAACGAGTACCAGCTCATCGACTGTGCACAATAGTAAGTTCGATCTCCATCATAATCTACCTCCCATCCTCCACCTACTGCTATCAGCTGGTTGTGGGAGCTGTTCTGAATGTTAAGCCTAGCTATCAGCTGGTTGTGGGAGCTGTTCCGAAAGTTAAGCCTAGCTATCAGCTGGTTGTGGGAGCTGTTCCCTAAATTTAAGCATAGCTATCAGCTGGTTGTGGGAGCTGTTCCGAAAGTTAAGCCTAGCTATCAGCTGGTTGTGGGAGCTGTTCCGAAAGTTAAGCATAGCTATCAGCTGGTTGTGGGAGCTGTTCCTAATGTTAAGCCTAGCTATCAGCTGGTTGTGGGAGCTGTTCCTAATGTTAAGCCTAGCTATCAGCTGGTTGTGGGAGCTGTTCCGAAAGTTAAGCCTAGCTATCAGCTGGTTGTGGGAGCTGTTCCTAAATTTAAGCCTAGCTATCAGCTGGTTGTGGGAGCTGTTCCGAATGTTAAGCCTAGCTATCAGCTGGTTGTGGGAGCTGTTCCGAAAGTTAAGCCTAGCTATCAGCTGGTTGTGGGAGCTGTTCCCTAAAGTTAAGCCTAGCTATCAGCTGGTTGTGGGAGCTGTTCCGAAAGTTAAGCCTAGCTATCAGCTGGTTGTGGGAGCTGTTCCGAAAGTTAACTGTCTGCACAAACGTTGTATCAGAAAGCTTTAGGCCTCCCTTTCCTTTAATCGGGTGAACAAGGAAGCTGCTTTGTTGTTGGAACATTTCAACCAGTGTGGTGCTTGGTGATTTGAGTTGCTATAGCTTTGCATTGCAGTGTTTTGTGTTGAATCGGTGAGTCATATTGCTAAAACACTTCCCTTGTTAGCTTTGCCTCTGTAAGCCGTGTCCTCTCTGGGTAGTGTATTTTAAGCTGCACAGATTGGAACCATGATGTGAATATCTGATACAGATGTATGTTTGTTGCGCCTTAGAGAAACACACTTCACCTGCCTTGACTCAGTAACCCGTAGAGCCTAGGTGGAGAGATACTGGCACCCCAATGGTGGAACAAGCTCCCTCACGACGCCAGGACAGCGGAGTCACTCACCACCTTCCGGAGACATTTGAAACCCCACCTCTTTAAGGAATACCTGGGATAGGCTAAAGTATTCCTTCTAACCCCCCCCCCCCCCCCCCCCCCCCAAATTGTAAAGTGGTTATCCCACTGGCTATAGGGTGAACGCACCAATTTGTGAGTCGCTCTGGCTAAGAGCGTCTGCTAAATGACGTTAATGTGCCCTTGAGCAAGGCACTTAACCCTAATTGCTCCTGTAAGTCGCTCTGGTTAAGAGCGTCTGCTAAATGACTAAAATGTAAATGTAATGTAAAAATGTACTTTAGTTAGTCACACAGGGGGTGTCCCAAAATGTCACCCTATTTAGTGCACTTCTTTTGAACAGAGCCCTATGAGCCATGGTCAAAAGTAGTGCACTAAATAGGAAATAGGGTGCCATTTCAGACAGCAATAGACTATTCAGTCAGTCATATTAGTCTCTTTGTTATTCATGAAACTCTTAAATTATGCCTAACTAGGTGTGAAAATAGGGCTTTTTTTTGTGACAATTCTTGACAAATGCTCAATTGATTTACAAAGCCTCAGTACCATTACTAAGGAAGTCACTGTGCTAACTCTTTAAAGGGGAATTTAGCTTTTTTACAACCAAATCTCTGTTTTTGATGTAAATGGCATGCTATAGAAGGGTCCAGACACTTATTTTAGCGATACATTTAAAAAAAAAATGTAGTTCTGTCCTTGAGCTGTTCTTGTCTATTAATTACATTTTAGTCATTTAGCAGACGCTCTTATCCAGAGCCACTTACAGTTAGTGAGTGCATACATTATTATTATTATTTTTCATACCCCATGGGAATCGAACCCACAACCCTGGCGTTGCAAACGCCATGCTCTACCAACTGAGCTACATCCTTGCCGGCCATTCCCTCCCCTACCCTGGACGACGCTGGGCCAATTGTGCGCCGCCCCATGGGTCTCCCGGTTGCGGCCGGCTACGACAGAGCCTGGATTCGAACCAGGATCTCTAGTGGCACAGCTAGCACTGCGATGCAGTGCCTTAGACCACTGGGCCACTCGGGAGGTATTAATGTTCTGTATTATGTCATGTTTCATGATTTGTGTGGACCCCAGTAAGAGTAGCTTTTGCAACAGCTAATGGGGATCCTAATAAAATACCAAATATCAACGCGCATTGAAGTTGTTCTTGCGGCTCGAAGTGGCCCAACGCCCAATTAAGACGCTATGTTGGTGTTTCCTTTTATTTTGGTAGTTACCTGTAGCAGCAGGCTACACGGAGAACGGAACAGCTGGGTAGGGGAAACGGCTCGCACAAAATAGAAAATAAAGTTGCGGATAAAGTTCGGAATGACACAATTTCGTGTGGTCAACATCTAAAGAACTGAGAGATTTTACGTCTCTAAAAGGACGTATTTGTTTTGTGTTTTTGGAGCATTTGTACATGTTTTTTCAGAGCCTCCGTACTGCACAACCAGGATGAGGAAGTTAATCTCTGGTTGGGGTACGTTTCTCAAAAAAGTGACACACCCTTTTATAACATCCCATTTACATTTAAAAAAAAGATTTGGTTGTAAAAAAAAAAGAAAAAGAAGCAAACTTCTCCTTTAACATTACTAAGGAAGTGATTGTACTGACTCCTTAACATTACTAAGGAAGTAATTGTACTGACTCCTTAACATTACTAAGGAAGTGATTCCACTGACATCATTATAGCAACATGGCTAACACACACACACACACACACACACACACACACACACACACACACACACACACACACACACACACACACACACACAGCTGTAGGTATGGAGCTAAGGGCTCGCTAACCCACAGTGTCACCCTGCCCTCAATGTTAGGCTAATGTTATTTTTCAGCATAGGCCCATAGGCTACCCATGTCCTAGGTTGCAACGTGTTGTACGGTAATGTTGGTCAGATAAAGGAAATTAGCCTGATTTAAAGGAAATGGCTCCACCTGCGAAGGGTTGTGTTGTACGGTCGGTTAGCTGTAGGTTAGCTGTAGCGACCTGGCTACTAGCTGTAGGTTAGCTGTAGGTTAGCTGTAGCGACCTGGCTACTAGCTGTAGGTTAGCTGTAGCGACCTGGCTACTAGCTGTAGGTTAGCTGTAGGTTAGCTGTAGCGACCTGGCTACTAGCTGTAGGTTAGCTGTAGGTTAGCTGTAGCGACCTGGCTACTAGCTGTAGGTTAGCTGCAGGTTAGCTGTAGCGACCTGGCTACTAGCTATAGGTTAGCTGTAGGTTAGCTGTAGCGACCTGGCTACTAGCTATAGGTTAGCTGTAGGTTAGCTGTAGCGACCTGGCTACTAGCTGTAGTTTAGCTGTAGCGACCTGGCTACTAGCTATAGGTTAGCTGTAGGTTAGCTGTAGCGACCTGGCTACTAGCTGTAGGTTAGCTGTAGGTTAGCTGTAGCGACCTGGCTACTAGCTATAGGTTAGCTGTAGCGACCTGGCTACTAGATGTAGGTTAGCTGTAGCGACCTGGCTACTAGCTATAGCTTGCTACTAGCTGTAGGTTAGCTGTAGCGACCTGGCTACTAGCTATAGGTTAGCTGTAGGTTAGCTGTAGCGACCTGGCTACTAGCTATAGGTTAGCTGTAGGTTAGCTGTAGCGACCTGGCTACTAGCTGTAGGTTAGCTGTAGCGACCTGGCTACTAGCTATAGGTTAGCTGTAGGTTAGCTGTAGCGACCTGGCTACTAGCTATAGGTTAGCTGTAGGTTAGCTGTAGCGACCTGGTTACTAGCTGTAGGTTAGCTATAGGTTAGCTATAGGTTAGCTGTAGGTTAGCTGTAGCGACCTGGCTACTAGCTATAGGTTAGCTGTAGGTTAGCTCTAGGTTAGCTGTAGGTTAGCTGTAGTGACCTGGCTACTAGCTATAGGTTAGCTGTAGGTTAGCTGAAGGTTAGCTGTAGTGACCTGGCTACTAGCTATAGGTTAGCTGTAGGTTAGCTGTAGCGACCTGGCTACTAGCTATAGGTTAGCTGTAGGTTAGCTGTAGCGACCTGGCTACTAGCTGTAGGTTAGCTGTAGCGACCTGGCTACTAGCTATAGGTTAGCTGTAGGTTAGCTGTAGCGACCTGGCTACTAGCTATAGGTTAGCTGTAGGTTAGCTGTAGCGACCTGGCTACTAGCTATAGGTTAGCTGTAGGTTAGCTGTAGCGACCTGGCTACTAGCCTAAAGGGAAGCAGGTCTAGTACATATTCTACCTAACTCACTGTTTACTCTGTTGCGCTGGGTTGGGTTGTAGAGGCTGTTAAAGGAAGCTATTCATGCTGAGTCACTGCTATCTCTGTTTCCTCTCTGACTCACTCAGTCACTCCTCTGGTGCTCAGCGGAGCGCTGTCAAATATGGACTAAATGGAACCACGATGACGGGCTGCAGAAGCTGTAGGAAGTTGAAGTTGCTAATAGGTCTAGGCCATGCGTGGGCCTAGCTGTTATGTGTCCTAAAAATACTTCTGTTAGCTCCCCAAAGGACTTTATAGCCTTTAGCTCAGCAGACTAAGACTAAGTCTTGTGGCCCACAGGAAACCCAGGTCCAAACCCAGTCAGTCTCTCTCTCACACACACACACACGAGCCACGGATCAGTTACCATCTGACAAAACGGTATTGGAGCATCGGGTCTCGGACCAACCGAGCCGAGACAGCGTCTACCACCAGGCCATCAGACTGTTGAACAACTCACCCTAGCTGTCTCCCTGCTCAGACCTGCACCTCTGAGAATATCTGCACCTCTGAGAATATCTGCACCTTTGAGAATATCTGCACCTCTGAGAATATCTGCACCTCTGAGAATATCTGCACCTCTGAGAATATCTGCACCTCTGAGAATATCTGCACCTCTGAGAATATCTGCACCTCTGAGACTGTCACCGACTCTCTACACATCCAACCCTTACACACACATAAACACACACACACACACACACATAAACACACACACATAAACACACAACCACACATTAACAACCACACAACCACACATAAAACAAACACACAACCACACATAAAACAAACACACAACCACACATAAACACACACACATAAACACACAACCACATATATATTGGTAACAGTCATACTTGACATAGCACATTCATAATTTATACTGTATATCCTATTGTATACATTGCATTTGGAAAGTATTCAGACCCCTTGACTTTTTCCACATTTTGTTACGTTACAGCCGTATTATTTTTAGTCATTTAGCAGACGCTCTTATCCAGAGCGACTTACAGTTTAGTGAGTGCATACATTTCCATACTGGCCCCCCGTGGGAATCGAACCCACAACCCTGGCGTTGCAAACGCCATGCTCTACCAACTGATGTATTAAATAATTTTTTCCCCCTCATCAATCTACACACAATACCCTATAATGACAGTGAAAACAGGTTTTTAAAATATTTGTGTTTAGGTATACAGTGAGGGGAAAAAAGTAATTGATCCCCTGCTGATTTTGTACGTTTGCCCACTGACAAAGACATGATCAGTCTATAATTTTAATGGTAGGTTTATTTGAACAGTGAGAGACAGAATAACAACAAAAACATCCAGAAAAACGCATGTCAAAAATGTTATAAATTGATTTGCATTTTAATGAGGGAAATAAGTATTTGACCCCTCTGCAAAACATTACTTAGTACTTGGTGGCAAAACCCTTGTTGGCAATCACAGAGGTCAGACGTTTCTTGTAGTTGGCCACCAGGTTTGCACACATCTCAGGAGTTGTCCCACTCCTCTTTGCAGATCTTCTCCAAGTCATTAAGGTTTCGAGGCTGACGTTTGGCAACTCGAACCTTCAGCTCCCTCCACAGATTTTCTATGGGATTAAGGTCTGGAGACTGGCTAGGCCACTCCAGGATCCAGTTGCAGAGGCAGGTGTTCAGTCCCAGGGTCCTGTGCTTAGTGATGAGCTTGGAGTGCACTATGGTGTTGAACTATGGTGGGTCCAGGGTGTCTGGGATGATGGTGTTGATGTGAGCCATGACCAGTCTTTCAAAGCACTTCATGGCTACAGATGTGAGTGCTACGGGTCGGTAGTCATTTAGGTTGGTTACCTTAGTGTTCTTGGGCACAGGGACTATAGTGGTCTGCTTGAAACATGTTGGTATTACAGACTCAGACGGGGAGAGGTTGAAAATGTCAGTGAAGACACTTGCCAGTTGTTCAGCGCATGCTCTGAGTACACGTCCTGGTAATCCGTCTGGCCCCGCGGCCTTGTGAATGTTGACCTGTTTACACAGTCGACCTCACATATCAGTTTATTACCTTCCTCTAATGACTTATTTTTTTATTGACTTTTGATTGTTATTGATATTGTACTGCATTGAGGGAGCTGGCACGCAAGCGTTTCACTGCATCTTTTATACCTGCTGTAAACTGTGTACGTGAAGATTGACATTGGATTAGATTTTGACACACACACACACCGTAATACATCAATTTGGTCCTGCCTGCTCCCAGTACAGGTAACTACAGGCAGCAAGAAGGTTCTGCCTGCTCCCAGTACAGGTAACTACAGGCAGCAAGAAGGACGAAGCTGGGACTGTGTGTGTGTGTGTGTGTGTTTACTGTGTGTGTTTACTGTGTGTGTGTGTTGCGTGCCAGACTGCATACCCTCTCCCTCACTTCCCCTTGCTTTGGCCCAGTGGTCTAAGGCACTGCATCGCAGTGCTAGCTGTGCCACTAGAGATCCTGGTTCGAGTCCAGGCTCTGTCGCAGCCGGCCGCGACCGGGAGACCCATGGGGCGGCGCACAATTGGTCCAGCGTCGTCCAAGTTAGGGGATGGTTTGGCCGGCAGGGATGTGGGTTCGTTTCCCACGGGGGGCCAGTATGAAAAAAACAACAACAAAGAAAACATGTATGCATTCACTAACTGTAAGTCGCTCTGGATAAGAGCGTCTGCTAAATGACTAAATGTAAAATGTAAAAAATGTATGAACTCCATGTGAACCCACGGAGGAAATGTCTGAAGATACCATGTCCTGTGTTTACGGTGGGCCACGTACCGCTCCCCTAGTGCAGTGTTTCAGTACATATTGCTGTTGTGGACCCGGTGTGTGTTTACGGTGGGCCACGTACCGCTCCCCTAGTGCAGTGTTTCAGTACATATTGCTGTTGTGGACCCGGTGTGTGTTTACGGTGGGCCACGTACCGCTCCCCTAGTGCAGTGTTTCAGTACATATTGCTGTTGTGGACCCGGTGTGTGTTTACGGTGGGCCACGTACCGCTCCCCTAGTGCAGTGTTTCAGTACATATTGCTGTTGTGGACCCGTTGCTGTTGTGGACCCGGACAAGCACATCTGATCCTTATTGTGAACTAATCATCAAGCCGTTGACACGTTGAATCAGGTGTTTTTGTACGGGGCTACAACAAAAGTGCGTGCTGTTGCAAAAGTGCGTGCTGTTGGGGGTACTGTAATACCGGAGTTGGGCTATTGGGGATACTGGAGGACCGGAGTTGGGCTATTGGGGATACTGGAGGACCGGAGTTGGGCTGGTGGGGGTACTGGAGGACTGGAGTTGGGCTGTTGGGGTACTGGAGGACTGGAGTTGGGCTGGTGGGGATACTGGAGGACCGGAGTTGGGCTGGTGGGGGTACTGGAGTTGGGAAACAGCCCTAGTGTATGTTATGACCACTTACTCCAATCACAGCTTTTGAATGTTTTTCCATTCAGGAACTTTTCTATTCCAGCTCCATGTATCACCTTTTATACTTGAAGTGAAGAGTCTCTTCTCTGTTGGTCAGTTGGTAGAGCATGGTGCCACTTAACTCACGTAAGGCCTGTCAAACATGTCCAATCACCATTCAGTTGTCCATGTAAGCCAATCATGTATAGCTTCTCGTTCTTTGGAAGAAGAAGGACAACAGACAATAGCGTCTCACCCCTCCATCTTTGAATTATGGATGACGTGAAAACAAAAAATAAAGCAAGCTGGTTGGCTGGAGCTAGCGCGACCAACAACAACCCTGATCGAAAAAGTCGGGGCAAATTTCACTTTTCAAATTACAAGGTAAGATCCGAGAGTAATTAATGATATTGTTGCATGCTAATATTTGCCTATTTAACTAACCGACAGCCATTGTCATCGACAATTTACCAGCAAGATAGATCGATAGCCAGGAGTTGCGGTGATAGCCAGCTAGCTAGCTAGCCAATGTTAGGTACCAACTAGCTAGCTAAGGTACCAGCTAGCTAAGGTTGTTTTTTCACTTCTATGAAGTTGCTATATCTAGCTAATGAGTTCGCTAGTTAGACAGTAGCACTTTAAGTTAGTTAGCTAGCTAGTTGATTTGTCATGACACAAGTTGAAGCTAGAAAAAGTTTTTTGGGTAACACACTGACAGCTGTCAGATGTAATTGAAATCTGCAGTAATTTTGACATGACAAGTTAAAATATCAATCCAGCTAAAACTGTAGTTGAAACCTATACATACAGCTGTAGAAGCAACTGACTGTGGCCATCGTTTGCTTTGATATCCAGGGGACAAACGTGTATCTTGTTATAAACATGTGTAGCCATAGCTATCAATAATGTATTTAATAATAAATATATAATGTAATATATTATTGATGGTAATTAAAATCAGTCCCATGATATAGCCTCACATAGCTGATATAGTCTAAGTTGACTCATCTGCCATTATGCTTGATTAGCCTAATTGCTTGACTACTGACTAATTTCCCAATCACACCCTGTATTCCTGTAGGCTGACCGTGTTGGCCTCGTTTCCCCAATCACACCCTGTATTCCTGTAGTTTCCCCAATCACACCCTGTATTCCTGTAGGCTGACCGTGTTGGCCTCGTTTCCCCAATCACACCCTTTATTCCTGTAGGCTGACCGTGTTGGCCTAGTTTCCCCAATCACACCCTGTATTCCTGTAGTTTCCCCAATCACACCCTGTATTCCTGTAGGCTGACCGTGTTGGCCTCGTTTCCCCAATCACACCCTGTATTCCTGTAGGCTGACGGTGTTGGCCTAGTTTCCCCAATCACAACCTGTATTCCTGTAGTTTCCCCAATCACACCCTGTATTCCTGTAGGCTGACCGTGTTGGCCTCGTTTCCCCAATCACACCCTGTATTCCTGCTTATTGTTCTCGACATGTCAGCCGAGACTCCAATCCCTCTCACAGGTGTGCTGTAAGACAGTAGAAAGTGCATTGTCTTGGATTCTCTCTCTCTTACCACTCCATATCTTCTACCTCCTGTAGGACCAGAGGCAGACTAATGATAATGATGGTGTACTGAAAAAGTTCTGTCCATCTCACCTGTTGTCCAGTTAGTCCAAAACAAACCTGACCTGCTTATTGTACCCTACAGTGATGACGGCACAGGTAAAACACAAGGAGTCAAAACAATTTTATTCACTTTAATTCATTGCTCTGACTTTTTACTCTTAACTTTTCCCATGTCTGTCCTTCCCATCAGTGACCATGTCTTTTCAGAACTCTGACGGTGCAGATTGCCACAGCAGATACAAGGGTCATAGGGTCATAGGGTCATAGGTGCCAGGGAGAGGTGATGTCCTGAAAAGAGACTTGCAGCAAGATGGCAACAAACTGGAAGTCCACGTGAGATGACATCTGCACTGTCTGTGAATCATTATTACAAATTATTACAGATTTTCTAGAGGGACGATCCAGGAGGAATAACATTGTTGTGGATGGCATATCAGACAGAAAAGCTACACAGATGGATCATAGGAAGATTGAGGTGGTCTGGAAAACCTGTAAACAGCCCAGGTGACAGACCCATGTCGATAGTAGTAAAGTTCCCAAGGACAAGATGGTTGTTCTGGAGAGAGCCAAGAACTTGAGAGGAACCAACATCTTCCTCAACGAGGACTTCTCTGAAGCTGTGCGCCAGAAGCGGAAAAAACGTATCCCAGCTATGAAAGCTGCCAGAGAGCGTGAGGACGTTGGTTACATCCGCTAGGACAAGCTCCTTGTCCTCCCAAAAGCCTGGGAGGAGAGAGATAGCCAAGCTCCCGGGTCAGTAGCTTTAGCACACACACACACTGACACACTCTCACACACACACACACACACACAGACACACACACACTGACACACACACACTGACACACACACACAGACACACACACACTGACACACACAAACTGACACACACACACACTAACACACACACACTGACACACGCACAAACTGACACAAGTGCCTGATTGACTGAAAATGATCCTAATCGATAATCAGGTAATTTGTCATTTTCAATGTTTAGTAATGTTTTGAGTCTGTTTTAAAAAAATAGATATGTCTGTTTTATATATTATATAATATTTAACAGATTGCATTTTGCACCCCCCTACCCCAGTCGCCTCAAGATCAATAGTTTTGACCGCTCTAAAGGTTTGCTCCGCCACTGTTTTGGTTCAGTGCAGTTAGAAAGCATTACTGGCGCACCTGCAAAAACAAAATGTGTTTCATCTATTTTGATGTACATTTGTGTAGTTGTTTCATGTTCGATGCACTCAGGGTGTTGTTACATATCATTTAAGCGGCGTGCACCACGACCAAATTCATTGTCATTCCCCTTCACCTGTCAGAACCATGATGAAGCACATCTGTTTAGGCTTCTCTGTAGTCTAGACACTGGGTAGCCTTCCGTCAGCCCACCAAAGGACACTGGGTAGCCTTCCGTCAGCCCACCAAAGGACACTGGGTAGCCTTCCGTCAGCCCACCAAAGGACACTGGGTAGCCTTCCGTCAGCCACCAAAGGTAGCCTTCCGTCAGCCCACCAAAGGACACTGGGTAGCCTTCCGTCAGCCCACCAAAGGACACTGGGTAGCCTTCCGTCAGCCCACCAAAGGACACTGGGTAGCCTTCCGTCAGCCCACCAAAGGACACTGGGTAGCCTTCCGTCAGCCCACCAAAGGACACTGGGTAGCCTTCCGTCAGCCCACTAAAGGTTGCACCTTAGCAAAACTGCATGTCCGGTAGCTCGCGGGCTGCTAATGAGTTAGCCCGTAAGTAGATACTGAGAAATAATCAGTAGGCCTAATATTTCATAATTCAATCTGTGAATGTCCCCCCCCCCCCCCCCCCCCCCCCCCAAGCTGTTTACAGGCATTTAACACCCTTCTGCATTTTGCCATCTGTTTCCCAACATCAATCAGTTAAATCACATTGTTAAAATGTTTTCATTACAAAAGCAACAGTCCTGGCTGAGCCCCATATGCCAGCGCACTATAGCCGCGTCGCAGTTACATGCACACTAATGCGATTCTTGTTGATGGTCAGATTAATATAATAGTTCAATTAAAACGTTTACGTGCTTTGCAAGAAGAACGATTCCCCTAATAGTCCTGTTTACATGGACACATCTGAAATCAGGCTCCCTGACGGCACTCTGAAATGTAGCGAACGTGTTATTTTTGGGAAACCTTTTTGATTCTGAGTTCGGACATAAAAACGTTTTTGTATGTGAAGACTACTTGTAAGACGCAATCATTCAGTTGTTTCCGAACACACTTCATTCGCGCTAAAGAGAGAGGCTGGCTCGGCTGGTGCTACCAACATGTGCAGGGTGGGTAAGTAATATTGACCAAATAAGCCATTTCTACCCACGTTGCATCAAATATGTATGCTGCTGAGAGAAGTTAATTTTAAACATTTTCATGGTGACAGAGCTTCAAACAATGGCGCCAAAAAAAGTCCACGTCGGAGGAAAAGTGGAACGGTCAAGTAGTGTGCTTGCTGAGACTACACTTTTCTCATTCTTCATACTTTTCATGATTGTTGTTTCTTCACAATTTGTTGTTGTGTAGCCTACGCACTGTGGTGTGTTGTTTAAACAGAATGACACTTTAAAAAAAATATATATATAGTATGATGTAACTGCAGGCTACATATTTGTTCAAATGTAAAACCCATTTATTTTTATTTTATCTTAAAAAGGCCAGATTCTCAAGGTAGGCTAGAGTAAAATGATTTTTGAAAATGTTTTGGTTTTAAGAACCAAAACACAATTAGATTGTCTGTTCTATATGTAGCCTATATGTAGCCTATATGTAGCCTATATGTAGCCTATATGAGTAACTCTCTTAAAGGTTGGAGATGCCTGACCTAGCCAAAACTGTTCAAATATTACCCATATTACCTGAGCTACATTTTTTATTATTTTTATTGCAGATTTTGGGCCACAAGTTATGCATATAATGTATATAGCTGAAAAAAAAAAAATTCTATGACCAAATTGAAATACTAAACTAGTTTTTATTTAAGTTGACAGTTGTTGATCAATGCCCTATCAGATAACACTGGCATATTGAGAAAGAAAATTAAGACGAATCAAAATTCACATTGGTTAATTGTACTACATTATCGTGATCGCATTATTTGTGACAAAAAAAATAAAAATAATTTGATGTGCAATTTAACAATGCTTTTTCTTAACCTACCAAGTACAAAATTGAAATTGTTATTGGGTAAAACAATGTTATTCCTCCCATTTTAGTTTGTCATTGGCATGCGCTATATCCTGGCCACATTCTTAACAGTTTGGCCCGTCAATCGATCAATGTGGGTGGGATTGTCAGGGTAAGGGGCGGGATGTTAGTGAGAGTCACAGAGTTGGTAGGGTTTCATACCTGTCAATCACTTATTGGGGGTGGGATTTTCAGGGAAAGGAGTAGATTAGTAATGTAGTCATTAAAACACGTTTTCAATACAATTTATTGTGGCAAAGAAAAATAGTTGTGTTCATAAATATGGATTCCCCCTGTTAAGACACAGCTGCTGTGTGAGGTCCTCCCTCTCTGTTTCTCCCCTTCTGTTTCTCCCCCTCTGTTTCTCCCCTCCTGTTTCTCCCCTTCTGTTTCTCCCCTTCTGTTTCTCCCCTCCTGTTTCTCCCCCTCTTTCTCTCCCTCCCCCCTTTTTCTACCCTTCTGTTTCTCCCCTTCTGTTTCTCCCCTTCTGTTTCTCCCCTCCTGTTTCTCCCCCTCTTTCTCTCCCTCCCCCCTTTTTCTACCCTTCTGTTTCTCCCCTTCTGTTTCCCCCCCCCCCCTTTTCTCCCCCTCTGTTTCTCCCCCTCTGTTTCTCCCCCACCGTTTCTCCCCCCCTGTTTCTCCCCTTCTATTTCTGGAGGGAGAGATGGAGTGGAGAGGGAGGGATGGAGTGGAGAGGGAGGGAGTGGAGTGGAGCTGGAGGGATGGAGTGGCGAGGGAGGGATGGAGTGGGGAGGAGGGATGGATGGAAGAGGGAGGGATGGAGGGAGAGGGAGGGAGGGGTGGGAGAGGGAGGGATGTGGAGAGGGAAGGGAGGGAGGGCTTGGAGTGGAGAGGAGGGATGGAGTGGAGAGGGAGCGGATGGAGTGGAGAGGGAGGGGAGGGAGTGGAGAGGAGGGAGGGGGGAGAGGGAGGGCGGGAGTGGAGAGGGATGGGAGTGGAGAGGGAGGATGGCGGGGTTGGAGAGGAGGGAGAGTGGAGGGGAGGGATGGAGTGAGGAGAGGGAGGGATGGAGTGGAGAGGGAGGGAGGGGAGAGAGTGGAGGGAGGGAGAGGAAGAGGGGAGGGGAGCGGAGGGAATGGAGTGGAGAGGGAGGGATGAGGGGTGGAGGAGGGAGGGATGGTGAGTGGAGAGGGAGGATGGAGTGGAGAGGGAGGGAGGGAGAGAGAGGGGAGGGATGGAGTGGAGAGGAGGGATGGAGTGGAGGGGAGGTGGATGGAGTGGAGAGGGATGGATGTGGAGAGAGGGAGGGAAGGAGAGGGAGGGGAGAGGGAGGGAGGGAGTGGAGAGGGAGGGAGAAGTGGAGAGGGCGGAGGGAGTGGAGAGGGATGGAGGGGGGGGAGGAGTGGAGAGGGAGGGAGTGGAGTGGAGAGGGCGGGAGTTGGAGAGGAGGGAGTGGAGCAGGGAAGGGATGGAGAGTGGAGAGGGAGGGCTGGCGTGCAGAGGGAGGGAGTGGAGAGTGCGAGGGATGGGTGGTGGAGAGTGAGGGTGTGGAGATGGAGGGAGGGATGAGTGGAGAGGGACACGGGATGGAGAGGGAGGGAGTGGAAGAGGGAGGAGGGAGAGGAGGAGAAGAGGGAGGGATGGGGAGTGGAGAGGAGGGATGGAGTGGGGAGGAGGGACGAGGGACGGGAGGTAGAGGAGAGGGAGGGAGGGAGAGGGAGGGAGGGATGGGAGTGGAGAGGGAGGAGTGGAGAGGGAAAGCATGGAGTGGAGAGGGACGGGAGAGGGGAGGGGAGGGAGTGGAGAGGAGGGAGGGGAAGGGAGGGAGTGGAGAGGAGGGATGGAAGGGGTGGAGAGGGAGGGGTGGAGAGGGAGATGGAGTGGAGGGGAGGGGAGGAGGGGAGAGGGAAGAAGGGAGGAGGGACGGGAGTGGAGAGGGATGGAGGGGAAGGGATTGGAGTGGAGAGGGGCGGGGCGGGGAGAGGAGGGATGTGAGTGGAGAGGGAGGGATGGCGAGGGAGGAGGGGGAGAGGGAGGGGATGGAGGGGAGAGGGAGGAGGGAGAGAGGGAGGGAGGGATGGGAGTGGAGAGGGAGGGATGGAGTGGAGAGGGAGGAGAGGAGAGGAGAGGGAGGGAGTGGAGAGGGAGGGATGGAGTGGAGAGGGAGGGGTGAGAGGGAGGGATGGAGTGGAGAGGGAGGATGGGAGTGGAGAAGTGGAAGAGGGGGAGTGGAGGGAGAGAGAGGATGGCAGTGGGAGAGGGATGGAGTGGAGAGGAGGTAGGGAGGGAGAGGGAGCGGATGTAGTGGTGAGGGAGGGGTGGAGAGGGATGGAGGGGAGATGGGAGTGGAGAGGTGATGGAGGGAGTGGGAGAGGGAGCGGATGGAGGGGAGGGGGGGAGAGGAGAGGGAGGCGAGTGGAGAGGGAGGGAGTGGAGGAGGGGGAGGAGGGAGCGGGAGTGGAGAGGGGAGAGGGAGGGAGTGGGAGGGAGGGATGGAGTGGAGAGGGAGGGAGTGGAGGAAGAGAGGGATGGAGGGAGAGGGGGAGTGGAGAGGGATGGAGTGGGGAGGAGGGAGAGGGAGGGAGTGGAGATGGGTCAGGAGGAGTGGAGAGGGATGGAGAGGGCGAGGGAGTGGAAGAGGGATGGAGTGGAAGGAGGGTGGAGTGGAGAGGGAGGGATGGAGAGAGGGAGGTAGGGAGGGAGTGGAGAGGAGGTGGGGAGTGGAGGGGAGGGAGTGGGAGAGGAGGGAGGGAGTGGAGAGGGAGGGATGGAGTGGAGAGGGAGGGCGTGAGAGGGAGGAAAAAAAGCTAGTGATGGAGGGGGAGGGAGGGAGGAGGGACGGGAGGGTAGGGAGGGGAATGGAGGGAGAGGAGGGAGGGAGGGAGTGGAGCAGGGCGGGAGTGGCGGGAGAGAGAGAGGGAGGGAGTGTGGGAGGGAGTGATGGAGTGGGGGAGGGAGGGAGGGAAGTAATACTAATAATAATAAATGCCATTAAGCAGACGATTTATCCAAAGCGACTACAGTCATGCGTGCATATCATTTTTGTGTATGGGTTGTCCCGGGGATCGAAACCACTACCTTGGGTTTCAAGCGCCGTGCTTACCAGCTGAGCTACAGAGGACCACGGAGTGGAGTGGAGAGGCGGAGGGAGCGGAGGGAGGGAGTGGAGAGGGAGTGATGGAGTGGGGAGGGAGGGAGTGGGTGGAAGAGGGAGGGAGTGGAGTAGATGGGGGAGGGAGGGAGGGAGTGGAGAGAGGAGGAGTGGAGAGGAGGGGTGGAGGGATGGGGGAGTGGAGAGGAGAGGGGGAAGGGAGGGATGGGTGGAGTGGAGAGGAGAGGGAGGGAGGGAGGGATGGGTGGAGTGAGCGGAATGGAGGAGGGAGGGAGGATGGTGGGTGGAGAGGGAGGGAGGGAGGATGAGGTGGAGAGGAGAGGGAGGGAGGGATGGGTGGAGGGAGAGGGAGAGGAGGGATGGGTGGCGTGGAGATGGGAGGGAGTGGAGGGATGGGTGGAGAGGAGAGGGAGGGAGGGAGGGAGGTGGAGTGGAGAGGAGAGGGAGGGAGGGATGGGGGGAGAGGAGAGGGAGGGAGGGTGGGGAGTGGAGAGGGAGGGGGGAGTGGGGAGGGGAAGGGAGGGAGGGAGGAATGGGTGGAGTGGAGAGGAGGGAGGGGGGAGGGTGGGGTGGAAGTGGAGAGGAGAGGAGAGGAGGGAGAGGGAGGGAGGGATGGGTGGAGGGAGAGGGAGGGCGGGAGTGAGGGAGGGAGGGAGGATGGGTGGAGTGGAGAGGGAGGGAGGGATGGGTGGGGTGGCGGGGAGTGGAGAGGAGAGAGAGGAGAGGAGAGGGAGGGATGGGTGGAGTGGAAGGGGAGGGAGGGATGGCTGGAGTTGAGAGGGAGGGATGGAGTGGGGGAGGGGAGAGGGAGTGATGAGTGAGGAGGGAGGAGGAGTGGAGAGGGAGGAGTGGAGAGGGAGGGAGGGCGAGTGGAGAGGGAGGGAGGAGTGGGAGAGGGCGGGGTGGCGTGGAGAGGGCAGGGATGGAGTGGGAGGAGAGAGAGGGGGGGGGAGATGGCGAGGGAGGGCCTGGCGAGTGGAGAAGGGAGGAGGGAGAGTGGAGCGGGCGGGAGTCGAGGGCGGGAGTGGAGAGGGAGTGGAGTGATGGAGAGGGGAGGGAGGGAGGGAGGGACGGGAGAAGGCGGAGTGTAGTGGAGAGGGGGAAGGGAGGGAGGGAGGGAGGGAGTGGAGGGAGAGAGGGAGGGAGAGGGAGGGAGGGAGTGGAAGAGGGAGGTGATGGAGTGGGAGGGAGGGAGGGGAGTGGAGTGGAGAGGGAGGAGTGGAGAGGGAGGGAGGGAGTGGAGAGGGAGGAGGGAGGGATGGGTGGAGTGGAGAGGAGAGGGAGGGTGGAGTGGAGAGGAGGGGAGGGAGGGATGGGGGGAGAGGGGAGGAGTGGGGGGGAGGGAGGGATGATGGGGGGAGGGAGGGAGGGCGGAGGGAGTAGTAGTGATGTGGAAGTGGAGAGGGAGGGAGGAGGGAGGGAGGGGAGGAGGGATAAGTAAGAAGGAAGGAGGAGGAAGGAAGGAAGGAAGGAAGGAGGAATGCCGGTAAGGAAGGACAGGAAGGAGGGAGTGGAGAAGTAAGGAAGGAAGGAATGGAGGGAGGGACGGGAGGGAGGACGGGGAGGAAGGAAGGATGGCGAGTGTAGAAGTAAGGAAGGAAGGAGGAAGGAGGGAGGGAGGGAGGGAAGGAAGGAAAGGAACGAAGGACGGAAGGGGGAATGGAGTTACGGAAGAAGGAGGAGTAGGAGGGAGGGATGGAGTCGAGGTGGGGAGGGATGGTGACTAGACACCCGCCCCCCCCACACGCGGACAGCAGGCGGGCGGCGGCAGAGCGGCACAGAGACACGCGGCCAGCCGCAAGGGGGCGGGAGAGCCGCCAGGACGACACACGAGAGAGAGCGGGTAGAGGACGGGAAGAGACCACAAACAGAACCACTTTAATTCCATTCCCTCGATCTGTCACTCAAATATTTATTCCAAACCTCCACACATTCCCAGGTAGCTGCTGAGCAGGCTGGCCTCCCAATTCTGGCCACAGTGGTTTAACTGTGGGCCCCACTGCCGAAGAAACCCCCACAGGGCTCCGGGCTGGAAGACGATATGGTTACTATTCCTTATACTCATACAAAACTTCAAACATATCACTAATATCCCAAACATCCCACTGCAGTACTCTGAGTGTAACAAAAACATTAGGAACACCTGCTCTCTTCCATGACACAGACTCTGGACCAGGTGATCCATGTGACAGCTTGAATCCCACATAGTGTATTACATCACCTGTTAAAACACTTCATCCAGTGATGATGATGAAGGGAGGAGAAAGGTTAAAGGCAAGGATTTTTTAAAGCCTATGAGACCTTGAGGAATTGTATTGCAGGCCCCATTTTTCATCGACGGCGGCGGGAGTGGAGAGGCCGGGTCTAGAGTTTCAGTTACTTGGGTCACAATCACAACACCATCCATGGTCCAAACACCAAGAAGTCGATGGAACAGTACGTCGGACTCCAGCGGCTGGCTGTAGTCTCTGGGCACACTCTGCGGGGTTTTTCACGTCAAGTTGTCACATGTGTAGCATAATGGGGTCACACCACCCCAAGACATCTCTGGTCAACTTGACACAAAACTGTGGGAAGCACTGGAGTCAACATGGAGCCAGCATCCTGTGGAACGCTTTCGACACCTGTAGAGTCCATGCCAGAAAGAGTTGGAGGCTGTTGTGAGGGCAAAAGGGGGGGTGGACTCAATATTAGAAGGTTGTCCTAAGCTTGTAACTCAGTGTGACTGGCATTTTGATGTGACTTGTTGTCAGGTGATGAAGAAGAACAAGGACGTGATGAAGAGTGTTTTGAGACCAGTGCAACACACAGCTCCTGTGGTTCGTCGTGAGGCAACGAGAAACAGACGACCCCCCCCCAGAGGAGCCACAAACTACACACCACTTCCATGTGTCCTCTCTCTATCCATGTGTCTCTCTCCTAAATGTGTCCGCCTCTCTCTATAAATTGGGTCCTCTCTATCTCCATGTGTCCTCTATCGATCCATGCAGTCCTCTAATCTACCAGGTGTCCTCTCATCTCTCCATTGTACTCTCTAATACATTGGTTGTTTCATATCTCTATAGTAGGTGTAATCTATATCATAAATCCGTGGTGTCATATATTTACGACATGCCAGAATCATCTCTCTCATGTGTCCTCTCTCTCTCCATGTGTCCTCTCTCTCTCCATGTGTCCTCTCTCTCTCCATGTGTCCTCTCTCTCTCCATGTGTCCTCTCTCTCTCCATTTGTGTACTCTCTCTCTACATTGGTGTCGATATCTCCTATAAATGCGCTCCTACTCTCCCTCAAGGTGTCCTCTCCTCTCCAGTGTCTCTTCTCTGTATATGCAATGGTGTCATATATCTATAAGCGTGTCCTCTATTAAATATACATGGCGTCCTCTCTCATGCCATGGGTAACTCTCTATCTAAAGTGTACTCTATCTCTAATGTGTCATATCTCTTAAATAGGGATGGTGTGTAATCTTATATATCTACATCTCGTGTCATACTATATAATTGTGTACTCTATCAAATGTGTCTATCTATATAAATGTGTAATCTCTCTATGCCACGTTGTCATCTCATCTATAAATATAGAGGTCATCTCTAATATACAGGTGCCTATATATCTAATGTGTCATCTCTATCTCAATGTGTACATCTATATATCATGTGTAATATATATATAAATGTGTAATATATATATCAATGTGAAATATATATATAAATTTGTGTCATAGATCTATAAATGACTGTCTGTGTCCTACTCTATCTCCATGTGTCCCTCTCTCTCACTGGGTCCTCTATCTCATAAAGTGTCCCTATCTCGCCATGTGTCACCTATATATACAGCTATAGGTCGTTTTTCTTTTTTCTTTGTGGTCATCTCTAGAAAGCGTGTAATAATATATCTCAAGCAGGGCGCGTTGGGTCCTCTCTCTATCCTGTGGATCTATCTCTCGATTAGATACAGTGACGTGTTGAGATTGAACATTCTCTTTCTCACGCTTACTTTTTTTCCCGTCTGTCTTTCTCTCTGTCTCAGACACATCATGAGGAGTCTGAGGAAGATACTGATCAATTGTGGAGCTCTCCAGATTCCTCTGATGAAAAGAACGGAGGACCAGACCACGTCCAGCGCAACGTCCTCCTGAGCCAAAGTCCACTGCCAGCCAAACCCCACCCATGCAAAACACTTGATTGGTTTGATAAGTGGCAACTCGTCACTAGTTTCCATATAGCCGTACTCCACCCGTATCTATCTATCTTCCTGAAACAATAACTTTCAGGAGGTTTTTTTTTCCTCTGTTTGAATAGAGGCTGTCCTATGTTTGGAGACGGTTATGTCATTCACTCAGAATCCTTGGGCCCCCATGGGCTGTGGGGTGGGTGTTTTCACATTTGTCATGAATAAACATGTTTCTATATTTCATAATTCTTTGAATGACTTTTATTTATAGGTCAATAATTATTTACTTTTAATAACTAAAATATGTGGCTCTCATAGAGTATTTGGTCATATACAGTATGTGACGTATTTATACTGTCAGGTGATATGCAGTCCACAGGAAACAATAACTGATTGAAGAAAATAATTGCATGAGCAAGGTAACAAGATAACAACACTTCTGTATGTTAGAAGTTATGCTACCACAATCAATGAATTAACTCTGTAACCTTCAGTTCACCAACGGGAATAGTAGCTTTGGGAGTCTATAATGGTTGTTCAAGAGATTGAAGTTCTGGCTGAGGCGGGATTCGAACTTGGGACCTTTGGGTCCACACTTCCTCAAACACAGAAAATAAAAATCATTTTCCTTGTTTTTCAGCATAATAAATAATGACGAATAGACACTTATTTTATGATGAAAACCATTTCCCCTTTTCCTTTCATCAATTTTTCTTATTTTTCTCCCCCTTCTTCCCCCCCCCCCCCCCCCCCCCCCCCCCCTTTAACAGAGTGTTGTTCCCCAGCTTTGGCGCTTGCAACGACAGGATAGTGGGTTCGGTTCCCGGGACCACCTTAGGGTTGGGAACGGTTATTCGATTATCCGAACGGATGTTAGTATTTGATTACGTGCTAGAGTATTTGAAAAGGCGGTCGTCTAAAATAAAATAATCTTTGTGACGTTGCTACATACAAGGATAGACCATGACGGTAATACAACTGAGTGTGCTCCATAAAAACGACATACCGGTAGCCTACACACCTATAGTGCTTCTCTGTAGCTCAGCTGGTAGAGCACGGCGCTTGTAACGCCAAGGTAGTGGGTTCGATCCCCGGGACCACCCATACGTAAAAATGTATGCACACATGACTGTAAGTCGCTTTGGATAAAAGCGTCTGCTAAATGGCTTATTATTATATTATTATTATTTTCACACATGTAGCTTGATATTGCAGCACCGACTGTATGTCAGAGGCTCCATCCATTGTAGCAAGTGAAGTGGGAGATTTCTAATCAATGCAAAAATGGAATTACAATTACAGAATGAAGTTGGCTAAATGAGAAGGAGTAGGCTACAGTGATCAACCAACAGGTGGGCTGTTTAATATGAATGGAGTTGTTGTGGACAAGGACGCGGGGAGCGCAGCAAAGTAGCCTCAATTAGCCTTGCTAGCTAGGTAGCTGGCTAACTTATCTGGCTAGTGTAGCTAGCTAGCTTCTTTACGTACATTTGATGCAGTCAAGACAGACACTTCCTGTAGTGGAGGGCATACGCCGTATACCCACTTATTTATCAGTGGGCATCGCATCCCCAGGATGCGTATCAGAGTAGTGTAGTGGAGGGCATACGCCGTATACCCACTTATTTATCAGTGGGCATCGCATCCCCAGGATGCGTATCAAAGTAGTGTAGTGGAGGATATACGCCGTATACCCACTTATTTATCAGTGGGCATCGCATCCCCAGGATGCGTATCAGAGTAGGGGTAGTGGAGGGATGATACGCCGTATACCCACTTATTTATCAGTGGGCATCGCATCCCCAGGATGCGTATCAAGTAGTGTAGTGGAGGATATACGCCGTATACCCACTTATTTATCAGTGGGCATCGCATCCCCAGGATGCGTATCAGAGTAGTGTAGTGGAGGATATACGCCGTATACCCACTTATTTATCAGTGGGCATCGCATCCCCAGGATGCGTATCAGAGTAGTGTAGTGGAGGATATACGCCGTATACCCACTTATTTATCAGTGGGCATCGCATCCCCAGGATGCGTATCAGAGTAGTGTAGTGGAGGATATACGCCGTATACCCACTTATTTATCAGTGGGGCATCGCATCCCCAGGATGCGTATCAGAGTAGTGTAGTGGAGGATATACGCCGTATACCCACTTATTTATCAGTGGGCACGCATCCCCAGGATGCGTATCCAGAGTAGTGTAGTGGAGGATATACGCCGTATACCCACTTATTTATCAGTGGGCATCGCATCCCCAGGATGCGTATCAGAGTAGTGTAGTGGAGGATATACGCCGTATACCCACTTATTTATCAGTGGGCATCGCATCCCCAGGATGCGTATCAGAGTAGTGTAGTGGAGGATATACGCCGTATACCCCACTTATTTATCAGTGGGCATCGCATCCCAGGATGCGTATCAGAGTAGTGTAGTGGAGGATATACGCCGTTATACCCACTTATTTATCATGGGCATCGCATCCCAGGATGCGTATCAGAGTAGTGTAGTGGAGGATATACGCCGTATACCCACTTATTTATCAGTGGGCATCGCATCCCCAGGATGCGTATCAGGTAGTGTAGTGGAGGTACGCCGTATACCCACTTATTATCATACGCCGTATACCCACTTATTTATCAGTGGGCATCGCATCCCCAGGATGCGTATCAGAGTAGTGTAGTGGAGGATATACGCCGTATACCCACTTATTTATCAGTGGGCATCGCATCCCCAGGATGCGTATCAGAGTAGTGTAGTGGAGGGATCAATGAATAAGGCTGATGGAACAGAAAGTTTTGCTTGAAATGTTGATAAACTATTATTTCTTCACATTATCAGTGCACCAATGTGCACACTGAGGTAGGCCTAGAACGATGGGAATGCTCCAAAATGTGCGGGAAAACACTGTTCTAAAAAAAACGCACATGCGAGCGTCAGGTAGCTTAGTGGGTAAGAGCGTTGTGCCAGTAACCGAAAGGTCGCTGGTTTTAATCCCCGAGCCGACTAGGTGAAAAATCTGTCGATGTGCCCTTAAGCAAGGCACTTAACCCTAATTGCTCATGGATAAGAGCGTCTGCTAAATGATTTAAAATGTAAAAATGTAATGTCTCATGGACAGAGATGGAAATATCCGTTAGAAATTTAGAGAGGGGAGGGAGATCTAAAGATGCAACAACTATCATGGGTTGCTAAAATGACTAGGATATAATGCCTTTGGCTTCTAGACAATGAAAGAAAGTTGAAAGAAAACCTATAGAACAGGAGAACACAAATATGAGGAAGTCTTTATAAAATAATTGCCTCCACGTTTCTATGGTGGGATTTTGGCTATAGGCTACTTTGAAACAAGGGAATACATGCCTCATAATATGTGTTTTCATATTGTGAGGCTCGTCCAGGTTTCAAACAATTTAAGGAACAGGAGAAATATAGCGACGCAAATGATAGACCTAACCTTCTGGTAGATGGAAAGGCTTTCCCAAAAACCTTCTCTATTAAATGTTACCCATCTACAAAGTAGCTATTTTAGATATAAGGGCCATTTTACCAAGAAGGAGAGTGATGGAGTGCTGCATCAGATGACCTGGCCTCCACAATCCCCTGACCTCAACCCAATTGAGATGGTTTGGAATGAGTCGGACTGCAGAGTGAAGGAAAAGCAGCCAACAAGTGCTCAGCATATGTGGGAACTCCTTCAAGACTGTTGGAAAAGCATTCCTCATGAAGCTGGTTGAGAGAATGCCAAGAGCGTGCAAAGCTGTCATCAAGGCAAAGGGTGGCTATTTGAAGAATATCAAATATCAAATATATTTTGATTTGTTTAACACTTTTTTGGTTACTACATGATTCCATATGTGTTATTCCATAGTTTTGATGTCATCACTATTATTCTACAATGTAGAAAATAGTAAAAATAAAGAAAAACCCTTGAATGAGTAGGTGTGTCCAAACTTTGGACTGGTACTTTAGGTGTGTCCAAACCTTTGACTGGTGGTGTATATGTGTGTGTGTGTGTGTGTGTGTATATATGTGATGGGAAAGTGCATTTGGAAAGTATTCAGACCACTTCCCTTTTTCCAAAAAAAGTCACGTTACAGCCTTGTAATTGATTAAATAAAAATGTCCCTAATCAATCTACACACAATATATCATAATGACAAAGCGAGAGCAGGTTTTTTGCTAATTTATTACAGTGCAAAAATGTCAACGCAACATGTAAAGTGTTGGTCCCATGTTTCATGAACTGAAATAAAATAACTGAGACATTTTCCATTCGCACAAAATGCTTTTCTCCTTTGCCAAAAAAAATCCATCCACCTGACAGGTGTGGCATATCAAGAAGCTGATTAAACAGCATGATCATTACGTGTGTGGGAAGGCTAGGAGCCTGTCATGACGTTGGCGTTGTCATGACGTTAGCGTTGTCATGACGTTAGCTTTGTCATGACGTTGGCGTTGTCATGACGTTAGCTTTGTCATGCCGTTAGCTTTGTCATGACGTTAGCTTTGTCATGACGTTAGCTTTGTCATGACGTTAGCTTTGTCATGACGTTAGCTTTGTCATGACGTTAGCTGTGAGAGCATCTTGAATAGTCCATTTTCTTCTTCACAAATAAGATTCATTGGCTGATCTGTCACGACTCCAACCGGGTCATCAGGAGGGATCAGCCAATGAAGTTGGAAGTCCCGCCCAGTTGATTAAATCAAAAATGGCGTCAAGTCCTCAATTGTGCTGCCCATGCTAACACAGGCTTTTAGCCACTAGAGGATTCCATACAACCCCAGGGCCAGGAGATAGGTTTGATTAGGTTTAAATTATAAATAAGTCCTAATGTGACTTGGATTTAGAGGATAAGCGCCCAGAAAGTCAGAAATATTAAACATGTATTTCTGACTAACCCCTTCAAATAGGGTTAACAAAAAACAGCTGCAAAAACACAAGGATTACAACACTTCTTCACAAATCTATCAGTTCACAGCCAGACAGCTTGTGTGTGTTTCTGTTCAACCAAACAAGATTGTCTGGTTTATCTTCAAGAAGACTCTGTGTTCCAGAGAGGTGGTCGTTCGGTTTCTCAAGCCTGATGACGGTTGTCCATAGACGGAGAATATTCTCTCCACGATCGCTTGGGATGCAGGGTCAGAAACCAGATCCAGTGTCACAGGGCACAGCTTTGGATAAACAGTAGGGTTCGGCGGTATCCAGGTTTTCATACTGTCTTACCGTTTCTGTACCATACAGTGGTATAAAGTATTACCAGAAGTACACACAAGGGGCGCTATAAAAACAATTTAGGCAACAGGGATCTTGATCCAGGAAGGGATTGAATATCTATGCTGACCAATAAGCTTGATCTCTACATTTTTGTCATTTAGCAGACGCTCTTATCCAGAGCGATATACAGGAGTAATTAGGGTTAAGTGCCTTGCTCAAGGGCACTTCAACAGACCTTTTTTCAACAGATATTTTTTTAATTACAGGAAATTGTCTTAAAAATGTAACATTGTCTCTACACCACCCCCTCTAAAATGGTCTTTAAAATGTAATCGCGCTAATGGGCCGGACGCATCCATTGCCACGCCCCCCTCTGCCACCCCCTCTGCCACGCCCACCACCTTAGCCCCTTATTGATCCAGAAACCCCTGTGGTAGTATGGCAGACCATCTGGGTTTCATTGTAACATAGGCCTATTGATTCAGAGGCAGATCCAGTCTTACCTTAATGCATGTTAGACTAGATCCAGTCTTACCTTAATGCATGTTAGACTAGATCCAGTCTTACCTTAATGCATGTTAGACTAGATCCAGTCTTATCTTAATGCATGTTAGGCTAGATCCAGTCTTACCTTAATGCATGTTAGACTAGATCCAGTCTTATCTTAATGCATGTTAGGCTAGATCCAGTCTTACCTTAATGCATGTTAGACTAGATCCAGTCTTACCTTAATGCATGTTAGGCTAGATCCAGTCTTATCTTAATGCATGTTAGGCTAGATCCAGTCTTATCTTAATGCATGTTAGACTAGATCCAGTCTTACCTTACAGGCCATGTGTTGTAGTAATGCACACAAACACACACACACACACACACACACACACACACACACACACCCTCTTGTAGCATTATGTTACTTCCACTCCCTAACCCAACATGACATGATCCATATCATGAGTTATTTTGAACAGTGCAGGCTGATTGTCACGGTGTTAAAAGCTGGCTGGTCTGATCCAGCTGGTTTAAGTGTTGTTCTCATAATCAGAGTGTATAGCAGTAGTGTTGGATCTGTGACATCCACCTGTATTGATCACATCTTCACCAACGCTACAGAGCTTTGCTCCAAAGCAATATCAGTTTCCATTGGCTGTAGTGACCATAACAATATCAGTTTCCATTGGCTGTAGAGACCATAACAATATCAGTTCCCATTGGCTGTAGTGACCATAACATTGTGGCAATAACAAGGAAAGCCAAAGGTTGGGCCTAAAGTAATTTAAAAGAGATCATACAAAATATTTTCTCAGGACTCTTTTATTTTTTTTTTGTGACCAATTTATTGTATTTTTTTTGGTGGTACTCTAAACAAACTTGTCCAATCTCTGTTTGCATTTTAAATTGACAAAGATAAAGTATATATAATTACGATCATAATACAGAATCAAAAAGGCCATCTAAGAGCCAACAACAGTAATCGTCTCTGATTGATTGAGAGATTCAAGGGGCTCTCATCATTAGGTAACATAGTAGATATCTTTAAGCATCAGTTGTCAGAGCAGCTTACCGATCACTGCACCTGTACACAGCACATCTGCAATTAGCCCACCCAACTACCTCATCCCTATATTGTTATTTATTTTGCTCATTTGCACCCCAGTATCTCTATTTGCACATCATCTCTTGCACATCTATCATTCCAGTGTTAATACTATTTGTAATTATTTTGCACTATGGCCTATTTATTGCCTTACCTCCATAACTTACTACATTTGCACACACTGTATATATATTTTCTATTGTGTTATTGACTTTATGTTTTGTTTTACCCCATATGTAACTCTGTGTTGTTGTTTTTATCACACTGCTTTGCTTTATCTTGGCCAGGTCGCAGTTGTAAATGAGAACTTGTTCTCAACTGGCTTACCTGGTTAAATAAAGGTTAAATAAAATAATGCAAAGCATTGACTATTTACAATCATGCACTTCTAAATGAATTTTGTAACTTTGTCCAAGAAGCGTTTAACTGCAGGGCACTCCCACATCATATGAAGGAATTTGCCCACCTGATTTAGGGGACACAGTGAACGGTTGGGAGTTGGGGCCAATTTCATCGTAAACCGTTTCCTTTCATGTTAAATACAGTCTGTGATGCGAAGGTCATATTTTTCCGTATTCTGGTCCAATTAAAGGGTTGTTTAGATTCACTTAGATCTGTGGACCATACTTTTTTAATGGCTAGCTTAGAATATGAGCTTTCCGAAAGTTGTTTATAAATTATAGAGATCAGTCCTTTCGGGAGCCCAGATAATTTATTTATAAATCCCATCATTGGGTGGTTCGGTAGTTGGGTTTCCCCAAGGGACTCCATAGAACATCATAGCTGACCTAAGTTGTAAATATAGAAAAAAAGGAGTTGCCTGGTAATGTCTGTGTGTCTTTCAAATCTTGGAATGTTCTCAAACCATTAGTGTCCATGATATCGATAAAGGTACGGATTCCACATTTAGACCTTTGGGGGATGCAAAAGGCCGCCCTCCAGATCGCAAGGCATTATTGTGAGATATTGGAGGAAGAGCACGCCATTTTGATTCCCAGTTACATTGTTTTTCAATTTTGCGCCAAACAGTGTGAGCAGTAATAGAACCAAAGCCTAGTTGACATTTTCTCAGGACTCTTTTGTTGAAGATGTAAAAAAAAAAACATGTTTTATGTTGGTCTGATGTGTATGAGGAAGTGAATCCAGATGCAGCACTGAAAGTATTTGTACAATTATTCATGCCAATTGTTGACCAGCATGCACCTGTTAAACTAACTGTGAGAGCTGTTAGAGCGCTGTTGATTGATGATGAACTGAAACATGGTGTGGTTGGGTTCTCCCGAGTGGCGCAGCGGTCTAAGGCACTGCGTCTCAGTGCTTGAGGCGTCACTACAGACCCCCTGGTTCGATCCCAGGCTGTATCACAACCGGCCGTGATCGGGAGTCCCATAGGGCGGCGCACAATTGTCCGGGTTAGGGGAGGGTTTGGCCAGTGGGGGGCTTTACTTGGCTCATCGCACTCTAGCGACTCCTTGTGGCAGGCCAGCGCCTGCAGGCTGACCCTGGTCGTCAGTTGAACAGTGGTTCCTCCGAGACATTGGTGCGGCTGGCACTTCCACATTTTGTTACGTTAATATTTCTAAACTGTAATAACCTTGGTTCATGGCACATTAAAAGGAAATACAGTTTTACAGTTGGACGGTCAATCTAGACAGCAAGAGGTGAACCTTACTTAGCGACATCTGCAGAACACAAAGAAATACTGTAAGTCTGTACTGTAAGTCTAGGCCTAATCAACAGAGAGAGAAGAAACAGTACTTTCGGAAAGTATTCAGACCCCTTGACTATTTCCACATTTTGTTACGTTACAGCCTAAATTGATTCAATTGTTTTTTCCCCCCTCATCATTCTACACACAATACCCCACAATGACAAAGCAAAAACAGGTTTTTAGAAATTATTGCTAATTTATTACAAATAAAAAAACGGAAATATCACCCTTTACTCAGTACTTTGTTGAAGCACCTTTGGCAGCGATTACAGCCTCGAGTCTTCTTGGGTATGACGCTACAAGCTTGTCACCCTTGTATTTGGGGAGTTTCTCCCATTCTTCTCTGCAGATCCTCTCAAGCTCTGTCAGGTTGGATGGGGAGCGTCGCTGCACAGCTATTTTCAGGTCTCTCCAGAGATGTGCGATTGGGTTCAAGTCCAGGCTCTGGCTGGGCCACTCAAGGACATTCAGAGACTTGTCCCGAACCCACTCCTGCGTTGTCTTGGCTGTGTGCTTAGGTTCGTTGTCCTGTTGGAAGGTGAACCTTCGCCCCAGTCTGAGGTCCTGAGCACTCTGGAGCAGGTCTTCATCAAGGATCTCTCTGTACTTTGCTCAGTACATCTTTCCCTCTATCCTGACTAGGCTCCCAGTCCCTGCCGCTGAAAAATATCCCCACAGCATGATGCTGCCACCACCATGCTTCACCGACCGTAGGGATGGTGCCAGGTTTCCTCCAGACGTGACACTTGGCATTCAGGCCAAAGAGTTCAATCTTGGTTTCATCAGACCAGATTTAGGTGCCTTTTTGCAAACTCCAAGCGGGCTGTCATGTGCCTTTTACTGAGGAGTGGCTTCCGTCTGAACACCATAACTACCATAAAGGCCTGATTGGTGGAGTCCTGCAGAAATGGTTGTCCTTCTGGAAGGTTCTTCCATCTCCACAGAGGAACTCTGGAGCTCTGTCAGAGTGACCATCAGGTTCTTGGACAATTCCCTCGACCTCATGGCTTGGTTTTTGTTCTGACCTGCACTGTCAACTTTGGGACCTTAGGGTAGACCAGGGATGTTTTCTTGATTAAGTGCGTGACCATTTTCCTGTCCTGCAAAGCATTCAAAATGTGGCGAGTACTTTTGGGTGTCAGGGAAAATGTATGGAGTAAAAAGTGTATCTGATATAGCCTATTTTACACCACCACTACGCGCTTGAACAGTCTTTTTTTGCAATCAGATTTCAGTTATATTATTAGCCTAAATTATGACTGTTCAATCTAATCATCACATTAGGAATAGTAAGTTATCTTACATAAGTCTGCAAATGCGATTATGCTATTATGGGATGCTGTATTATAAAGGTGAATTTTTATGGTGAGAATTAGCTTCCCAAAAACGTGAAACTCAGGCGTGGCTTATGGCTACAGAAACACTGCAGTCTGGCTGGAGCAAACAAAAAAATCAAAATTTCTCAGATTTTTCCCAGACCTAATCAATGGTCCCCCTGATGTGGTTTAATCATTGTTTGAAACATCCAATTTTGTTGTTTTCCTAATTTTTTTTAAAAAAAAAGTGTGCTTTTGAGAGCTAACATAATAATAATAATTATTTTAATTTTTTGACGCAATCTTTTTGGTATCAAGTATCGTTATTTTTTTCAAAGTCTGCCCTCTAGAGGATTTAGCAGATAGGAACACATGGCAGTTTTGAAATCTGAAAGAAATACATTTTGTACTTTATTTTAAGTCTCTTTTTTGTTTGCGGTTACAGCAAATTTATCCAAATCAATGTAAGAGCACAATGATGTGGTAATTAAGGAGCTCAGACACATTATGGGCCAGGCCAGGTCATTATCAACTATTATTTTTTAATTATAGGAAACTTGGTGTGACCAAATCATGTGCTGATGCCATCAACCGAGTGGCCCAGCGGTCTAAGGCACTGCATCTCAGTGCTCGAAGCGTCACTACAGACCGAGTGGCCCAGCGGTCTAAGGCACTGCATCTCAGTGCTCGAAGCGTCACTACAGACCGAGTGGAGCAGCGGTCTAAGGCACTGCATCTCAGTGCTCGAGGCGTCACTACAGACCGAGTGGAGCAGCGGTCTAAGGCACTGCATCTCAGTGCTCGAGGCGTCACTACAGACCGAGTGGAGCAGCGGTCTAAGGCACTGCATCTCAGTGCTCGAGGCGTCACTACAGACCGAGTGGCCCAGCGGTCTAAGGCACTGCATCTCAGTGCTCGAGGCGTCACTACAGACCGAGTGGAGCAGCGGTCTAAGGCACTGCATCTCAGTGCTCGAAGCGTCACTACAGACCGAGTGGTTAGTGGTCTAAGGCACTGCATCTCAGAGCTCGAGGCGTCACTACAGACCGAGTGGAGCAGCGGTCTAAGGCACTGCATCTCAGTGCTATAGGCGTCACTACAGACCGAGTGGAGCAGCGGTCTAAGGCACTGCATCTCAGAGCTCGAGGCGTCACTACAGACCGAGTGGCCCAGCGGTCTAAGGCACTGCATCTCAGTGCTCGAGGCGTCACTACAGACCGAGTGGCCCAGCGGTCTAAGGCACTGCATCTCAGTGCTCGAGGCGTCACTACAGACCGAGTGGAGCAGCGGTCTAAGGCACTGCATCTCAGTGCTCGAGGTGTCACTACAGACCGAGTGGCGCAGCGGTCTAAGGCACTGCATCTCAGTGCTCGAGGCGTCACTACAGACCGAGTGGCGCAGCGGTCTAAGGCACTGCATCTCAGTGCTCGAGGCGTCACTACAGACCGAGTGGAGCAGCGGTCTAAGGCACTGCATCTCAGTGCTCGAGGCGTCACTACAGACCGAGTGGCGCAGCGGTCTAAGGCACTGCATCTCAGTGCTTGAGGCGTCACTACAGACCCCCTGGTTCGATTCCAGACTGTATCACAACCGGCCGTGACCAGGAGTCCCATAGGGCAGCGCACAATTGGCCCAGCGTCGTCCGGGTTAGGGGAGGGTTTGGCCTGGGTAGGCCGTCATTTTAAATAAGAATTTGTTCTTAACTGACTTGCCTAGTTAAGGTGAAAATAAAACAAAATAGAAAATACACTACTAATAAAACATGAAACTATGGGTGAGAGTTGAACTGAAAACCATTTGGATATAATAGGCCTGGATACAGCTGGTATGTTTGGTCATGAGGGGACCGTTACTGTGGTACGTTTTTGAAAGCGTATATATTTTTTTCCGATTTACATTAATTGACGTTTGAGTAGAGGCCAGATGTTTAGACTAAGTATTATTCTATAATACTGAAGACATTTCTCCAAGCTCAGACAGAGCTTGATTTGGGACCTGTTCTATTCAGAGCCGATGTACCAGTATTCTAGGAACAATAGCTGGCGTAAACTACTCATTAACCAGATACGTGTGACGAAGTTCTCTCGGCTACTAATTGTACATTTCTACGCTGCTGCACCTTTCCAAACGGAGCTTGCCAGTGCAGTACTATTCTGGAGAGTGTATTGTTAGTTGTTCTTAAACAGGTACCTGTGTTTACACTGTGTTGAGTCCCCTGTCCCCTGTAGCTCAGTTGGTAGAGCATGGCGCTTGCAACGCCAGGGTTGTGGGTTCGTTTCCCACGGGGGGGGGGGGGGCAGTATGAAAAATGTATGCACTCACTAACTGTAAGTCGCTCTGGATAAGAGCGTCTCTGCTAAATGACTAAAAATGTAAAATGTATGTTTAGGACGGTGTTCTCTATGTGTCCTTTCTCACTGCTATGTTTAGGATGGACTCTCACAGATGGTGATGGACCTGTCTAGTTTGAGTCTGTGTGTTGTTGAAACCACAGCCTGTGTGCTGTAGTAAGTTAGGTCCAGTTAGGGACTAAAGTGCCCTGCTCTGCCCGGCCTAGCACTGGACCGATACACCATGACGAGCCAGAGACAGACCAGCCGCACTGGACCGATACACCATGACGAGCCAGAGACAGACCAGCCGCACTGGACCGATACACCATGACGAGCCAGAGACAGACCAGCCGCACTGGACCGATACACCATGACGAGCCAGAGACAGACCAGCCGCACTGAAAATATGGAAAGGATTGATCTGTGTGTCCTGCTAATGAAAGATGGTGTTCTATTGTTAAACAGTCAGGATGATTATCGTGAACACATGAGGCTGCCTGGCCGCCGGGCCCACTGGCTAACAACCAACCACGGACAGGACAGACAGGTTTATCTACTGTATAGTTGAAGCTCTACTCTGGCATGGCTGGTGGTTTATCTACTGTGTAGTTGAGGCTCTAGTCTGGCTGGTGGTTTATCTACTGTGTAGTTGAGGCTCTAGTCTGGCTGGTGGTTTATCTACTGTGTAGTTGAGGCTCTACTCTGGCATGGCTGGTGGTTTATCTACTGTGTAGTTGAGGCTCTACTCTGGCTGGTGGTTTATCTACTGTATAGTTGAAGCTCTACTCTGGCATGGCTGGTGGTTTATCTACTGTGTAGTTGAGGCTCTAGTCTGGCTGGTGGTTTATCTACTGTGTAGTTGAGGCTCTAGTCTGGCTGGTGGTTTATCTACTGTGTAGTTGAGGCTCTACTCTGGCATGGCTGGTGGTTTATCTACTGTGTAGTTGAGGCTCTACTCTGGCTGGTGGTTTATCTACTGTGTAGTTGAGGCTCTACTCTGGCATGGCTGGTGGTTTATCTACTGTGTAGTTGAAGCTCTACTCTGGCTGGTGGTTTATCTACTGTGTAGTTGAGGCTCTACTCTGGCTGGTGGTTTATCTACTGTGTAGTTGAGGCTCTACTCTGGCTGATGGTTTATCTACTGTGTAGTTGAGGCTCTACTCTGGCATGGCTGGTGGTTTATCTACTGTGTAGTTGAGGCTCTAGTCTGGCTGGTGGTTTAGCTACTGTGTAGTTGAGGCTCTAGTCTGGCATGGCTGATGGTTTATCTACTGTGTAGTTGAGGCTCTAGTCTGGCTGGTGGTTTATCTACTGTGTAGTTGAGGCTCTATTCTGGCTGGTGGTTTATCTACTGTGTAGTTGAGGCTCTACTCTGGCATGGCTGGTGGTTTATCTACTGTGTAGTTGAGGCTCTACTCTGGCATGGCTGGTGGTTTATCTACTGTGTAGTTGAGGCTCTAGTCTGGCATGGCTGGTGGTTTATCTACTGTGTAGTTTGAGGCTCTACTCTGGCATGGCTGGTGGTTTATCTACTGTGTAGTTGAGGCTCTACTCTGGCATGGCTGGTGGTTTATCTACTGTGTAGTTGAGGCTCTAGTCTGGCATGGCTGGTGGTTTATCTACTGTGTAGTTGAGGCTCTACTCTGGCTGGTGGTTTATCTACTGTGTAGTTGAGGCTCTACTCTGGCTGGTGGTTTATCTACTGTGTAGTTGAGGCTCTACTCTGGCTGGTGGTTTATCTACTGTGTAGTTGAGGCTCTACTCTGGCTGGTGGTTTATCTACTGTGTAGTTGAGGCTCTACTCTGGCATGGCTGGTGGTTTATCTACTGTGTAGTTGAGGCTCTACTCTGGCATGGCTGGTGGTTTATCTACTGTGTAGTTGAGGCTCTACTCTGGCATGGCTGGTGGTTTATCTACTGTGTAGTTGAGGCTCTACTCTGGCATGGCTGGTGGTTTATCTACTGTGTAGTTGAGGCTCTACTCTGGCTGGTGGTTTATCTACTATGTAGTTGAAGCTCTATACATTTACATTTTAGTCATTTAGCAGACGCTCTTATCCAGAGCGACTTATAGACCTGGGTCACCAATGTACCCAAGCCCTACTCTACACTCAGGCTCAGTAACACTCTCCTCCCCCTCTCTGTCCCCCATGGGAATCGAACACATAATCCTGGCGTTGCAAGCACCGATGCTCTACCCTCCCTCATCCCTCTCTCTCCCTCCCACCCTCATCACTCTATCTATCCCCTCTCCCCCTTTACTCCCCTTTCATCCCCTGTCTCTCTTTCCTCCTCTCCCTCTCTCTTCCCCTCTCTTCCCCTCTCTTCCCCTCTCTCTCTCTCTCACTCTCTCTCTCTCTCTCACACACATTGTGCTCAGGGTGCTCCATGGCCAGGCCAGCACCACCATCATGCTCCATGTGACCAGCCCACGTGGGGTTAGTGCAGAGCGGGAGAGGAGAGCTGGACTGCTGCCTCCACTGGCCCTCGTCATGGGCTATATGGCCAAAATATCATATCACAATATTTTTCAACATTTTTGACAGTATTTTACTTTATGAGTAGTTCATGACCCTAGGTTGGCAACACATACATTCTAAGTGATTTCAATGTGTCTTTCTCCATTCTGATTGTTTTATACTGTTCAATCTAACTTCAAACCTCCCACAATTCAGCATTTTCATCAATTTCTGCATTCCCTGCACTTTTGTTATCAATTCCAGTTTCCACACTGTGCCACACAGGGTTGCATGATATGGGCAAAACACCTAGGCCTAGTTCATTGGTGAACTGTTGGAATCATGGAAATAGAATGATTATTCCACTTCTATAGTTGGAATATAGTGGGCAGCACTTTGAATACATTGTTGACATGACAACAAATGAATAAACAAGGGAGGAATTATTGACAGGGTTGGAACCAAAGTGTTGGTCAGTGTTTCCAGGGGACCCTAATTAGATGTTACATTACATGTTTTCTTACGAGAAACCAAGCTCTGTCTGTTTTCTAACCTCCCGAGTGGCGCAGTGGTCTAAGGCACTGCATTGCAGTGCTAGCTGTGCCACTAGAGATCCTGGTTCGAATCCAGGCTCTGTCGTAGCTGGCCGCGACCGGGAGACCCATGGGGCGGCGCACAATTGGCCCAGCGTCGTCCAGGGTAGGGGAGGGAATGGCCGGCAGGGATGTAGCTCAGTTGGTAGAGCATGGCGTTTGCAACGCCAGGGTTGTGGGTTCGATTCCCATGGGGGGCCAGTATTAAAAATAAAATAATGTATGCACTCACTAACTGTAAGTCGCTCTGGATAAGAGCGTCTGCTAAATGACTAAAAATGTAAAAATGTAAAATGAGAAACACTATTTTCACGCCACTTCAATACAGCTACGACAGGAAGTGATTTTTGTAGCAGGTTAGGAGAGCATTTTCACTAACCCTTATCCTAACCTTAACCTAATTCTCATTTTACATTTTACATTTTAGTCATTTAGCAGACGCTCTTAACCAGAGCGACTTACAGGAGCAATTAGGGTTAAGTGCCTTGCTCAAGGGCACATTAACGTCATTTAGCAGACGCTCTTAGCCAGAGCGACTCACAAATTGGTGCGTTCACCCTATAGCCAGTGGGATAACCACTTTACAATTTGGGGGGGGGGGGGGGGGGTTAGAAGGAATACTTTAGCCTATCCCAGGTATTCCTTAAAGAGGTGGGGTTTCAAATGTCTCCGGAAGGTGGTGAGTGACTCCGCTGTCCTGGCGTCGTGAGGGAGCTTGTTCCACCATTGGGGTGCCAGAGCAGCGAACAGTTTTGACTGGGCTGAGGGGGAGCTGTGCTTCCGCAGAGGAAGGGGAGCCAGCAGGCCAGAGGTGGATGAACGCAATGTCCTCGTTTGGGTGTAGGGACTGATCAGAGCCTGAAGGTACAGGGGTGCCGTTCCCCTCACTGCTCCAAAGGCAAGCACCATGGTCTTGTAGCGGATGCGAGCTTCAATTGGAAGCCAGTGGAGTGTGCGGAGGAGGGGGGTGACGTGAGAGAACTTGGGAAGGTTGAACACCAGACGGGCTGCGGCATTCTGGATGAGTTGTAGGGGTTTAATGGCACAGGCAGGGAGCCCAGCCAACAGCGAGTTGCAGTAGTCCAGACGGGAGATGACAAGTGCCTGGACCAGGACCTGCGCCGCTTCCTGTGTAAGGCAGGGTCGCACTCTCCGAATGTTGTAGAGCATGAACCTGCAGGAGCGGGTCACCGCCTTGATGTTGGCGGAGAACGACAGGGTGTTGTCCAGGGTCACGCCTAGGCTCTTCGCACTCTGGGAGGAGGACACAGCGGAGTTGTCTACCGTGATGGCGAGATCATGGAACGGGCAGTCCTTCCCGGGGAGGAAGAGCAGCTCCGTCTTGCCAGGGTTCAGCTTGAGGTGGTGATCCGTCATCCATACTGATATGTCTGCCAGACATGCAGAGATGCGATTCGCCACCTGGTGATCAGAAGGGGGAAAGGAGAAGATTAGTTGTGTATCGTCAGCGTAGCAATGATAGGAAAGGCCATGTGAGGATATGACAGAGCCAAGTGACTTGGTGTATAGGGAGAAAAGGAGAGGGCCCAAAACCGATCCCTGGGGGACACCAGTGGTGAGAGCACGTGGTGCGGAGACAGCTTCCCGCCACGCCACTTGGTAGGAGCGACCGGTCAGGTAGGACGCAATCCAGGAGTGAGCCGCGCCGGAGATGCCCATTTCGGAGAGGGTGGAGAGGAGGATCTGATGGTTCACAGTATCAAAGGCAGCAGACAGATCTAGAAGGACAAGAGCAGAGGAGAGAGAGTTAGCTTTAGCAGTGCGGAGAGTCTCTGTGACACAGAGAAGAGCAGTCTCAGTTGAATGACCAGTCCTGAAAACCTGATTGGTTTGGATCAAGAAGGTCATTCTGAGAGAGATAGCAAGAGAGTTGGCTAAAGACGGCACGCTCAATAGTTTTTGGAAAGAAAGAAAGAAGGGATACTGGTCTGTAGTTGTTGACATCAGTGGGGGTCGAGTGTTGGTTTTTTGAGAAGGGGAGTAACTCTCGCTCTCTTGAAGACGGAAGGGACATGGCCAGCGGTCAAGGATGAGTTGATCAGCGAGGTGAGGTAGGGAGAAGGTCACCGGAGATGGTCTGGAGAAGGGAGGAGGGGATGGGGTCAAGCGGGCAGGTTGTTGGGCGGCCTGCAGTCACAAGTCGCAGGATCTTATCTGGAGAGAGAGGGGAGAAAGAAGTCAAAGCATAGGGTAGGGCAGTGTGAGCAGGACCAGCAGTGTCATTAGGCTTAACAAACAAGGATCGGATGTCGTCAACCTTCTTTTCAAAGTGGTTGACGAAGTCATCCACAGAGAGAGAGGAGGGGGGGGAGGGGGGGGGGGGGGGAGGATTCAGGAGGGAGGAAAATGTGGCAAAGAGCTTCCTAGGGTTAGAGGCAGATGCTTGGAATTTAGAGTGGTAGAAGGTGGCCTTAGCAGCAGAAACAGATGAAGAAAATGTAGAGAGGAGGGAGTGAAAAGATGCCAGGTCGGCAGGGAATTTAGTTTTCTTCCATTTCCGCTCCGCTGCCCGGAGCTCTGTTCTGTGAGCTCGCAATGAGTCATCAAGCCACGGAGCTGGAGGGGAGGACCGAGCCGGCCGTGAGGATAGGGGACACAGAGAGTCAAAGGATGCAGAAAGGGAGGAGAGGAGGGTTGAGGAGGCAGAATCAGGAGATTGGAGGGAGAAGGATTGAGCAGAGGGAAGAGATGATAGGATGGAAGAGGAGAGAGTAGTGGGAGAGAGAGAGCGAAGGTTGCGGCGGCGCATTACCATCTGTGTAGGGGCAGAGTGAGTAGTGTGGGAGGAGAGTGAGAGAGAAAAGGAAACAAAGTAGTGGTCGGAGACTTGGAGGGGAGTTGCAGTGAGATTAGTAGAGGAGCAGCATCTAGTGAAGATGAGGTCAAGCGTATTGCCTGCCTTGTGAGTAGGGGGGGACGGTGAGAGGGTGAGGTCAAAAGAGGAGAGGAGTGGAAAGAAGGAGGCAGAGAGAAATGAGTCAAATGTGGACATAGGGAGGTTGAAATCCCCCAAAACTGTGAGGGGTGAGCCATCCTCAGGGAAGGAACTTATCAAGGCGTCAAGCTCATTGATGAACTCTCCAAGGGAACCTGGAGGGCGATAGATGACAAGGATATTAAGCTTAAATGGGCTAGTGACTGTGACAGCATGGAATTCAAATGAGGAGATAGACAGATGGGTTAGGGGAAAAATTGAGAATGTCCACTTGGGAGAGATGAGGATTCCTGTACCACCACCCCTCTGACCAGATGCTCTCGGGGTATGCGAGAACACATGGTCAGACTAACCATGGTCAGACTAACCTGCTGTGTAAATTTTCCTAACCTGTTACAAAAAAGTATCTTCCAGTCGTAGCTGTATCGAAGTGGCGTGAAAAGAGTGTGTCCCGTTTTCTTACCTAATGTAGCTAACTAGCTAGCTAACATATTCATGCTATTTCCACACATATTTAGAATATACCGTTGCACAAACAACATGTTTATCTAGGCCAAACACCAGCACTGGTACCAGGCTGTATTAGCTAGCTAGCTGCGTTTGCTCTGACTCTTAGTACATTTAGCAAGCTAGCTAATGTTAGCCAGCTAACTAGTGATTAGCATTACCGGCTAACACAATTTATTTTAGCCACAGCTTGCTAAGAAAAAACAAACTAGCACACAGTAGTTACCAGACAGTAAGATAAAAACGAATAGTGTAATTACAGAGCGTTTGTCAAAAGCAGCATTGTTGTCACCAACATCTTGTTGCATTTATCTGACTATGCAGACTGCAGAGTGAACGGCAATGAAGTGCCGGGAACTTTCAATAAAATCCCTGGTTTTCCCTAAATCCCGGTTGGAGGATTCCCGGAATCCTGAGAGAATAAGCAGTAAATCCAGATCCTCCAACCAGGATTTCTGGCAACCCTGTTTGTGACTCCGAATCATAGTCGCCCACCTCGTGTAGCCTAAACCCAAGCCTAATGTTTTGATAAGTTGTATACAATAAGGGCCAAATAAATCTAAAATGAGAATTAATCCGTTTACAAGGGTTGTGTTGAAATTTTCAGCCTTTTAATTTTGGGGGACTTTAACA